>CM042065.1:747759-993282 GCA_023512825.1 Liposcelis brunnea | reverse complement strand
AAATTTTTAGGTCTGTCCATTTTTACAAACGGTAAAAAATAAAACCGCACGTTCAACACATAACCTCGAATTTCTTTTTTTTAACAAAATCACTATTAAATCATAACGGCCCTTCTCCAAAAGGGCAATAGTAGTTGCAGTCAGGGCTTCATTGTGCAATTCGTTACTTACTACTTTCACATTTATTGTTTTCTCATCTTTCCTTTACATATTTTATCATAACTGCATTTTGAGAAAGCAACAAACTTATCGAAAAGGCAAAACTAGGTAAAAAGTAAAAAGAAGCACATCAGATTTGAAAAACAAAATACTGAATATGGGTGCTATGAACCTAATTTTTCCCCCTGAAATTGAAAATATTCAACAAGTCCCTAAGATTAAGTAAATTGGACAAATAATAGGCAACAATTTAATCAAACCTATCAAAAACTGTTGATCTTTTGGTTAGCAATTACACTAGTCTCCATAAACCAAAGCTCTCAAGTATAGCAAATTGATTTTTCAAAATATCCTTTAATGAACTTGGTCTGAAAAAATCCAACCTACAAATAGCTGAAACGCAAATACTAGAGAATGAGACCAGGTATATATTTTTTTTTTCGTTATTAGTTTGCAGCATCTCGTACTAACTACTTAACTGGAAAATATATTCCAGACAGAATAAGTGAACTAGTTTCCAATTGATTGCCGAGAACACCAAAAATACAAGCATGCATCATAAGTTACCTTTCACATCAAAAAATCCTAACCTATTTAATGAGAATAAAACAACCATAGCCCTAATGCTAATTTTTTACTGACGAAAAATTTCACTTCATGATTGGGCCATCCGCTTCTAAATGATTCCAACAAATTCTAATTTTTCATGAGAGGAATATAACCATGAACAGCAATTGAAAAATCAGTTTAAAGTAAAAAAATATTTGCAAGGGAAATGCATTATCATTTCAGGGCAGCACCAACTCTTTTCGCATTGAACCACAAATTTTAAATTTCTATCAAAAAAAAAATAAACATAAAAATTCAATAAACTGATTTTTGGATAATAATCCTAATCAAAATAAAAAGAACTTACCTTTAAACGACGTAAATACTGCTTGCAGTAATAACTTCACATCAGCCATACGCGAATCGCATCGCCATGATTTCACCGCCATCTCGAAATTTCTGTGCTGTGCTGTGATTTATGGTGACGTCATCCAAGAGTCGTGGGCTTTTCAAAAATGACGCCTGACGCCTGAAAAAAAGAAAAAAATGGCATGCCACTTAGCCACATAGTTATAATTATTTCCTCCGTTAAAATAAACAATATTAATCTTCATTAAAATTCCTTTAAAAAAACATTTAACTGCATTTGCTTTTTATTTTGGAACATCATTCAATGACCTAAAACTGTAAAAGATTGACAACATTTTATTTTGTTTTTAACCAGGTCCCTCGATCCTCATCTGCCCTCTTCACTGTATGTATACTCAAATGATTTCAAGAAATCAGCTTGAATTTAATAACTGTCAGATATTTCTTGGATTTGCAACAATCCTACGCCACACAATCATCTTACTTTATAGCAAAGAATTACAGAATTATTATCTGATTTGATAATTAGGCGATAAATCTCACCTCACTTTAAAAACCAAAACTGAAAGCTTCAAATTCACTTTACATGATTAATGCCAATGATGACTTTATTAAAGTCGTCCATGACTTTTTGTACATAACGTTTTCTACTGGGCATCAGATTTAAAAAATTCACTCTAATTAATGATATTCTTACTATGATATTTAAGAACACTTAATTTTTATGTGAGTCCATAACCTCATCAAAGATTTATATTTCTTGAGGACACGGTCTTATAAACCGTTTATAAGACCGTGCTTGAGGACAAGTTTTCATTATGGAAGCAGAGATCATCATAAATACTAATGGAAATTTGTCATTAGGTAACTCATGCTACTTTTATGTCTTAATATTGAGAGCAGATTTTTAGTTTTTCTCTAGTTTAAAGCACTTCACAAACCCCATGAAAAATGATTCATGACTTCCAATCAAAAGTCACTAAAGAATTCCTAGTTTCGAATTTAAAAAACCGTACAGCAGCAATCTAGGTAATGAGCATAGTGATCCCGATCACGTTATTCGTCATGCTACTAATAAAATAAATGAAGCATAATGCCTCAATTTTTAAGATACAAGATGAACTCACGATGTACAAAAAAAATAAAAAAGCTTTTATATTTTCAATAAATAAATAAAAAAATTGTGAACTTACCACTATATCAAACTAGGTGAATACGTATCACGAAAAATTGAAATTGAAAAATAACAAACGGCTTTCACCCACCCGCACCCACCGCCCTTTCTAAAAACAGACGAAAACACGTGTTTCAAACTAGGAGAAAAAGGGCCCTGAAAAAAAGCGGCAAACGATTTCAAATGATTTAACCTACCTAATCTCTACTGTTCCGATTTTCAAAATGAAAAAAGCAGCAACAACAATTAACTGAAATCTTTTTTCTTAAATCGGTGTAGCATAAAGCCCCATTACAAGATGGATGAAGTAAGAGGAAAAAGCAAAAAAGATAATTATAAAATTTTAATTATTTTTTTTGTATTTAAAATAAATTCTTTGAAACTGCAAAAAATTCTCTCAGAATTTCTTCTTATTAAATTTCTTTTTATTCTTCTGTTTCTTATTTTTTGGTTCAAATTTGTTTTTCTTCTCCTCATTTTCAGCGACCCGCTTGACTCCACTGAAAAAGAAAACGATAAATTAATAATCCAGACTTTGATTTTTTCAAACCAATGATTCTGCACTCTTACATTTACCTTTTAATAGATACAACTGCTTTGGTTCCCGATGACAAAGCTCTCTCCCAATCCTCCTCAGAACCTTTAATGGCAAACTGAGCAAAATTTTCTTTTTTCAGTTTTTCTAATTCCTTTTTCTGCTCTTCCTTTAGTTTCTGAAAATTATTGAACACTACCGTTGAAAATACGGAAACAAAAAAAAATTTTTCTTGATAAAAACACATCTAAATTAAAAAATTTCTTAGTTGTTTAAAATCTTACTTCAGCAGCTTCTTCTAAGTCTTCTTTCACCGTCTGGACTGTCGGATTCATTTCTACGGGTTTCGGTTGAATAAAAGTGACTTCCACACTTTTTTCTAAAACACCATTTAAGAACTGAACGCATTTGCGCATTGTTTTATTGAAAAGACCTAAAATTTGATCAGATGGAATGTCTAATTCCGCAGCTAATTCATCGACTGTTTTATGCTGTAAGCCGACTCCCAAGAGTATAGCCTAAAACCATTTCAAAATGATAAATCTTTAAAAATTACAAAATAAGATATTTTGACTTACCGACTGAACTGGTGAAAGATGAGTATCTCCCATTAAATTTAAAAATTGAAATCTGGCTAACGTAGGTAACAAATCCATTATGAGATGATAATCGACTAAATTATTAGAATACATTTCTAACCGTTTCATGTCATAGCTTGTCATGTTAAAATCCAACTCTGGCCTTGATAATGCTAAAAAAAGTATTTTTTTTTTTAATTATTGAAAAATTAAATATGAAAAAAGTGTTTTGCAGGACTTACCCTTAGACTCTATTTTACAAGCTTTGTTATACAACACACTTAAGGCTAATGCCGAAGTGAACGTCCTGAATTGAAAACTTAGTAATGATATAAATCTTCGTCGAAAATCAATAGAAAAATTTCTTAACCAACTGTCATCACTGTCATCTCGAAAAGAACGAATCATGATACAAGAATGTTCTCCAGTCAAATCATTTTTCGTTTGCCTCAAATAAACAGGAACAAAATCAGCTCTCTTCCAAAATTTCAAAAGTTCTTGAGTAAGTCCGAAAGACACTCCAAGATAATCTAAATGCTCTGCTGGTCTTTCACTTAATTTTACAAGTAACGGTGGTAAAGATTTACGAGGCTCTGCAATAAGAATGAAAAACTATATATTTTTACTTTCGAATCGAAATTGATTTATGCTTTGGACCATTACCAATTTGTTCTTCTAGAAGCCCTAAATCATCATCTGGCACTGGGGAGATGGACTCTGCGGAGACTTCTTCGTCCAAACATTGAATTTTTTGAAGAAAATAATCTTGAAGAAGAGCTAATGCCCGGCTGCCATAACCCATGCCCTGGGAAATAAGATAAGAAATTAATTTTGAAAACTTTATGTCAACATATATTTAATTTTTTCAATAAATTCTGATTTCTAGTTTAGCTGTTATTTGAATCTAAAGCAAATTTTCTAACCTGATAATCCGGATGAGTTGCAATACGAACAATCCTAGCTCCGCAGAGCATGGGAAAGTCTTCATCTTGATACTGTTGAGCTATCGTCCAAGGAATTAAATCTCCAGCGGCTCTTTTACCCCTAGTCAACCCATCAGTAACGGATCTTTTTGAAATCTGACCTTCAAGGCAAACCTAGCAACAAAAAAATTATTAGTTTTCTGAAAAAAGAAATATTAGCTTAACTTAATCCCATCAAAGCGGCTTGAAAACATTTTGTAGTATTTAGAAATGAAACTGCTTCGATAATAATCTTTTGTAAATAAAAAAAATACCTGAATAACAACAATTACTTCTGGAAGTGAAGTTGAATTCGGATCAATCGGGCCTAGCAAACAAAACAAATGATGCGCAGGAGCATCTGACATCATCTGCAAATCATTCGGTGTATTTTTGTAATGCGAAGCAACGTACAAGGCCACTAGTCGTTGCAAAAAAGCTTCAGAAGCCTTGTGGTAGCAAAATAAAGTATCTCTGAAAAAAGATAATAAGTTCTTAACTTAAAACCGAGAAAAATTCCTGACTAGTGAGTCTGCACAGGCCGAGCCTAATCCCGAAAACTAGTTTGACAGGTTTTTCGGCTCAGTTCTACAGAGCCAAGCTGTGTTCTTACCTATTAACATAATACAGATCGCAACTATCAGGTGTTGGATAACCACTAAGAATAGGTTGAACTGAAGTCGCATCTAAACAAAGCAAATCGGACAACCATTTTTCCACTACATCTCCAGGCCTGTATCTAATAGACTCTTCTAACGTAATTTCATGCAATGTTCTTCCTGTAGTCGTATTTTTTGAAGTTCCACTTTTCGGATCAGTACTGGCTGTAACACCGCTTGGCGTTGCTTGCATTCTTAATTGTTTCAGCAATTTAAGAGAAAGCGATCGACCTGTTCCTTCGTATCCGTTAATAGTTGACGATAAAAATACTAAATATGGGCCTAACATAGATTTAACTAACGGTAATGGAATAGCAGCGGCTTCGTCGATAACTACTAGCTCGGCTTGCCCTAATTTATGGCCATCAGTTGGATGGATGTATTGTATTGTTTGTCTATGTTCCCTGAATATGTTTACACGTACAATCGCCTTGTTAAAATCAGGATTTGTTGATTGGATTAAATCATAATCCAAATGTTCCTGATACTCAAGAGCATCAAAACCTAAAAAAAATTTTTTTTTAGTAGTGATGATGTAAAGAAACAATACAACAATTTTTTTATCAACAGGATTTACTTACCTTTAAAAATAAACTCAAAAAGAGTTTTTAAATTTTCAGGACTTGGACTTGATACAAAAATATTTGAGTAACCAAAAGCTACAGCAGATGCTATAGCTAATCCTAGAGCGGCGGATTTTCCTCTGCCTCTAGCTGCAGTCAGTGAAACAGTTGATCTCAATGTTTTTTCAGATATCGCTTCAATGAATTTTAACAATGCTTTTCCCTGCATTAAAAAAAATTATAAATATTTTTGTTGCAATTTTGTTGTTGTTAACAACTTAATATCTTTACCTGATCTAAAGTTTTACAACAATTAAGTAGAGCACTAACAGGTTGTGTATCTCTTAAACTTTCTTTCAGTTCTGCTAATTCTTTATCACTTTCAGATGTGTCGACTTTACCCACTGGAGTCACAAATAATGTTTGAGATGATATGGGTAAGACATTTAATTTGTCATCAACTACTAAACATCTACTGCAACTGGCTAATGAAAGTAAAAATCTAAAAACAGAAAGGTTGCATAAGTAAGTAATAAAATGCAGGCATCACATTCTTTCTTGATGAGAAAAAAAAATTAAAAATTTTTCATCAATAGAAACTTTTAAAAAAAATTTTGAATTACCGTTCATTAAACCTGCCAACAACATCTTTATGAGCTTCAGTTCTGTATCTTTCATGAATGTCCATTGACATTGTGTACAGTTGCTTTAAAGATGCAAGAGATCGTAAAAGTAAAATAACTAATCCTCCTCCTTCAACAGTTTCTATTGTTCTTGCTAATAAGTTGGGAGTCACAGCTTCAAAATCCTAAAAATTTTTAACAATTAAACTTCTGCTATTACTTTTCATATTTTTGTTTATATAATACAGACCTGTAAAATACACGTCCCATATGTATTTCCTAAAATTTTATGTGTTTCATTATAGTAGCAATATCTAATATTTGTCGCAGCAACAAATAATTCAAAAGGGTCATCTTCGTTAACATTTAACTGTCCAGCTTTAATTTTCTGTTGCAGCATTTTCATTCTTTTTTTTCTGTGACTGCTAAAACCTAAATCCTTTTTGTAGCACCATAGTACTGTTGGTCTAGATTTAACTACCGTTTTTGATAACATATGATGAAGGATGGGTATCTACAAAAATAATTAAAAAAATTAAGTATGTAAATATTACCGGCATGTGAAGTACAAAAAATTAATACATACCTGATCTCGTCCTTTGTCACCGACAACAACGAACATTGTCCGATGCCCGAGGTTAACACCATTTTCAATTAAAAGTCTAATACGATTATCAATCTTTTTTCTAACCATTGTAATAATTTGATTAATAAAATTTTAAATTTTAACGAGAAATAAACGTGGTTCACGTTCACATTTCCATGCAAATGTACTTATTTTTATTTTCAGGGCCCTGGTGATATACGGATATACTTCGATTAAGTTGCCGCCCTGTGAAATTTTAGAGGTTTTCTTCCGTTAAAGTTGGAACACTGTCGTTGAATGTTTTTTTGTTTTGTTGTTTTTGTCAAACGTATACAGTTATGGGGAAAATGAGTTGACTATTTTTTTTAACAATTTTAAATTAATATGCAGTGATGCGAAAAAGATATAAGAGATTGTGATGTTCCTTAATATTTAGCAAAAATGTCGGAAAATCCAACGGGAAATATCGAAGGAGATAATGTTATTACTTGCAGGGTGCTTACCCTTAATTGCTGGTATGTTATCTTTTATTCGATCCAATTCAATATTAATTATCAAATTCTAATCTAGCTTTATAATATTCCATTAATAAGAGGATAATATCGCCAGTGTAAAGTGAAAGATGCCATGTAGAAAGTTATTTTAAAAGTAGGACTGAAAAGACCCCAAGGCTAATGTTACCTTGAAAGGCTTTTGCTATGCTTCGTGTATTATGAGAATTATTTAAAATGCCTAAAAATGATGTGATGAACAGATAACCTCAAAACGTTCCATTGATTTATTATATTTACCCATCAAAACAATAATTAATCATCCATTTAGTTCCATGTTTAATTGAATTGGTTTTCACTGAATTATTCATGTTTTTTTTTTATTTCAGGGATATACCTTATGTTTCGAAGGATAGGCAGAATAGAATTTGTGCAATAGCAAAGCATTTATTAACTAGTAATTTAGATTTTGTTTGCCTTCAAGAAGTTTGGTCAAAGAAGGATTTTTTGTTTTTGAGCAAAAAGTGTTCATATCAGCTTCCATATTCACATTATTTTAACAGGTATCTTAATTCAATGTTTTAAAAAAGTAATATTTGAACAATTGAGTAAACATCAAAATTTTCTTGCAGTTTTGTTACTGGTTCAGGATTATGCATTTTGTCCAAATATCCAATTATTGATGTTTATTTTCATCAGTGGCCAATAAATGGATATGCTCATAAAATACACCAAGGTGATTGGTTTGGGGGTAAGGGGATCGCACTTTGCAGGATTCAAATGAACAGCTTTATTATAAATTTATATACTGCTCATGTGAGTACTGTTTATTTTTTTTTCTTATGATAATATTTGATGGGCTTTAATTTTCTCTTCTTAAATTTTAGCTACATGCTGAATACAACTACCAAAACACAGCTTATTTAAGTCATAGAGTTCTACAGGCTTTTGATACTTCTCAATTTATTAAACTAACTAGTGCTGGATGTGATTTGGCTATACTGGCAGGAGATTTGAATACTGAACCTCACGACTTGGCAATTAAAATTTTAAATCAAAATGCTCACTTAATTGATTGTTTTTATGCTGCTCAAGAGGTAAAGAAATAAGAGTGAAACGATTTTTAAAAAACTGGAGAAAGTTATTAATGTTCGGGTTTTAAATTTTTTTTTAGAAAAGTCCTGCCTGTGTAGGGACCAATGAAAGTAGTCGTAATAGTTATTCACCCGAGTCGGAGCTCAAACGACAACCAGGTGGAAAGAGAATTGACTACATCCTTTACAAAACTTCTTCCAACTTGAATGTGAGTTTCATCGTTAAATTCTTTATCTCCGTACTTTTTCCACTAATCAAAAAGTTTTTTTAAAACAGGTTGATGTACTTCAGTATCGATTTCCACTACCCGATAGAGTGCCCGGATGCAACTATAGTTATTCCGATCACGAAGCCGTCGAAGTTACTTTACAATGTTCCTTTGTGGCAAGCAGATTAAGTATGTCTAGTCAATAACTTTTTTTAACTTTAGAAAAATAATCTTGTTTAATTAATAACAATTCATTCCTTTTTTTCAGCAAAACGTCCAGAACCGATATTTCCTGACTTAGAAATATGCCTTGAACAAGCTATTGAAATTTGTAACGACTCGCTGCAAAGATTAAAAATCAGCCAAAGGATGTATTTCTTATTTTCCGTTTTATTCGCCACACTTTTAATTATTTCCTTATTTGTAGAAATGTTTTTCAACATTCCTTTGGATTTTGGAGTAAGCCATACCTCGACTGTTGTTTGTTTTAATTTGTTAAAGGTTATTTTTACGATGGCATTCGTTTTTTTTATACTTATGGGTACCTTATGGAGCAAAAGTGAGAAATCAGCTATTTTAACAGGGAAATATTCAATGATGCTGCTACTAAAACGTATGAAAAAACCCCCTGATGAGATAAATGGAACTTAAAGGGAATTAAATACCCGCATGCACTGATTTTGCACTTAATATACGTTTGTGAATTCAAATACTATTCTAAAGGGCACCAAATTAGTTTAGTATTAAGCAATCAAAATGTCAAGAGACATTTAAAGCTCAATTTTTGAGTCGCACGTAATAATCACACGTTAGATTTAATTTATATTTACAAGAATTAATTTCAATTTAATATATATTCAATATTCTTGTGAGTTGTTCAAAAAGAAATAGCCAGATAAATTGTGATGTCCATTAAATTCATAAAAACTTCATGGTGCCAAGAGAAATCAAAAATGTCGTTGTTTTATTCCATTATTTTAAAAAGCATTTCAATTTAATTAATTTTAAAGAAGAGTGTTAATATTAAATCAAGAATATATTTATAAAAATATAAGATATTATAAAATAAATTTTTTTTCGGGTTTATATTTTTACATTTATTTATTCCCTTCGATTTTCTGAATATTTTCCAGAAACAAACTCGATTTTTAAAAAAAAAATACTATTTTTGGCATTTTTTTGATGCAGTTATTTAAATTACGCTTAAATTATTAAGATCACAGAAACTAGCACGAAGAAAAATATTACTAGCTACTCTTTGGAAGTTGCAATTATTACTTTAAGTTACTATTGTATCGCTATCACGATTGACCCTTAATAAGGCTCGGAAAATTTCTTTTTCTCGTGTTAAGTAAAATCTAACTGTAAAATAAATGTTATGTCTTTTCTACATGGGATTTAGAATCGAAACTAAAACTAACTTCGGGAGCGTAATCGATTAAGGTGCTATCTTGTGAATGAACCGGGATATGTCCGGATTTTGATCTTGGGCCAACAAAACCATCTTCTGGTACAAATTTGTCAGCCTCTTTGGCAGTTTTGTCTATTTCCTCTCTGTGATACAAAGGAGCGCTGGCACTTGCCATTGATTGTAAATTGGTTGAATTTGTAGGCACTGCAGGGTGGAAAGAACTTTGTTTGTAAGGCGTACCTAGAATTTTTTTAATTATTAGCATCAAAAAATAGAAACTGCTGTAACAAAACTGGTCTCAGCTAAGTCGGATATTTCGGCAGCGAGCCTTAATTAAAGCAGTTGATCTCTGCTGCGGTCTAATAGTGAACTGACACTAGGCAATTTTATAAGAACTAAAAATTTGTAGCCTCCCCTCGAATAAGCTGGACTATCAACACCTAAATTTTATTTTTGTCAGTCCTTCCTAAAAAAAAAGCTTTGTACTTACTGCTTGTGGGTTCGTAGGTACTTTCATACTCGGACACGCTTGAATAAGTTTTATTCAACGAATCATCGCTGTCATTTGTAGGAACTAGAAGGCCAGAATTTTCAGTCGGTAATGATTTATAGCCGTGTTGACCACGAATCGTTCGGCTTAATGAACTCCCTGTAATGATAATCATCAAGGAGAAATTAATTATCAGAAAAATGTTCTAAAATTGTAAACAAGAATCAAAACATTTTTTATAATCTTTAATTTCTTATTATTGCCGCACCTACTACTCCAATATGTTCTCTTAAATCTCTATGCACATCGGATACATCCCACATAGCAGCAAAAGCATCCCAACATCCTAATGAATCTTGCACATCTGCGACATCCTCCTTTCTTGGTATAAATGCTTTATATGTGAATGAATAATGATGAGCTATTGCAGCAAGGAACATCTCAATGCAGATAAGAAAATCTTGAAGTTTTGATGACAGTAATTTAGTCGTGTGTGAATCATCAATCCCAAAAGCTGACGATATCACACCAGTATATACTAATATGGAAATTAATACACCTTGGCTAAAAAAAAAAGAAATATTATTATAATAATTGCATTTATAGTTATTAAACTTGATGAATTTCTTACTTACAAAAATGAAAAGAATACAACAGCTTTGATGCATAAAAATTTTCCAATTGGTTTCATAGGCTGAAGTTCATCTTTATTGGCCCGATAGAATAACACTAAACAATACATAGCTACAAACTGTGATAAATTATTAATAAATATCATGTATGGAAAAGCAACATCTCCTCTGAACTCTCCTTCACCATAAACTCCATTAAGTTCGCATAAACTAAAATAAAAAAATTAATTAATATTTATCTTATACTTTAAAATCACATGATGATGACTTACAATGATATAGCTGTAGTTAAAGGCCTCACAACAGTATATTGCAAAATACCATGTTTACACATATGAACTAATTCTCTACCCATTTCCCAAGGAGGTAAACAGCATAACGGGAAGAAATGATAAACCTGAGGTTTTAGCTCTAAACAAGCTATTAAATTTGTTTCTGAATTAAGATAGTTAAGAAGGTAAATCATGAAGTTATAAATGACATAAGCTTCATAACATTCTCTTAACGAATCCATGTAAATGCTCTGAGCTGGAAAAGCGAGACCTAACCACTGAAAATAAAAAAGAAAAGTTATGCAACTGCATTTTAAAAATAATTGGCATCTAATTTAATCTACTTACTGCGTTCAATGCATATATGGGAACCATCCACAAAACTCTGATAATATGTTTTTGTAAAAATGGTTTATTATAGTGAACCATGTGCTGAACAATTTGCCATACAGATATTGGTATGGCCATAACAACAAAAAGCCCACCTATCAGTTCACCTTGATCAGACTTATTGAATCCTTTACGGTACGCATTTACGATTAAAATAGGCAGTAAAATCACTAACACGATTACGTATAAAGCAATGACAAAAGGTCTTATCCAAAATTTCCATCTTCGCATAAAATCTAAATACGAAAAACCACACATTTTGGTTTTTTTAAAATAAAAAGCACAACACCCAGTTATGTAATCCGATTTCCTGATCTTGTTAATTCAAAGGTAAGTGACATCCTTTTTGATTAATACATTACAGAAGAATTATTTTTAAGCAAAAAGTCTATTTTATTATCGCGACACTAATTTTAATAATAAATGAACCCGATTTTACGCAGATAAACATCTTACTCGTATCTTCTTTTTTCGGGAAATAAGAAATATTTACATATTTTTGCCGTGGCATTAGATGAGATAATAATAAATAATGGACCAATCAGAAGATAGGAAAAAATGGCAAGCCTGCAATTTTGAACAAAGTAGCAAACGATCAAGTTTATCGTTCTTTTCAGGGCGATATTTTTAACACAAAAAGTCGTTGTAGAATGCCTTGATTGAAAAATAATTAGCATTTTCTGACTTTGAAGCCTAGGGGAATTTCTTTTTCACTACTTTATTAAAATTTCCCTTTAAATCTCATCGCTTAACAGATTTTAAGGTGCTCAAATTTAAAAAAACCATTAAACTTTTTGGAATAATATTTGCATTTATTTAAATTTTACATAGAATATACATCAACATTCAGACTACAATTAATAACCTTTCAGTTTTACATGCTATCCATTTCTCTTTTTAATGTCATCATGTTTATTTTTTTTAATTATAACTAATAAATGAGGTGCTGCAAGTAGATTGATTTTGCTTACTTAAACCTATAGGAAACAAAAATTATAATTAATAATAAAAATTCAGTCATTCTTAAGTGTTAGCAAGTTATGTTACCATTAAAAATTTCAGTTTAAAAACAAAAATATTTGTTACGATCATCCGTTTCGCTTTAAAACAATTATTATCCATAAAATGCCCAATAAATTAGTATAATTATTAAAAATTTATTGTTTTGTTTTTAATATTGCACTTCAGAAAAAATTTATAATTAAAAATTTTTAATTAAAAGCACTCAAAGAAAGAATAATTTGTACTTTTCATTTAAAATTTAATTGAGATCAAGAATTTTAAAATCACGCAATCTACTTGAGACAATTTTCCTGTAATAAGCACCTGAGAGGTAAAAAAAGGTGATTCTAAAACGAATTTAAATACTTTAGGCTTGGTTTTGATTTCAAGCAATGATGAACTTTCAACCGAACGAAATAAAGCTGCGAAATAACAAAAAAAGGCATTTTATCCGATCAGATTATTTGACGAGGGAACTTACGATTTGTCGTCCGATTTTAGGGGAAAAAATCTACAGCTAAAGCATTTTCTTTTTTTTTTAAATAATCAAATCACTAGCTTTCAATTTAGATCATATAAAAATATTATTCGTTACAAAACTCCTTTTTTCTTATTTTCTTAATTTTTTTTTAACTTTACAATTTACATTTATTTGAAAAAACGTTTAGCTCACATACATAATAGTACAGTACTTAATATATAGATTTTTTCATTCTCAACGCTACCATAATTTAACAAGGCACATCTTACACCATTCAAGTATCATACGGTTTTTTTTATTTAGAAAATCATAAGAAAAAAAAAATGACAGTGGTAAAGCGAGGCGATTAAAGAAAACTTTAAATGTTTGTACTTAAAACAACGATTGTTAAAATTATACCTAGAAGCCTGTTAAACTAAATTGTTCATTATTTTTTTTTTCAATTAACCAAAATTGCTAGGGTTTCCAAAAAAAATTTTAAAAAGGACCACATGAACAAACCGATTAGCAAGGAATATAAATTTTAGTAAAAAGACGTTCAGGACATTAAAATAATAAAGACATGAATGTGAAATATTTTAAGAAAAAAGCGAATAGTTTTGCTAAAATTGCCCTTTCCTGTCCGTTTCAAATTAAAATATTTCAAAAAAAATTATAACATTGAAATACTGTACATTTAAAAAACATTATTAAATTAAGTACTTTTTAATTTAATACTTAAAAATTAAAAATAATAATACTTTTAAAAAAAGTGCGTTGAATGTTCCGTCTGTGATACTGAATATTTCAATATTGATTTTTGTATAGTTTTTAAAAAAAGGAAAAAATGTTCACCCATCCTTCGTTTTTCTTCCCTTAAAAGGGCTCTTCAAACAAACTTAATACAAAAATGTGGCAATACCAAAATCGCTTTCCCTACATTAAGCCAATAAAAAAAAATACAAAATTAATCCCGCGATTTTTCTCACCTAGCCAACTGAATAAAATTTCGTTCCTATGAAATGGATAGCTGACTCACAATCATTTACCGGAATGCATCAATCCCTTCATTTAAAAAAAAAAAAGTATTACTATTAATTTACAGGCACCCAGAACATGAGAACAAAGTACGCGATTTTGACTTGTCCGCACGTTTTTTTTTTTATATAAAATCCACCATTAATCAAAATTATCATTCATATTTTTTCTTATATAAAAAAATAATTTCCATAAATTATATCTTTTTTTGAGAGAGAAAAATTTTTTTTTGACAACATTCACTCGCGATTAACCTAAAAAATGAACGAAATAAAAGTTCAGTTTTTAGATTATTCAATTATTTCAAAGTCTAATTTTTCTTAACAGCGCAAAACTGCTAAGACAGAGATACTTCATCCAAATCATGACTGGATAAAATATTTTGCCGCCTTTTATTCGGTTTTGGAATATGCGGCATTGGATTCGTATATTGAGATGGAACAACAGTTCTTTGTTTTTGTTGGCTATAAGTAGTACTTGATTCCGTGACGAAATCCCCCGTAAATACAGGTTCCGAATTGATAGGTTTCACCGGTGTTTTCTTTTTATAATCTTCACTAATATCATTAGCTAAAACGTCTTTCGATTTTTCCCTATTATTAAAAGTCTCTGAATTACTTAGCCTATCACTTTGAATATTATTTTCGTCTATTCGTTTAGGATTCGTTGATTGTTTATTTTCATCAATTCCATTTTTGTACTTTTCGCTATCACTAACTTGTTGATTATCTTTAAAATATTTTGAGGTTTCGTGATTGTTCTCGTCATTTTCTTCGATAAATTCAAAATTATCAGTTTCTTGAATTTGTTTCAACGGCAAATTCGCTTTCGCGATTCTTTGCTGAACGATTTTTAAATGTCGAATGATGTATTCTTCGTTTGGTGCGAGCTTATGCGCTCGTTTTAGGCAGGCTTCTGCTTTTCGAAGGCTTCCACGTTCGACGAATACGACGCAGAGATTGTGAAGGCCCTGAACGTTTTCGGGATCCAGTTGCAAGATCCTTCGATAACACTGTAAGAAATTTTTTAATAAATTAATAAATAATATAATTCTAAATGCGATAAATTATTCTATTCTAACTTACATTCTCGGCGGCGTCTAAGTCTTTGATATTGTTAATGTAAATATCACCGAGGAGTATTAATCCCTTAACGTGATCGGGATGGAATCGAACGAGTTGATTTAAAAATGGTGCAGCTTCTAAAGGACGGTGATCGTCGGCTAATAACAAGGCTAGGTTGAATAGAGCAGATCGAAAATCGTCTTTCAGTTGAACTGCTAACCTAAACCAATGTTCAGCACCAGCTACGTCGTGATCGTCCATTGCTAACATTCCAAGGTTAAAGTAAACCCTTTCGTTTGATGCATCCTAAAAAAGAAATAGATAGTTGAAACTAAGCCTTCTTATTTTAGAACGAAAAAGAAAAATCCTAATCCACTCCACAGTTTAGCTCAAACCTTTATATTTACCTTATGCAAAAGCTTAAGAAGTCTTTCACGTGCTACCTTCCTTAATTCAGCTCGACCTAACTCTTGAAGCAAAATAGCAGAATTAAGAAGAGCCTGTTCATGGTCGGGATCAAATTCCAGCGCTTTATCTAAATACGCCAACGCTTGCGATGCTTTCCCTTGCTCGAGAAACACGACACCAAGCTTTTAAAAAAAATACCAAAATCGCTTTAGAAATTTTTTCCTTTTCAAAACTACACCCAATTAAACTCTTATCCTTTTTTCTTTGAATTAAAAAAAATCTTAAGTTTTTAAAAAGAAAATAGGTAATTAAATACTTTTTCTTAATTACTTACATTGTAATAAATATCAGGATTATTACTATCATAAAACAAAGCTCTCTCATAAACTTCTTGTGCTTCCTTAGTTCTGTTTAATTTGAGCAAAATATCTCCTCTATTAATATATGCTTGCGTGTAATCGGCCCGCATGCTTATAGCTTGCCGATAAAGTAAATCGGCTTCTTCTAACCGCGTTTCGTTTTTAGCAATTAAATTAGCTAAATTTAAAAAGACGTTCAGATGATTCGGCGCAATCCTCGCTTGGTAGGATTCTCCTGGTTTAGCTTTAGGCAAGAGGGATTTCGCTTTTAAATATGCGTCTTCTGCTTCTTTGAACATTTTTAAATGATTGTACGTTCGTCCTACGTTTATATGCGCTCCGATATCGTCTTGTTGAACGCTGAAAGTAAAATTTAAAAAAAAAGGTTAGAGAAGAAAAAAAGAAAGCGATCGATAGGATTCATACCTGACGGCTTTATGAAAATACTGTAGAGCTTCTTGAAATTTTCCCTGACCCTCCAAAGCGTGGCCAACGTTGTTAAATAATTTGGCATTCCTTTGATTGACTTTGAGACCGGACATGAATATTGAATACTCTGATTCCCAATCCCAGTTTCTGTTGTACGTTTTACAGCCGTGCGTTAGAATTAATAAGGAGATACCGAGCCAGGCCATTTTCTTGCACCTGAAAATATTTTTTTAAAAATTAAATGCGAAAATAAATCATTTAAATTTGGATTGGTTAGTAAAACATTCGTTGAAGAGTGCTTAAGCTACTTTAGTTCGTAAAATTGTCAATGAAGAGTGTCTAGTGTTGTCTTAGTTCGTAAAACGACCGTAGAAGAGCGTTGAAATCGCATTAGTTTGTACAAATCGACACTGGAGAGAGCTGAGGTGGCCTTGGTCTGTAATTGAGTCATAGGAGAGTTCCCAATTCTCCTTTAATTAGTAAAATCGAGTTTGGGGAACGCCTGAATCGTTTTAAATGAAGAAAAAGTTGTTATAGATAAGTAGCGCCATTTAATTTGCATTCAACAGGGTTCAAGCACTCACAACGTAGAACAATCGCTAAAATTTATTTAATTACACACCTTTTACTTTCAAGAAGACTCCAACCATAACCCACAATCATACAAAAACCCATGGAAGGAATGTAGAGAACCCGCTCTGCGATTACGAATCCTACGGGGAAGAATAAATTTGAGGCAGGTAGAAAAGGAAGCACTAAAAATGCCAAACTCTGAAAAAAAGAAAAAAAACCATTATTAAGCACACCAAATACATCAACAATTAGAATAACACTTAGTTTTATTTTACTAGCTAAAATTTTAGTTCTGATCTTTAAAAAAAATGAACTTACCATTATTATAACAGTAGACTGTTGTCTATTTTCACTTATTAATGAAACAATTCCTAAAATGCCGAGGGCAAGATACGACAGTATTGTAGCGATATTTCGCATGTCTAAAAAGGACTGAACTAACGGTACGGTTCCCATCGTCCAGTCGCAACAGAGATCACATGGAAAAAGTAGCAACCACAAATTAAGTGATATAAGATAATGGTAGGTTAACTGTCGCGCTGGCGTCGGAGACACCGAGGCTGGATTGTCAAACCTGAAATTAAAAGAAATAAATATTAGAATTAGACGGTAATCACAAGCAAGGACTTCTAACTTGGCCTATCGGCTTCTAAGGAGCTAAGGCCGAACCAGCAATTGCTGCATCTAATTTCAGCACAAAGATGAATGAGTCAAGTAAAACTTCCAGCAAAGTTAAAATAATTGAATCGACTAGAGAATTACAGGAGATCTGCTCGGTGCAGATATTTCTTCAGCAATATTGGGAAATGAGCAACGCAATTCACGCGTTGCTTTAAGACCCACAAAAGAAGGAAAAGAAATTACAACATTAGTGATCGTTTATTTCTTTCTCGTTTTAACGAAGTTTGTGCTCACATTTATGTCCACGTTTATCTTTTTCCCTTCAATTTTACAACGAAATATAAAAAAAAGGGACTGTTGTTAATTTAGGTTGTGATTTTTTTTAACGAAGTCTTTGCGTGTAGACGGCGATCGGTTAATTTTCCGCGCCATAAACTTTGTGCGTTTTTTTGATGACTTCAATAAAACATCCGGGGTTAATATTATTTAATTGAAAATCACTGTTGTAAGGCGATTTTATTAAAAAGCATTACGTTTAAAAGGAAAAAAAAAGAAGTTTACGTCCGAAAAGGCGATGAAAATCCTTGGTTTACGTTCACCGGGAAACTTTATAGTTTTCTCGTTAGAATTTTTTAAATCGCGAGATTTATGAGCTGATTAGAGCCCCCAAAAATCGTAAAATATATTCTTATGATTTTTTTTAGTAAATTCCCCCAGCAATTTGTAAAACGTTTTGATAGTTATGCAGTTAAATGAATCAGTGACGGAGGAAAAGTTTTTAAAAAAATCCGCTAGATGAGGTTGATTGTAGTTTAATGAGTTGTTGATGGATGGAGCCGATGTCTAATGGGGACGGAAACTATAGAACTCGACCCAGAGTGTCGCTTTAAATTTTTAGATGGATTTCTACGATCAGTTTCTATGCATAGAATTTCATTGTGAAAATAAAATTTTAAAAAATTTTTGCATGTATCCCAAGCAACAAATTTGACCAAGACGTTATTTTGGTCGGATTGGTTGCCCGGTATTTCATTATGAAAATTAATCTTTTCTATTTCTTTACCTCAATGGCTTTGCATGGCCTGAAGCCATTGTTTCATTTTATAAAAAATATTTACCTGGTAAAAACCGGAAGGCGAGAACCCATAATTTGTAACCTCATTAATAAAAGGCAAGTCGTTGTAGCAAACAACACACTAAGTCTTTTGCTAGCAGAAGAAGACCACGTGCTTCTTTGGCCCCCGGCTTTTGACCCGAACGCATTTTTTGCAATATATTGAATATCTGGCAGTTTTATCTGAAACAATACCGAAAAACATAAAATCAATTCCGCAAATATGAATTTCAGAGGGAGGAGTGAAAATCGAAAACCGATGCTTAATTAGAGCTTTTCGAGAAAACGAAACTCATTTCCAAAATTAAGAGAAGGAGAAAATGAAGGAAAACGGTCATGACTTATATAACCGGTTATCAGAATTGGGTGGTTTGATTTTCAGTTAAAAGATTGGCTTCAGCCTCTCCCTCCCGCCCCCCGTTTTCCCCGCAATATAACTTGTTAATTCAATTAAGTGCTCCTTCGGTTCGATGATTTCATTTATCTCGCATCCTTTTGAATGACTCGACGAAAGAGGTAGCCCCTCTCGCAAGCACCCCTAATTTCGATTTCCACTCTGGTTAAGGTAATGTATTAACCTCTGTTTAATTATAATACTTGGTATCAATTTTCTCTGAATTCCAAATGAGGAAATTTCATTTTCTCACTAAAATCAGATTTTCCTTACCTTTTGTGCTACGAAAACTTCGTAAACAAAGCAAACCCCGGTTATGGTTATTCCTTGTTCTTTACACAACATGGCTATCGTGACGCAGCACATGGACAATATCAAAGGTTTCCATCCCGTGGCACGTCTGTGCTTCGTCGCTTTCGTGTATAAAATAAAAGCGGATAAGAAGAAAACCGACGATAAAGTTTCGGCTCGACCTACGACTCCCGTCACCTGCAATCACATAAATATAGATTAAAAAAACGTGATTAAGGAACCCGCGGGGTGTACACGTTAAACCCCACGTATTGTTTTCTCTCCCCCCCAAAAGGAAATTCGATTCGGAGAACTATCTTACAAATTCGGGTCTACGAGACAATTAAGTCCTCTCGGAGATAGTTAATTTAGATCATTCCTTCGCATTCTCCTTAAGGGGTAGACCCGAGTTCTTGGTAATCGATTTTCAATAAGAGGCTTTTGTTTAAAAGAGAAATGATAATTAAAGGAAAGGAATACTCCCGAGTAATTAGGCCTCGTTTTTTTTTCGTTAGGAGGAAATTAAACACGGAAGAAACAAAATAATAAAAAAAAAAGGAGAAAGAAAGATGGAAATAAAAACAAATAGCAATGGAGGGGTTGAAGCTCATTTGGAACTGACGTTAAAAAGCAAAACATTATAGCCAAGGGTAAGTTGAATCCACTCGGAAACTTTGACGGCTTCAATGTTTTAAAGTAGAAACTTTCAAATTGATTATACTCATCACGGCTTAAACTCTAGTCTCAGATTATCTAATCGCCATTTTCAGTGTTTATCATTGGAATCTAATTCTCGGTTAAATTTAACGGTTTAAAACAACCCTGAAAATATCTTTTATAAAAAGTTTTTGATATTCTTATTAGATTAGTCGAGGGGATTTTGATTTTCATTCAAAAATGAAAAGAGTATCAAGTTTAGAGGGAGATTATTTTATTTTTACTGTTTTATTTAGATTTATTCTTGACAAATACAATAAGTTAATTAAAAGCGATTGCACGTGCTTTAAGTATGGATTCAAACCCGGAAGCAATACAAATTTATTAAAATTTGAGGGGGAGACAAGAAAAGCTGCCATTTTCTGCAGCCAACAAGGCAGATTTACGCCAAGGACCGAATCAGTATTTATATTGAGACTAGAGTACACAACATAAACGAATGGTCTGCTAAACTGAACGGTCATGCTTGTAAAATTCATAGACCAATTAATTAAATAATAAAAAAATTGGGATCAAAGATTCGTGCTTTAGCGCCAACCACGTTTCAAGGTTTATAATTTTATTTAAAAATCGATGAATAA
Organism: Liposcelis brunnea; assembly: GCA_023512825.1. Taxonomy (NCBI): domain Eukaryota; kingdom Metazoa; phylum Arthropoda; class Insecta; order Psocodea; family Liposcelididae; genus Liposcelis; species Liposcelis brunnea. The sequence goes on along the minus strand of CM042065.1, from coordinate 972,485 downwards.
ATTATTTGAAAGCCTTCACCAAGTTTAAACTGATCGTCGTAATGATCGCAGGCAAGCTTCTGATTAACTGTTGTCAATGCTTCAGTCACAAAGTGAAAATTTAAAATCAGAACAATAGTGACAAAAAGAAATGGACCTTATGAATGACGGTAAATAATCCATCAGGTAAAGACGAAGCAAAAACCTTTTATTCGTGTAACCCTTGAGCATCTTCTTACAATCAGACCAACCAAGTCAAAAGGGGAGGGGGGTACACCCTGCAGGAACTTGAGTAGACGACAGACAGATGACTCTTATTTTCGTTAATTGCTCAGACAGGCTCAAGCCCACTAATTCTTAGTTTGCAGTCTTAAACTGGGGCCTCACTTCCTTGCATCCGAGTCCGCAAAACCGAACGGCTATTTCAGCTAAACACTAGAAATTTACCCAATCTAGCTTAGGAGATATAATCCCATTTAAACAACCGATTCCCTCATTTTCTTAAACCTTTTAAAATGTTTTCCATATTTTTCCCTTTTTCCCCAGTTTAATGATTAATAAATGCCACATGTTGTATTCCGCTTCGAATATTTCATCGTAATGATTCGTTTGCTTTTTAATTCAATAAAGAAGTCCCGTTATTACAAACCTCACTTCAAAAACGTCCCTCTGAAATTACTACGCTACGTCCTTTACGGAAAACAATTCCTTTGTTAATTATAAAATACCTTTTCCATCTTCCTCCCAGTTCAGTATCGACTCTAATAGTTCTACTTAAAATACAGTGGTGACCAAACAACAAAACGAATTATTTGTTTTACCTTAAGACGCACTTAGAAAGGAGAAGAAATAAACTCGAAAAAGGGGAAAAAAAACTGGAAAAAGCTAGAGTCAAGGAAAAGAAACTGGGATGAAACAAAAACAATTTGTCACCAACGACGTTTTTACGCAATAATTAAATTTTCATCCACTAAAGTGGCATCTTTCAACGAATCGATTCTCTTCAAAAAAAAAAAAACCCTTAGATCAACTACAATTTCAATTATTTCCTTTAAAATTTCCACCTGGAAGTTCCAGAAAAAAATAAAGAGATGAAATAAGAGATGCAGAAAGGTAATTAAGGAAATTTAAGGTATTTTTCCTTGTCAATCTTCTTCCTGAATTTTTTTTATGTTCTAAAGCTGCTTATGTAATGTTTCTCTTTGCTCTTTGAATGAATGATTTTGGAATTCTCGGTATTTTAATAGGAAAGTGGTAAGTTCGAAGTTCAAGAACGGTAAATAAGGTAAGTAAGATGAAATCTTCTTCTTTAGCCTTTCTCCAACCATTTCAGGACATACCACAGACTGGGGGGTAACCACACTTTCCGCATCGCAGTTCAGGAGCAATACTTTTGCTACAATTCTGTCTCCTGCTTTCTGCTCTTAAGCCAACCTAGCCTCGTCTTCAGCCTTAAGCCAGTACTGCTAGGTGGGGTCGCCACTTCTTTGAGCCGATTTGGCTGCTTCATTATATGTCTTTCCGCGACGGGTATTAGCAACCATCGTGGCTGGAGAACATATTGCGCCGTGCAAAATATCCTAACCGAATCAACATCTTTGGATCTTGGACAGCAAACCTTCGACCATGATGGCTGTACAAAGCAGATGTGGTCTAATCTTCTGATCATGCTAATCTCGTCCAACTTAATGACGTAACCTAAATATACATGCTCCTGCTCATTTTCTGTCTATTCCATTAATGTATACGAGATCCTGGATACTTGACAAGAACTATTCCTCGGTAGGCAGTCTTCCTTTTCTTTAAATGCCCGCTCCTCGCCGGAGATTGGCGATCATCATGGCCAACCATTGATGATTTTACTAGGAATATCAAATAATGTGGTGACTTTCCATAATCTTCCACATCGCAGTACGGGAGCCATAGCATTGATCCAACTCTGCCTCCCGGTATCTGAGCCTAGGCCTTGCCGATTACTATCATCTTCAGCCCTAGGTCAGTATTAGCGAAGCTGCTGCCCTCCACTAACTAATAACCCTGAGAAGGGAGCTCACCATAGGGCAAGGACGCCATTCCTTGAGCAAGACAAAACATTCCTCACCGGTTACCCTAAGGCAGTTGTATCGGACAGATATAAGACAGATATATTTGAGATCGTGATCGTAGTACGGACAGTACAATTTCACAATGTTGACATATAACTAAACACTCGTTCATTTGTTCTCTCATTCTGCTCTTCGCTTCCTGTCCCGTTCCGGAACTAAGTTCCGGTACACTCCGCGCCAGCGACGAGGGGTATTATTTTGTGGATTGGTCTCCTGAAGATTCCCTTTTTGGTTCTAATAAGTGCTTCTCTGGCTTGCTTTTCTTTTATGACGACTTTTTCAACAACTCCCTTCGGCCATAGGTTTCGTGGATGGTCTGCGTCAGCTATTATGACTAGGTCTCCTTCTTTTACATTCTCGATCTTCTTTAGCCACTTTTGTTTCGCGACAAGTGTCGGTACGTACTCCTTCAACCACCTTTTCCAAAATTCGTTGGCCATATTTTGCGCTATTTGCCATTGTTTCCTTGTATCATAATCGTGGTTTTGAATTAATATAGGTAAATGTACTTTTTCTGCACTAGATGCGCCTATAAGAAAGTGGTTGGGTGTTAAAGCCTCCTCGTCTTCATGGTTGACTGATACATGGGTGAGGGGTCGACTGTTAACTACTTGTTCGATTTCTGTAAAAAACGTTCTTAAGGTTTCTTCTTTTGGAGCTTTTTCTTTGACTACTGCCATCATTGCTTCTTTTACTGATCTTATCATTCGCTCCCATGCTCCTCCCATATGTGGTGCTCCAGGTGGAATGAACTCCCATTCGATGGATTTATTCGCCATATACGCCTGAATTTTCGGATCTTCATTGAGCTTTTTTATTGCATCTTTCAGTTCTTGGTTTGCTCCTCTTAGGTTTGTCCCATTGTCTGACAGCATCTTCTTCGGGTCTCCTCTTCTAGCCACGAACCTTCTTATTGCCATTATCGTCGAATCTGCGCTTAAATCATTTGCCATTTCTATATGAATAGCTCTTATTGCTAGGCAGGTGAATAATACTCCGTATCTTTTCTCTTGTTTACGCGCTACCGAGATTTTTATTGGTCCGAAGTAGTCAACGCCTGTGAATCTAAAGGGCCTTTCGCATTTTGATACTCTAAACTTTGGAAGTGGAGATATTTCTGGATTTTTTGGCCGTTCTCGGATTTCTTTGCACTTGATACATTCTCTTCTGCATTTTTTCACTGCGCTTCTTGCTCTTAGTATCCAATATTTCTGTCTTAATTCGTTTATTATGGTTTCCTGTCCTTGATGGAAGCATTTCTCATGGTAGCTTTTAATCAATAATTTTGTGACTGGATGTTTTGCGTCTAAAATGATTGGTTTTCTTATTTCTTCTTTGATTTCTTTAGTTTTTATTCTTCCATCTAATCTCATTAATCCTTTTCCATCTATTTTGGGTGTTAATTTCCAAATCTTGCTAGCTTTTGTCAGCTCTTTATTCTTGTTGAGTAGTGCAATTTCTTCGGCGAAGGACTCTTCTTGGCTTGTCTTTATCCAATAGTTTTCGGCTTCTTGAATTTCTTGCACGGTTATGAATTTTTGAACTTTTTTCTTTTGGTGCCACGCAATGAATTTGATGAGCCATGCTGTGCTTCGTATTAATTTTGTGTACGACGAAAATCTTGTCGGTTCGAATAATTTTTCTTTTTTTGTGGTGATTAAACAGACGTTTTTATTAATTTTCTTTTCGGGAATTTCTTCTTCCTTGACTTTAATCTTTAATTTCGGCCATTCATTTTCGTCTTTTTGTAGAAATTTCGGTCCGCTCCACCAGCGGTTTTCCTCATTTATTTCGTACTCTGCATCATCTCGAGTGCCGTCGTCGGCCACGTTGATTTTCGTAGGTAGCCAACGCCAGTCTTCTTTATTTGTTCGCTCTGTAATTTCGATGGTTTTATTTTTCACAAAAGGCTTATATTCATTTTTTGTTACTTCATTGTTTTTAATCCAATAATATACAATTTGTGAGTCTATCCAAAACGTATTTGACTTAATTTCAAATCGATGACCGTTCCTTATGATTTCTGACAATTTTGCGCCCATAACTGCTGCTCTTAATTCTAACTTCGGTATTGTCAGAGGTTTCTTGATTGGTGCTACTTGGGACTTTGCCATCACAAAGCTGACGTTCACGTTTCCTAATTGATCTTGGATTTTGAAGAATCCTACCGTCGTGGATGCTTTTTGACTTGCGTCGCAGAATATGTGTAGATCGATTTTTACTGGGTTCCCGATTGTTTTTGTATAGCATCTGGTGATACTGACTTTTTTTATTTTCGGGATGATTTCCAGGAATTTTTTCCATTTGATCTGGAGTTTTTCGTCAATTCTTTCATCCCACTTCGTCTTGGTCTTCCAAATTTCTTGAATTAGTATCTTTCCTTTGATTGTGTACGGTATTAAGAAACCTAATGGATCAAATATTGACATGACAGTCTGTAACACTTGGCGTTTTGTTGGTGGCGTCATATCTTCATTTTCTTTCAATATTTTACTGTCGACTTTTGCGAATTTGATCCCAGTGAATTGGATTTTATCATCTTCGTAGTTCCAGTGTACACCCAGGACTTTTTCTATGGCATTTGCTTCTTTTTTCTTTGCGATTTTATCTGTTGGTAATTGTTCCAAGAAGTTTTTTGAATTACTGCTCCAATTCCTTAAATTGAATTTCCCTTCTTCGTTTATTTTTATGATTTCCTTGGCTTGACGCACTGCCTCTTCTATCGACGCTATGCTATCGATGTAATCATCCATGTAAGTATTTTTTAATATTGCGTTTGCTGCTTCCGGGGATTCCTTTTTGTATTTTTCAGCATTTTTCTTGAGCACGTATATTGCGCTTGCCGGCGAACATTTTGCTCCGAATATCATGGACTGCATCACATATTCATTTGGCGGTTTGTTTCGTTCTTTCCCTCTCCATAGAAATCTTAATGAATTCTCATCTTCCTTTTTCATTTTTATCCGTAGAAACATTTCTTGTATGTCGGCTGCTACTGCAATTTTGTTTTCCCTGAATTGAAAAAGTATATGCAAGATCGGGTTTAGCAGGTCCGGTCCCTGCATTAGGAAATCGTTCAAGCAAGCTCCTTTTGATTTTGATGCTGCATCAAAGACGAATCTGAATTTGTCGGGTTTGTTTACGTTGAATACTGAAAAATGGGGCAAATACCATGTTCTGTCGTCTATTTTTTTTATTTCAGCTTCTGTTAATTTTCTTGCGTAATTTTTCATTGTGTATTCGTCTATTTGTGCGCAGTATTTTTCTTCAAAATTCTTTTCTTTGTCCATTCGTTTTTCAACTTGAAGTAATCTTCTGTACGCTGTTGATTTGCTTTCTGGTAAGGCTTGCGTGTTTTTCCATAAAAGGCCAATTTCCCAAAATCCGTCTTTTCTTTGATGGCAAGTTTCTTCCATAATTTTTTGTGCTTCATCGTCTTCTCTTCTTTTTGCTTCTGATTTTGATTCTTCTTTTTCCCCTATACTGTTCATTTCAATCTGCTTTCTCATTAGTTCTTCTAATTTATCTATTTTTTCTGTCGTAACGAATCCGGCAAACTTTTCTTTGCTTCTGAGGGTTTTCTTCATGGCGGGTCCATGTATTATCCATCCCAGTTTCGTGAATGATGCTATTGGTGTGTTGTTGCCAGGGCCTTCTACCACTTTTCTCGCTACTATTAAATGGATGTTGTCCTGTCCAATTACTATTCGCGGTTTAGCATTGTTCATGTCCACTATTGGGATTTCCTTCAGATAATTCCAGTCCGTTTTCATTTTTGCCGCTTTCACTGTTTGACGAGGTAAATCCAGGTCTTTTACTGTTCTTGCATTTTCCAGAACGTAAATTTCCGGTGTGCTTCCTTTTATTTTCATGTTGATTCTCCTTGATTTCGGATCCGAGTAGCTTACTCCATTTGTCCATTTTATCTCGATGGGGTCGACTTCGCCATCTAACCCTAATGCTTGAATTATTTTTTCGTCAACGAGGGTTACTGTCGATCCTTCATCGAGTAGCGCAAATGTTTCGATTTGACTTTTCGGGCCGGCTACCGTTACTGGTGCTACTTGGAGAAGTATTTCTGGCTTTGTTTCATGTGCATGACCTATCATTTGTTTATTTTCTTTGTCTTCCTGTATTTTTTCCTCAGGCTTCTCCTGTGTTCTCTTCACGTGAAGCAATTTGTTGTGATATCGCTGGCAATTTTCTACATTGCATTCTATTTTTTCCAAACAATATTTTATACTGTGTCCTGGCTTCAGGCAGCAAAAACAAATTCTTTTTTCACACACGAAATTCCATTTGTCCTCCGGGGCTTTTTCTTTAAATTCGAAACAATCTTGTAGGCGATGTTTTAGCTGGCACAGCGGGCAATTTCCACTGCTTGCATTAATCCCATCAATTTTTGGTGTGAAGTTCCGATGATAATTTTTATAATTTGGACTATTCTTCATTGGTTCAGAACGGCGGCTCATCGGTTCGCGTTTTCTTGTTGTCGCGATGGCGCATGTTCCGTTTTCTACATTCCTTGGCGTTGAGATAAGGCATGCTGCGTTCGCGTATTCGCTTAACCATTCCGCGAACGCTTGGAGATTTATTTTTGATGGTTCTGGGTTTTGGCTTACTTTTCTTGCCCAATCTAACTTTAGATGCGATGATAACTTGTACGTTAGCTCTTTAAGTAACTGTGGATTGTTTAAATGACTTTCGTAACCCGTATTAATAATAATTGTTACTAATCCGTTGACGGCGTCAGCGAGCTCAACGATTGTTTCCGGGTTGAACTCTTTAGCCGGTCTCAAATATCTGATTTTTGACACGATTGCTTCGATTATTTGTTCGGGTCTTCCGTATCGTCTTTTCAGGGTGTCGATTATTTTGTCGACGTTTTCTGGATCAATCATCAGCATTTTCACAGCTTCTCTAGCCTTTCCCGTAAGTGATTCTTGCAATCGATGGAGTTTTTCCAGATTTGAAAAGTGGCAATCTGTTGTAACTTTCTTATAGTCAGCGAAAAACACGGGCCAATCTTCTGGTTTTCCGTCGAACTTCAATTTTGAATTTTTCACCATTTTCTTTATAATCATTTTCGCCACTTCAGCCTTGTCGTCTTTTTTCGCAATGGCGTCGATTGCTGCTGCTGTGATTTGAGTCGCTTGGCTTAGCTCGCTGAAAAATTTTAATGCCATATCTTCATTTGATTTGCCATGGTTTTGGTTTTCTTGATTTTGCATTGTTCGAGCTTCATCCTTTTGCGCTTTTTCGACTTCCTCAATCCATGATTTTATCTTGTTATTATCTTCCTGTCTCGCATCCATGTCTGTTTCTTTGTTTTGATTCTCGCCTTGATCCAAATCTTCGATTTCTTCATCGTCGCTTGGGTTTAGACTTTCGTTTTCAATTTGCATTTCAAGTTGCAGACGTTTGTGTTCGATTTCCATCAATTCAAGTTCCATTTGCTTCTGTTTCATACGTTTCTCTAAATCTAACTCACTCAGTTTCATTTGCAGCATCCTAGCGCTTGTTGTCGTTTTAACGCTTGGGGGTCTTTGTTTATTTCGGCGATTCTGATTATTTACTGCTCCTACCGGTGTTGTGTGTGATTTTTCCAAATTTTCCACGTTACTGCAGCTTCGAATGCTTCTTGCGTCCGTCCCGGTGCCATTAATTTGCGTTGTATTTCCTAAAATCACATTATTTTGATTTTCTTTGTTTACAATAACGGAATTGTTTACTTGCGTGTTGTTGTTGTTAATCCGTGTCGTGGCACTAGTTCCGGCTGCTGCTTCATGTCCCCTTGCGATGACCGTTTCCTCCAAGGTGTTTGTGCTTATATTAACATTCATAGGCGTTGCTGCATCTCTTTCATCTCCTTCCGACATATTATCACCCCCTATATCGCCAGCATCCGTAAAATAGCTTTCCTCATCGGTGTACTTATCTGTATTTGATGCTACATTTTTATCTTGGTTCCTGTGGGCTGTATCCTTTCCTGTTTTTCCTTTCTTTTTCTTAGCTGATTCGTTGTCATGGGGCTGACAACCTCCATGACTTTCCATTACCATTCCATCAAACTTTTTCGGTAACCTTGTTTTCCTTTTCTCTGACATTATGTTTTGTTTATTTGTCGGCTCGAAGGACCATTGTATCGGACAGATATAAGACAGATATATTTGAGATCGTGATCGTAGTACGGACAGTACAATTTCACAATGTTGACATATAACTAAACACTCGTTCATTTGTTCTCTCATTCTGCTCTTCGCTTCCTGTCCCGTTCCGGAACTAAGTTCCGGTACAGCAGTCTTAAGTTCCTCTAATATCACGCTCAATTACTCCGGGTCAGATGAAATGATTGCGATTGAAGCAATGCGGTAGCAAGGTCTGGGAGGAACTGGTGAGAATGACCATGGATCTTTTGGATGGAGGACTTAGGTGCAGGTAAAAGAACTTTTAGTCCTGTAAAGTGCATAGAGTAGTACAATAGGTTAATAATTACAGTTCAAGTCTTCCAGGGATATTCTTGGAACTAGGAAGTTAGGGAGCCTAACATGGAGTGGAGACTTGAATAAGTTGTCTGCTACATACGGCATCGGCAATACTGGAAGCTGCCACGATCTCAAAAAGGGAGTCTTATGTTTGCTTCATAAGCTAAGAATTAACCATCGTGGCGACTCTCATTTCTAGATCACGGCAGCTTAAATGGAGATTCCGTATTTATCAGACGACTCATTGAAATGTCCACTTCCAACTTGGAACAAATCAAATATATCATTCATACATACCGCTTCTGTGTGTATCGGATGAACCACGAACAACATCGACGACACGAAACTAGCGACGTCAGGCAGGAACATTGAACACATTACGTAGTACATGATGCATACGAAGATGTGAAGAACCATATTAACCAAATGATACCCAAAGGGTTCGAGTTGATGCATGGCGTAGTTCCAGCGGAAAGTTAGTACACATAACGGACGATACGATTTGTGACTCTGTTCCTGGAAAAAAAAAAAACAAACATCAAATTTTTGTAAAATTTTCCTGTACGGTTTTAAAAAAAATCACGATTGCTAAGCCTTTCGAAACGGGTGAAATGAGCCAAATAAACAACCGAGAATAAGAGGGAAGCGACTTGCCGACACTCGGAAACCGCAGTTCGTGTTGTCGGCAATAGTCTTGACATTAACACGAATCCCCCGAGGAGACGGGGATCACATGCAGATGACATACGAGTCAAGGCAAGTTTCTATTCCAATGCATCGAATAAGAGACAAAATAAATAAATGTAATTTTTAAAAAAAAAAAACATATTATAAGTCTCGCCACGACGCTCGCAAACAAAAAAAATAAGAGAGAAAAATGAACAAAATTGTGTAAGAGAAAAACAGAGGGGAAAAAAGCTCACACGCACATCTTCACCTCATAAAGAAACCAATTATATCTCAGAGAAAAAGATGAAACTCACACGAACGCAATATGTCGCATAGAAGGTCACTACTTAATAAAAAAAAAAAAAAAAATACAATTTTTATCACGTTCACAATGTTCGCTGTTTTTTATACCGAAGAACATCAATCTTGGCGCCATAGTGTGATATTGCAAACGTAGTATGTATAATAATCTCAAAGCATACTACAGAAATTAAATTGAGGATTTGTAGGAAATTATAGAGACCGGGGGTTAGGAAGGCAAGGAGGTAATACCCCAGAAACTGACCTGTAGGCTTTCAGCAAGGAATCAACTCGGTCTACATGATCTAATATCACTTACACATGTTACACGTCACATGATGGGATTTCCCACAGGACACAAAATTTGTAAACTTATCAATCTTTCATGTTTTTATTAATGTTTAGATATTGGCAATGGATTTTGGAGTCATGAACATTGGAATATGTACGTGGGCGCGTTCAGCTTGGTCACAGGAGGAGGTCTGGTTTTTATTCATATGCAAAAAGTCTGAACTTTTTTCTTCTTCGGCCTTTTTGCAACCACTCTTAGATATAGGCCTCTTTCGAATTTCTTTTATCCCAGAAGGTTCTCTGCCCTTTTGAGCCAGTCCTTCCTGGTGTTTGATTGAAATATGCCGTCGAGCCTCCGTTTTTGAAAACTTCCTCTGCATCTAATGTTAAACGTGGCCTCTATTGTGTTAATGTTACTGCTCTTGTCTGGCCAGATGTTCTACTATTCAGCTCTGCAGCACACCTTACTACGTCCACCACAGCGTCTGCACGGGGATAGTTTCATTTCTGATCTGATCTCGCAGGCTTATGCTTAAAATGGACCTCTCCACCATGCTCTGCGCCACGAGGAGCTGGTTAACTTGATAGTCATACTTTTAGGGCAGAGGTTAGAACTGGAAGGATACATGCATTGAAGCCCTTCCGTTTTTAAACTGACAAATGCAATATCTTCTTTTTAAATGAAAGCTTTGGGACAAGAATAGTCGATTGGCGATTTTGCAGATCATAGGCTGTTGAACAAAATAAAGATACTGAATCTTTGCCATTCCCAAAATTGATCTCTCTGATGATTTATTGTATGTGGCTTCAAGGGCGGTAGTTGCATAAAATTAATAAAAGGCAACCATCCTTTTCTTTAACGGTGATAGCTCTCTGAAGCATTGTGGTATGTATGAAAATCGTAGACCATTGAAAGTAGCCAATTTCGGAATTCATAAGTACTACAATGAACATTTCTCCCAAAATCTGCAAAACTAACTGATGCCGTTCAACTGCGGTTAAAAAAGACGATCCAAAAAAATTTGTTCGATGAGTGCTTTGCACATTCTACCACAATTCTCTATTCAAATTAACGACTTGATTGTGGTCAGAAAACGCATACCACAGCTATTACATCGGTTTCTAATTATTCATTCAAATCACACTTCAACTTTTATCTTTAAACACAAAGGGATTTTAAGACATCGTGCTTTTGAATATAAGCGGGGGAGGAAAGTTTTGAATGAAACAACTCTTGATGATATCAGCTTTGCGTTAGACATAAAGACCAAGATTTCTTACCAAGAAAATAAGACAGAATCGCGCGGTGCGAGAATCTAAGTAGACGGAAACTTTCAAACTTGTTGATGAACCGTCACGGAAATTTTTAATCCCGGTTACCGTAAGTCTCCGGTCTTTTTCGGAGGTTTAAAAACAAACGCCCCCAAAAATGATTAAGAAATTCCTCATCACGGTTAATCATAGCCGGAATGAAAATACATGAAATTTACTACTTTTGAAAAGATGCTGGTTTTGAGAGAACGAACCAACTTACTAAAGAGGGTTAAAACCGGATGGATGTAAAATTATGAGACAGAACTTTCTTTGGCTTTATTAAAATTTCAAGACGTTCCTGATCCTTTTTTAAAGAAAGAGAAACTGAAACATCCTTTAAAGGTCTCCCTTTATCACTCTTCTTTTGAATGCCTTATCACTCAGTCCGTTTACCTAAAAAAAGGGGCGGGAGGAGGGAAACGAGGGAAAAAGCGTCGCGTAAATTTTCAAAACTTTCTTCTAACAGAAATGATGTAGAAATTCCGGAAGCTAAATGGAGGTTATCTGATTGATACCCTAATGAGGATATATGGGAATGATATTGAAAAATCAATCGTACAAAATGTTTTCCTTCGGAAAAAAAAAATCCTCACTCGGGAAGGCGATGTATCAAGATCAGTTCTTCCCCCCCTGCTGCTGATGTTTTTTTTTTCTCGACGACAGAGGATTAGAGAGCTTAGGGTGGCGTTGCTTTTTCTCCATCGTGTTTTGTATTCGTTGGTGTGCTTTAAAAAAAAAAGGGAAAAAATCTGCGAATATTGAAATACTTGTGACATTGATTTAGTCGACGTTTTGAATACCAAATGTTTTGTCCCTTCTCCGATTAACACGACAGGCGAAAACGTCGAAAATATCACGAAACTTTATTATCGGATCATGAAAAGGAAAATCTCATTCAAGGGGGGGAGGAGAGAGTGTAAATGTCCGATTCCCAAAATGTTAAATCACTCTTCTTGTTCTCGAGGTGCTCATAAATCATGAGCGAAACCCCTTTTCGTCAATAGACATGGGCCTTTTTAATATCCAAAGAAAGCACTGAGGATAGAAGATTAGTCCTTTGTTAACTGTGACGAAATGTAAATATTTATCAAAGATTTAGCTTATTCCATCCGGCAGCGAGATCAGAGAGTATCGTTATATTAAAATCTTAAGGCTTCCCCCTTGACGGGATTGATTTCGGTTTCATGTTTTGATTTACTTGCGTGCGGAGGAAGTTGAAATTTCTCTTTTAAGACCTGGAGTGTGTGCTCCATATCAAGTCATTCCCCGTTTTCACCCCTTTTTCGAGACAATAACTTGCAAGTCGTAAATGAATAATTTAGCTAATGAAGACAATTAGCGGAAAAATTCATAAAGCAAATTTCAAATTCCATTCCCTGCTAACTATTTATGAAATCGTTCATGTATTGTGCTTGTTTATGTCGTTTTTAAACTTGTTACGTCGTTAATTTTTACTTGAAGCAGAAGTTTGCAAAGTGTTTCAGCGGAAATCTTGCCATAGTAAGAAGTGTTATTTTTTAATGACACCGTGTATTGGGATTTGATGGTTTGAAAATGCTGTTTTTCCAGAAAGAGAAGGTGTTTGTGGTAGTTTGGTTTTTTCTTACAGAACGTTAGGTACCAAGCAGCCTCAGCAGATGATAGTCATATTTTTGAATTGGTTTTTCCTTTTCCGCTTCAATTTTAAATTTCTAATCTTTGACTTATCCTTCTCCAATCTTCATTCTTTCTAAATTGTGTTCTTCTCTTAACACAAACTTAACACCTGCTTTGGTATTGACCGTAACCTCGAGCTATTTCTTTTTCCGTCTTCACCTTCTTTTCGTGGCCCTTTATTCACCACTTTACATTTTTAACCTTGCCACCAGGTCAGACCCTCTTCTTCTTTAAGTGCCGTCTCCGCGTCGGAGATTGATAACCGATTGTTACCGCTGCCCTGAACAGGGACGTGGAATCTAATCCATGCCCGTCCCTTAAATACCTGAGCCACGAGGTTTTTCTTCTACCTGGTCTTCACTGTCCCTCGATCTTCCCTTCCATGATTAGGTACAGGAGCCGAACCCTCTGCACGGCCAATTTAATCCATTTCAGCTTTGCTGCGCAGTGCGCTCAATACCGTTCATCATGACACGCATCTAAACTAATATTCGAAATAGAACTTTTTATTGCAAGCTGAATTTTGAATTGAAGCGAAGTGTTTAGTCTTGAATTAAGTGCTTCAACTGCTATCATGGCTGAAGTTTTTCAAATGGAGGATCGTCAGTTTCTTATTTATAGGCTCACTTACTCAATGTTCCCCTAAGGCGAAAGATTTTATCGACCCAGCTGAACAATACAGAGAGAGAGGAGTTACAGCTTAAGCACTGCAATTAATATGAAATCAATGTAACGTGTTCTTGGGACAAGCAAAGCAAAAAAATTGAAGATTTAATTTTCCAGTAATTTACTGTTTAAAACTAAAATATTCATAAGTCTAAATACGATCTCATAATATTTCTCTTAAGAATTGCTCATACCTTACTTGCATGCTTGTATAATTTTGAAGTGTAAATAAAGTAATAAATGTTCATTTTAAAATCGCATTACGTGTTGTTTAATGCTGTTGACATAAAACTACTACATCCTGAATAAATATTAATTCTCTTGTTCATGTTACAAAGAATTCGTTTCCATCATATCTGCTTATTTCAACCGCCTCGACATCCTCCTCTCTTTTCTATTAAGTTAATGTAGGCCTAATTTTGAAGTCTTATTTAAATATCATCCTGCATATACTAACACTATGGGTTGTGGGCCATCTAGCGATTCTAGATGGACCCTCCATAAGTCAAAGACCTCACTAAGGCCTATACCGCGAGCAAAGCAGGCTGATGCGCTAGCTACTAAGTTTGAAGCTTTCTTTTAAACCCTTTGAACGTGGACAGTTTAGTTAGCCTTCTGCGTCTCACCTTAGCACTGATATTCACGAGAAGCGGACACTCGCCCAAACCTTGTCTGAGGTTCTCATCCAAGAGTTTACCGATTTTACCATAAGAATCAATTTAGGAAGTGACATCGCATAGAGTAAACGAGCATTAACTTTTCCACCACCACTAAGGCACTTCTTCAGCACTTTTCTGTGTGCATCTGCACTTGAAGTTCCAATCTCTTTCATGCGGTTCGATCTTGGGAGCAAGCTCGTTCCTGAAATCTTCTGCTCCGGTTGCTACGACCTCCATTGCGCCAGTCAGAGGAGTCCATCACTTTGATCTGCTTGATCGATCCATTAATTCTTCCGCTTTGCAGCAGGTCTCATAATATCCATCACTCAAGTCTGCTAGCGGAACTCTTCATTTCTAATCCTGCCACATAAACTTATTCCTAAAACCGAGGTAACAAGTAATTGAATAATCCAAATAACAGGATTTTTTATGAAAGATAAAGAGCAACATTAGTTAATCCTGGCTGGTCCTCACAGATGATCAGAATTATATGCTTGGCCAACCGCTGATGCTTTTATCTAATTTCCGAGGCAAAATCGAAAGAAAATTATCTGAGCCAAACCAATTATAAAGTCAATTAAATCTTCCCTCCAATACCTTATCATTCGCCATCCTGAACCAAAGTTTTCCACCCCACATAAGAAGATAACAGGTAATTTGATTTAAAATTACACCTGGTGCATTTAATGGACTATCTCACTTCACAGAATCATTTTAATTATATTCTTGAGAGTGACCGACAGATGGTAAATTACCTTTTCACAAAGTGCTTTTGTTATTTTATATCGCTTTAAAAGCTGCAAAAGTTAAAATGGGAATTCATGTACACTAGACCATAATGTAAGCTTGGACCTTCCCGGAATTCATTATGCGAGGAAAATTTAGAATCCAATATATTCCCGTTGACACAAACTATTAGTTTCCAGGCCAAGAATTTGAACAATGTCCCATTTCAAATTCAAAGCCAAATCGTCATTTTAAAAATATTCCCATTTCCCTCTTTGGGTTTTGTTTTCACGTTCTTACCTTCTGTATGGGGGTACCCCAAAAATCGTTGAAAAATATATTTTTTAACGGCGTGTGAGGCCGCAGGTCTCGATTGTCTTTAATGGCGCTGATGTCGTCGAAGACGAAGCCGCACTGAAGGCTGTTGTAATAACAGATGACACACGTCACAACCAGGACGAGACATAATCCCGCATGTACCCCCATCTTTCTTATTGTGTCTGCAACAGAGAAACAATCAAGAGGATTACTATACATATTTTCTCATTTCTCCCTCGAGACGAGAGCAAAATAATAATGCGGTGACGTCAAAAGCATTTTCTTCGAATAAGAAAAAAAAAAAGTTACGAAAAAAAATTGATGGTCTGTTACGGGGCCGTAAGAAATTTCCTCTTCTTCCCCTCCCTCGTCCCCTTATCCTTATTCCATACAGTCGAGTTATTTTGAAGTTTGGAAGCGTCTTGTTTTCTCGAAAAAAAAATTCCAAAGTGGATTGGTCTTTACTAAAATCGTTTAGGAATTTTCTTTCACGTGATATTTTCTTTTTCTCTCAAGATTTTTCGCTATAAACAATTAATAAATTGGAGTTTTGAGCAAATGCTCATCTAATTTTAAGTGCAAAAGGAAATTTCACTTTAAAAAAGTTTTAAGAAGCCCTTTCACCCCGCGGGGAGGAAGAAAAATAAAATCAAGAAGATGTGATCTGTAAAAGTAAAAACGAAAATTTTTTGAGTGAATGAAAACTTCACGTAAAAGAAAGGAACAATTAATAACGATGAGCATTCAAGAGGGACATTGTTTAATTCGGTAAAAGAGAAAAATACTTTAAAGAAATTTAGTTCAAGTTGATTGAAAATAAATTACAAAAAAAATATTTAAAAAGCATAAAATTAAAAAAAGATTAAGAGGGATTTTAACCATCTTGACTCAAAATAAAGAAAGTTCCATTTCAATGTTTTCATCCCCTTTCTACTTCTTTTTTTTTTTTTGATTACTAATGTATTTTTTCTGTTTGGGGAAAAAAGAGTATTAAATTTCTTTTGAAATCAGAGCTCTCTAAATTGGTTAAAAATTTTCTATTCGAGCTAATGCTCATGGAACGTATCGTTATTTCCATGACTTTATTTTTTAGGAATTTGATTCTAAAGTAGTTTAAAATATTTTCCAAGATTTTCAGTTCGTATTGAAGCAAATTTTTTCAGATTTTTTTTTCAACCAAACTTTTTCATAAATTTTTGATAACAGATTTTTTGCAAATTTCTTTTATATTAATTATTTTAAAGGAAAAAATTCAAAAGAAATTCTAAAAAAATTTTGAAAAGAAGCTATTTTTACGTGTACTTTGATTAGACCACTTAAAAAAGAATAAATTCCAGTGAAAAAGTTTTTTCGTTAATGTCGTATGGGTTTCAAAGGTTAATAGTATTCAACAAGTGGCTAGTATTTAAAAATCCTGCTTAAAAACTCATATTTACAAACCTTACGAAAGCTTTTACTCTTTACATTTTTTCACTTTAACTATTTTCTTAGAAAGATGTTAATATCATTAACGTCATTCAATCAAGATTTTAATTTTAATAATGGACCCTTCCTTCATACATTAAACATTATTCCAAAAAACTAACTCCTCTTTTTAAAAATCAAAAAGAGGCCCGTTTTAAATGTTTGTGATATTTTAGAAAATCTTTTTAAAAAATTGATCGAAGTTATTAGGAAATTCTCGATATATAAAGAATCAAGAGGATTCCCATCATACATAAAAGACACGAACAACATGCTTGTCAAATTAAAATCAAATTTTCCCTTTTCAGATTATTTAGGCTAAACGAAATTCTCAATAATTTTTCGGAAGATTTATTTTTACCAGGAATCGATAACGAAACCTGAAAAAAGTTCAATAAAGTTATAAGAAAAATAATAGAAAAGCCAGACGAGAGAAATAAAAATTTTCCACTTGGCATGGCCGCAAAACAACGGTTCAAGAAAATAACAATCATAAAGATTTTGCTTTATGATAGTTTCCATCCAGTGCCCTGGGAAAACGATTATTTTCACTTTACGAGGTTAATGTTAATACAATTTTAACTTCAACGTTATTTAGGAAGCATTGATTTCAACTCCTAACCGTGAATTTTCCCTCTTTTGTTCTTTTTACTATTTGTTTTTAAGGTGTAGGCTTTTATAAAATAATTCAAATTTTAGGTAAAATCCACTATTTTAAATATTTTGATTTAGTATCGCAATTCTACGGAACATTACCTCCTTCGGTGACGAGCTTTATAGGGTAATAAATTTTTAAACCTTGGGATTATTGGGACGGATTATTGAATCATACTGTTTCGCTATTCACTGAATGGTTATATTTTAGAAAATTGAGTATAAAACATTGTTTCGTGACAGGCAGAACGGTTTGAAGTGAGAAATCTCTAAGGCAAAACTGAGACAACGAGGGAAAAAATATAAGGGGGAAGTGAAGTCTTGTTTTTGTCATGAAAACAGAGAAACAAAAGCTTTCGTACTCTTAGATTACAAAAAAAGGAATATTTAAAAAAAAATGCGTAGAAAAGTCATTGAAAGAAAAGTAATTGATTCTTTGGGAAAAAAAAATATTTTAAAACCTGCAAATTTAAGTAAACAAAAATCCCAAAAACTGAGCTAAAATGGTGAAATTATTTATTTTTTGCTAAATGCCGAAAATGCTGAATTTGAAATGGAGATGTTTTGAGATCGTACGCGATTTTCTAAGCGACTTTTAACTTCGTAATAACCCCAAATCTTCGTAACTCTTTGAAAACTCTAAATTTTGCAAACGATTTTCATAATAAATGAATTCAAATTAATCACGATAAAGTATGCATTAGCGGCGGTTTGCAAATTAGATCTGAGTAAGGTGAGAAACGTTTTTTTTTTTCAAAGTTCTTTTATATTCCTGGTAAAAAAACTAAGGATTTTTATTTTCGTTTTACGCGCTTTTAGATTCTCTTCGTTTAAATAGCAAATAATTAATGAGAATTTCCTTACATTGAATTACACGGTAGAGGTAGCAAAATAATTTTTAAAAAAAAACTTCAATGAGTTACGAATTATTTTGTTTTATGCTATTGTTAGGAGAGCTAATAATCAAACAGATCATCCTTAATCGAAATGAAACCAAATCATTTCACGGCCAAGACTATTGCCATTGCATTAAAATAATTTCCATAAATAAAATTTTGTTCCTGTTCCTATTTTCTTCTCAAAAGGCTCCAGTTCTTATTATTATTAAAATATTCATGAGTGTCAATTTTCATACCTTCATAGTGTTTCGCTCTTCCTTGGCTTTTAGCCTAATGGCCTTCTTTAATAGGCCGACGTAATGCTTGAATCAAGTATAAATAAACTTGCATTCTTCCACAAAAGCATCAAAATCCGCCCGAATGCGCGAAAAAGTAATAAAATATACCAGAGCAATCAGATATACATTCAAAAGATTTATTCTAAAAATACACCCAATTAAC
This sequence comes from Liposcelis brunnea, assembly GCA_023512825.1. Taxonomy (NCBI): domain Eukaryota; kingdom Metazoa; phylum Arthropoda; class Insecta; order Psocodea; family Liposcelididae; genus Liposcelis; species Liposcelis brunnea. Next base: position 953,859 of record CM042065.1, on the reverse strand, counting down.
GACATGACTGCATGTTAAAAATCTACCAAAAATCGGTATTTTGCCAATAACTTTTTAAAAACGTAAAATTAAGTGTTCTACCTAGTCTCAATCGATTCCTCAGATTAAAATACATCTCCCAGTATATATTTTGTCAATATTTTAGCCCGTTTTTAGCCGGAAAATTAATATTTCTAAAATTGAACATCGATTTTCAAACATCGAAAAAATAACAATTTTTTTCGCCTAACGGAAACTTCAATTTGTCAATATCTTGAGAAGGCGGCCGAATTTTTGAATTCTGTAAATTCCATCGTATTCCTCGAGTCAAAATACGTCTGTTAAGATACAGTTTTCAGCTCTAGAGCGTAGCAAAATTAAGTTTTCTGTAAAAATGCATTTTCAAGAAAGGTCGTTTCTGAAAATCGGTTTTTTGCCAAGAACTTTTAAAAAACGTAAAATTAAGTGTTCTACCTAGTCTCAATCGATTCCTCAGATTAAAATACATCTCCCAGTATATATTTCAACAATATTTTTGCACATTGTTAGTCGGAAATTTTGAAGGACATAAAATGTCCTAATTTGCTAGTGTCGGCACCTAATACCTGAGTACTGTCCAATTTTATGAAAAACCCTAAGGAAAAAATCGGTGTGATGATTAGAATCATTTATTACTTAGAAACTGTCTTGCCAGATTTTTTTCAAAGCATCTGCTAGTAAGTGCTACATTTTTTATATGAAGATCAATGGAAATTCGAATTATAGTATTTACCCTCCCCTATTCCCCCCCCCCCCCCTCCGCAAAAAAACTATTAACTCGGGCAATGCAAACACATTCTGGCTAAAATTTCAGCTTTGAGTAATATATTCTAAACCCTCTTAATCTCATTTTTTTCCGATTCATCGGTAGAATATTCGGAAAGGCTTCGGATCAGTCAGGTTTTCTCATGAAATCAGCAAACAGAAAACGAAATCCCTTTTCTGCAAAAGAGGAGAAAAAACCATTCTGAATAAGATATTTAACATCAAAGGGTACATAAATAGCTTGCGGTCGAGTTTCCATCAATGAGAAGTAACCTTTTTCTCCCACCAACAACCCCCAAGGTAGCATTCTCTTCTTTTTAAACCCATTACGTTCAAGTCACATGTCTAGATGAATAGTTACGGCTATTTTGCAAAACATTATACTTATCTTTTATCGTAATAAGGTAAAACAAAACGGAGTAGAATGAAAAGTTAACTAACCCGATTGTTTAACCCTTTTTTACACCGAGTCGCACGGGTTCTAGTCATTTAAATTGTTGTTTATTTATTTTCATTTCGGGTAAGAATTATTGCAACCGATTAAAGTATAAATAATCCCCCGAAAAGGGCACGGGTGGCGGTACAAATGTTTTCGTAAGTCTGAAACAAGACCTGGCAGTAAACTAAGTCTTTCCGTTAACGCGGCTAACCCCACGTAATAAATCCATGGGCTCTGACGGCGTAGGATATACGGAAATGTCTACCGGATAAAATCAGATACAAAAATGCCGCAGATCCATTCAGGCAATCTTACCCTAAATAACATAAATCATCAAAAACGAAAAAAATAATCGAATGAGTGAATCTGTGTTTGCAATTCGGTAAAAAATATATACTTTCTTCGCATAAATTTTAAATTATTGTGGCTATTACTTTCATGGTATTATTAATGGTTATTTTTGCTGTTATGAGTATCTTTCTTTTTGAATTAAAGAAAAATACTTTCCGTGCAGGATTTTTTGCGATACATATACATAGATATACTGTGCTTAACTTACGACCTGGGTATAAGTACGACCTGCCAAATCTTAAGACGATTCTAAGCTTTTTCATAAGTTAAATATGGGTTAAACGAGGGCGCTGGTGGAGTGACCTGCACGGAGACTTTCAGGTAATCAACCATAGCAGCGCTGACTCTTATTCTGAATAAGCTTTTGGTTTTTTAGATATTTCTGTGCAAGAATTATCAAGTACCGGCAAGAGGCCTAAAAAAAGGGAACCTCCAACTGTAAGTATCAAAAAGCTGGTTTCTGATTGGCTAAGACCGAATTCTTTTCCAATTGTTTTCAATTGATTGATGGAAAATTACTCGGCTTACCTAGCTAAAATTCTGCACTTACTATTTTTATTATTTGTTAAAAGAGGGTATGGGACCTGTCATGCCAGCCTGGACACTGCGACCATCTAGTGGTCTATTGTGCCAGCACTTACTATTGGTCACAGCCAACCCAAAACATCAATTGGCTTCGCGATTTTTTCCTTTCAGGCTCTCTGTTGCAGCTAACCAATAAAACTGATTGATTAAGAGACTCCTGAATGACAATTTACACAAGGTTTTGTGATTCACTGGCAGCAAAACACAAACACTATCTGGCAAATGAATCTGAACTACTTTTTGATTTAAACTCAAAATTTTACCATAAAATTAAATTTCAAGATCTGGAAGACAGTGATCTAGATCCTAAAAATTAAGCTGATTATTCGGCAATACTGACTTCAATTTAAAATAAAATCCCAGTTCACAAAAATCACTCTGAGGCTCAGCTTTATCCATCCCTGTTAGTGTATTCCATGTGTTGTGAAAATCAAAAAGCTGTAAATTTTTTAAAAGCCTCTTAAATGTTCAAAACAAAGAAAGTGGAAAAAGAAAGCTTCTTCTTAAACATTTGAAAAAGTTCTTTTGTGAAATTGTCAATCAATCTCTATTTCTGAACTCTTCGATTTTAACTTCAGCATCCCTGTCATTCTTCGAAATCATTGTTGCCAATTTTTTTTCTTATCCTTTTTTTATCTTGAAAAAAATCATTTCAATAAAGACAAAGACAAATAGCATCCCCTTTTTTTTCTCTGTATGAATTTTCTCTGATGGATTTTGAAACAGATTTATTCGAGACAATTTTAAAGATTGGCAAATGTCAAGGAAACTTAAATGTAAATGGGAGAATGAGTAGTGATGAGAAGGTAAGCTCAGCTGACCTTGATCAGCGTTTTTATAGCTGTGAGGCCAGTTAAAAGTCTGTACTGGGTTCAAAACTAAGATGGGAAAGACAGATTCTAGTTTTACGTTTTTTTCCTGTAGAATTTTGAAATTCGAGGTTCTAAGTTTAGATCAGTTTCAATTCCCTGGTTCTACCTAGTTTTTAAGAATAGATTCTGGACTAAAGTTCTAGGTTTACATTCACGATTCTGTTTAAAAATTTTTAGATTTCATATGTACTGTTTGCAGGGACTCGATATTTGGAAGTAATTTTATAGGATACCATTTTAACAGGTCCAAACTAATTGTTTGGTATGGTTTTACACACATGTTGAACAATTCAACCAATTCTAACCTAAAATTGTTAAAAAATGCATTTGCTAAATTACTAATTGATCCTAATTATACAAAATAATTCATCTCCAGAATTGATTCAGTTTGAATTTTTTATGATTGAAATGTTTATAAGTTGCTCTAAAAATTTTTCTAGTTCTGAGTACGAATTAGTTCATTCAGATCAATTTTTTCCTCCTCCCACAATACATTTGTTCTGTCAGTTTGAATAAGAATGCATCACATCAACAAAAAAGAGGATTCTGCTTGTTAAAAAAATGGTGCTTCTCAATTTCAGAATGTTAAGGATGCTAAACTCAAGGCTGGTTTTAAATCAAACACAAATTCACAAGCTTATTGGAAAAAAAGCACATTTGGATACACAACATCAAGCATTGCTATTGTAAGGTTATTACACTTCAAATGCAATTAATCCATGAGACTTCAAGGTCGTAAACATCATCTTAATAACTCCACCACAAAATAATGATTTGAAACAGACACCATCAATTTTTTATCTCATGAAAAACATTTTTTTTTATCCATTTTGGATTTTCATCAAACAATCACTGCATTGCTTAAATCACAAAAAAAAACAACTTATCTTCTTCCAAATAAAAAAAAAATCATAGTGGGAAGAAATATTTCAGTAAAAAAACTCTACCTAGATCACATACCGTTTTATAGGTCAACTTTTGCGATGCGATGAGTTTTCCAAGAGAGTATTCACAATTGCATTTTCACATTTTGTAAATCCGGTATGTGAAACATCAAACACTTGGAACATATCCACTACAAAGGTAAAAAATAACGTAATACACGAAAAACATTGTACATTTTTAACATTATTACTGAAAAATATTGAAATTTCCGTATATCTTAAAACACAAATGTAAAAGATTTCCTTCCTTTTAGCCTGCGGAAGAGAAGCTAGGCAACACGGCGATCTCACTTTGTAAAATATCGATTACATCTTCCATTCAAAACAAAACGTTTTAGGTAAAGCATTCGCGATACATTCCACGTAATATCGAATTTTTCACGTACCCGTAATATATTACCGAATGCTGGGATTGTTATGGCGTTCGACCGCCGCTTAAATGTCAAAATCTATTTTAAATGCGATGTAATAAACAGTCCTGGCAAAACCGAAACCGTCCATTGCAATTCGTTCGTTCGGGAATTTTCGTTTGTTTCCGTCGGTTGACCTGCGCTTTGACTCGAACCGTGGTAGATATCAAAATTATTTTAATTTCTTGTTATACTTCACGGTTGTGTAAATAAAATATCTTAACATCTTCCGGTTTAATTTTAAATCGATGATTAATTACCTCTGAAGAATGTTTTTGTCATTTGATTAATGGATTCGTATGAGGACAGATTGGGAGCTAAGGTTTTTTAAAATGGATATGAAATTAGTTTAACGGACAAGTAGGACGGGTTGCCTGACCCTTCAACCCTTCAACCCTATGCTTCAACGGAAGAACATAAAGCGAAAAAACTTTTTTTTTGTTAAGGAGCAAACCACTTATGGACGAATCACTTTAATTGATCCCGTTGAAGACTAATTCTTGTTAAATGTTTCACAAATAAATTGTAAGGAATGAGCCTGGAAGCATAAGGTAATGGAAAGGGTGTAGTTTTTTTTTTTTTGCGAAACGTCCGTAGGGTCAGTAGCGTATATTTAGGTGTGATAGGCAGAGCATAATTGTCACCCGGGTTTTCTATAGAACCCTTTTTTTTATAATCTTAAATTAAGTAGTTTCCCATTGATACCGATTTTTTTCCTCTTCCATAGAAAAAACTAGAAGATATGCTTTTGATGTTCCAGTGTCAAATCCATTAAGAATGCTAAAAATCATAAAATTTATTTGAAAAAAATAAATTTGTGTACGTATTTTCTTAACATAAGCTAAGCATAAAAAAAATGGTTCCAACACTAAGAAAAGATATTATAATTTTTTGCACTCCAACTCTAATTTGATTAAAAACATTAACGCATAGTCCATTACTGATTGTTTCACCAGAAATTTTAGGGAAGTCGTTGCAGGTTAATCCAGAAGTGATTATTATGTCGAAGGGTTTCGCATTTATATTTTTTTTATAAAATAAATATAAAAAAAACCCGCGTTTTTTCATGTTTATATAAACTCGCGTTCTGATTGGTTTTTTCAGGGCCCTTTTTTGCGTCATAAACTGGAATAAACCAATAGCAGCCTTCTTCTTCTTCTTTACTCGTCCAGTCATCGTCATGATGGTTGTCGACGCGATGTGGGTGTGAATTTCCGAAGAGAATTTAAAATTTTGCTTTTGTTGTTTTTGATAACGTTTTTGTGGTGTTACACGATGAAAATATGTTTTTTCATGAAAGGATAACTTGAAGGTTAGTGTTAAATTTATAGTCACAGTTGTGGGATTTCGTTTTTACTCAATCGGTAAATGGATACAATGAACGACCACGAGGTGGACTGTCCATCTGCTTATTAAAGCGCATTAAACATTGACAGGTTCGAAATATCAAATCACTTCACCGTTTTCAAGTGTAAAAGGATAAGTTTTTTTTAAACACATGCCTCACTTAAAAGCTCCTCCCATACCTCTTCTTATCTCGTTTACTTAAATACTTTTCTATTATTCCGAGTGAAGCAAATTAAATAACATCTTCAAATTGTTATATCAGGTGGAGATGATGTTTTAAATCAGCAGTGAAGTGGGCTCAAAGACCGCTAACTGTTAAAAACGAATTAATTATTAGCATTGCTAGTTCGCCACTTCTACTGCTTTATGATCTTGATAATTAAAATGGAGGACAGATTTGGTCCACCTGGTGGTTCATTATATCCATTTATCCATTATGCAGTTGCGGGTAAATTTTGTCTTTTCAATTATGCTCAATTATGTCTTTTTGCCTCATCTGCATTATTTTTACTTGTTCATTTCTTCATTTGTTCACATTTAAGCTACAAGATTTTAGCTAAACACAAAAACGTTAGCTATATTTTCTACAATATCCTCAAAATCCCTAATTAGGCAATGGGTTAAACCACTTTGAGCCACCTATAGTGGTTAGAGAGCAACTTAAAGCCATAGAATATGCCAGAGATCTGAACTTATTTGATTAAGCTGGCTAAATATCGAAACTCAACTCATTAAGCTGGCCAGAAGCCAAAATTTAGCTAATGATGCCACTGATCCTCTGAAAAACCAAACAACTAACAGATCTGGCCAAATCCCATTTGCTAGCCCCCATCCTTTATAAATCATTTTTCTAATTTGCCCCCATTCGAAAATCCCTCTAAATCAAATGCCAAAATCACCTGCAAAATATCTACAGCTGACACAATTTTTTTGTGCACTGCTTGGAGATTTTCAATTTTTAACTATGCTTATTAATCCTTATTAGCAGCTCAGCTCCCATTGAACTCAGTGTTCAAATTTTTACCAAGTAGTCTTTGCATTCAATACTTATCAACAAATCACCATCCCTAGCTCTCGCACTAATCAAACAACCTTTATCACTAAAAAATGTACATTGCAGAAAGCGAAGACAATGTCCATTTTTTTTCTCATTCATCATCAGCCATCAACAATCCCTAACGACACTTAACCATTGTTTCTCAAAAAAAACTGATTTAGCTAATATTATTAGGAATTGATTCATCATATCGAAAGTGTAAATGATGCCAAGAGTCCATCCATCTACCCTTTGCTTTCGACTAATATTTTTGGGATAACATTCATTGTGGAAAAAATTAACCTCAAGAGGTTAGGCAGATCATATGAATCAAAGCCCCTAGTAAATTTCTTCTATTTTTTAATAATTAGCTTTATCACATCTGACTTATCTGTTTCAACCTGAAACAAAAAAAAGAATTAATTAGGAAAAAAAATTAGTCAATTTCAAGTGGATGAGTTCCAATTTTTGATGACGTCATCAGCCGCTATGAACACGTTTGATCTTGTCGGATTAAACGAAAACAGCTGGGCGGTCGTGTATTTTTTTTAAAAAAATGAAGTTTATTGTCGGATTTGGTGTGAATTCGTTTAAACTGTATATTACATAATCATACTGGTGACAATTAATAAAAAATCCGTTAGTGAAACCGTAAATTAAGAACTGATAGTCTATTTGGATTATGCATCATAATAAGGTAAGGTTAGCTTGTCACAGGTTAGCTAGGTTAGCTTGTTGTGTTGTAAATGGAAAGGGCAGTTAACCTGATAATGTTGAACCAACCTGAAGGATGATTGATCCTGTTGAATTATTTTCCCATTTTTTGAATTATGAAGCAGCATCAAGTAATTAGTGCATTGAGAGTCAAGTTTGCATCGACAATCACAATGTGAATCAAATCTCTATATAATTTTTTTTTGTGTTTCGTTGAGTAGTAAGTGAGCTTACATTGATGTTTAATGAGGATCATCATTGCATTTTTTTTTTGTTTCTTGAAAATTAAAACCTTTTCAGAAGCTTGGAAAAAAAAGAGAGAATTAAAAATCAACGTTGATTTCTGGTAGGTTCATTAATGAGTATAGGAAATGAAGTAATGTCCTAAATATTTATAATTTGGGTTTTCTGATTTTCTCGTTTGTATTGATTTCTGAAAAACAATCAAGGGATATCAAAAATGATTAGTTTTTTGTCTATTTTTGTGTAACGTTAAATGATTGAGTAATTTTGCCATCAGGCAATCATGAATTAAAAGTTTATGCTAATTTTTTTTTGTTTCATTGCTCGAGAAGTAAGTGATCTGATATTTGTGTTTTATGTGGATCATCATTGGATTTTTTTTTTGTTACTTAAAAGCTTAAACCTTTTCGAAAGTTTGAAAAAAAAGCAAATTGAAAATCAACAATGATTTGCTCAACAATGGTTTTCTAATTTGCTCGTATTTATTGATTTCTGAAAATTAATCATTGAGATATCAAGAATGATTAATTTGTATAATTTTTGTCTATTTTTGTAAAGCGTTAAATGATAGAGTAATTTTGTCATCAGGCAATCACCGGTATGAACTGAAGTCTCATGCTAATTTTTTTTGTGTTTCGTTGAGGAGTATATGAGTTAAGGAGTAAGTGATCTGACATTGTTGTTTAGTGTGAATCATCATTGCATTGTTTTTGGTTAGATGAGAACTAATCAGAGCTGGAAGTTCGGAAAAAATTTTTTTAGCTGTAAAAAGTGAGAATTTAAAATCTAATCAGGAAGGACCCTGAGCAGATTGAATATCGGCTGAAAATGTAACTAATTTTTTTTAAAATGCTGGGCAATGTTATTTTTGGGGGATGATTATATTTTTGTAATGGGGATGTTACAAAAAGAGGATTGTGGGCAGTAGTCCCATATCAAATGAAATTTTTTCTTCTTCTTCATGGCTTAGCATGTCTTTCTCTTGATCAATATTTATACATTAAAAAAATAATAAAGGGAAGGGAAAGGAAGAAAAAAAAATTTCTCAAGTCGATTTTAACGGATTGTGAGGACCTTTCCTTTGTTTTCCATTGTGTAGACAAATCACTCGTATGTGCGCTTCACAATTAATGGTAGATCGGTTATAAAAGAAACTTCATGAGTAACGGTGATGAGCTTTTCACTGAGAGGCAATATTTCTCTCTCTCAGAAATAAAAGTTGTTATTGTCTCGTAGTCGAGTCAGGATTATGCAAAACTCTTATTCCCTCTTCGGTTGTAATGTAGTATAAGCAAATCCTAAAGTTTCTTTCTTACCTCAAACTTACACGTTTCAACTTTAGGGATATTGATGATCCCTCTTAGTAATCTCCGAGTTTTCTTCAGGAGAGGTAAAAAAATGTTGAGAATGAATAAAAATATAGGATAGTAAGCAGTTAAATTTTTATGAAAGTGCAGTTAATCCAAAAATTATGTATATTGTATAAATCTATTTACCCTTTCAAACATTAAAATCATTTCCGGTCTTTGCCTACCAAACAAAAGCAGGCAAAAAGAGAAAAGCAAAGGATGAGTGAAAAACAAAATTCTTACCATCACCGGTACTCATAAAGTTTCTTTTTTAACCGCTCTGCGATTAAGGGTAATAGGTTTCCATGGAAAGGTTGAAAGTGGAAAAGGAACATTTAAGAAAATGAACAAAGTTGTAATCGTCATTCTGTCGAGCTGATTATTTTAATAGAATCCACCATAGTTTCATCCTACAGTCGACCCCCTCAGTTCCTCTTTCTCCCTTTTAACTCCCCTCTCGACTCCCTTCTCGATGCCGCTTACCCTCTTTGGTATTGTAAACTTTATCAACCAGGCTTGCTAGGAGGAGGATACGAGCCGAGCACATTCATTACATTCATCCCAACATTGCACAGTTCTTAAAAATTCGCGACCTCAATATTAGAGAGTTCCGACTCCACTGCACAAATCTTCTTCTTATATCCAGCACCCGCTCCCTTGTGGCTAGAGGTTAATCTCGAGAATTCTCGTCCCGAAAAATCTCGAGAAATTACGAGAAATTTCTCGAAAAAAAAATCTTGAGATTTTTCTTTCTAAAAAGTCGAGAATCCCGATTCTCGAGAATCAAAAAATTCGAGAATTCAAAATCCCGAATCTCGAGAATTTTTAAGTCGAGAGCTCGAGCGAGAATTTTTTACATTAAAGATGTAAAAAACACCGAATTGGAATTATTAATTGATATTAAAACGAGGTGGAACAGCATAGAATCGATGCTGCATCGATTTTTGCAAGTGGAAGATTGCATAGTTATAGCCCTGTATGATTTAAACATGGCGGAGAAATGAAATCACGAAGTAGACTTTCCGTTAGCAAGTAATATTTTAAACTTGTTGAAATCTATTAGGCTAACCGTAGAGGCTTTAACCTGTAGGCATTGTAATTTATTAAAAGCTGAGGGTGCATTAACTTTTTTGTTTGCAACTTTACAAAGTATTAATTCCGAACTAAGTGAAAATTTTTTTAATGAAATTAAGTTTTATTTAGAAAAAAGAAGAAATACTGCTGTTGTCCATTTATTAAGATTCTTACATGACCCTTCTTTTTTTAAAACGGCTGAAAGAGATATTTTCTCAGAAAAAAAAAATAAGCAAGAATGTATCAGGTTAGCTCGCTCGTTATTAGGTAGATTAACAGCAGTGCTAGATCAAGAAGAAAACATAGAAATAAATGGTTGTCAGCCTGTTTCAAGTGAAAATTTAAGTTTAGAGGAGCGACTACAGACTGCATTAGTTGATATTAATAAACCGCAGCAAGTTTCTAATAAACATAAAGATTACATTAATAAAGAATTTACATTATACGAAAGTACGGGTAATCTTACGCCAAATCTATCGCAATTAAAAAATTTTTTACTAACTATAAAACCTACTTCGACTGAAAATGAACGGACGTTTTCGGTGGCTGGTAATTTTGTTACAAAGAAAAGAACCTCCTTATCAGATATGTCTATAAATTGCTTAGTTTTCTTAAAAAATTATTTTTTACGCCATTAAATGTCGTCATTACTTTGTTTTTGTCTACTTCTTGTATAAACGGTATATAATATACCGTTTAACCGTTTATAATTTATCGTTTCGATAAGTAGACAATATACCGTATATTGTATAATTAATATAAAAACAATGCAATATTTAAAAAGTCTGCTTAAAATTTCGATTATAATCTCCTTCTGTTTCTCGAGATTTCTCGAGAATTCTCGAGAATTTTAAAAAAATCCCGAATCTCGAGATTTTCAAATATTTAGTATTTCGAGAATCCCGATTCTCGAGATTTTTTTGGTTTTTAAAAGTCGAGATTCTCGTCTCGGCCAATTTTAAATTTCTCGAGAAAAATTAACCTCTACTTGTGGCATCTCTCATTATTATAGCAGGACGATAGCGATTTATCATCGCGCCGCATATCCTATAAAATGCTCCTATATTCCTCACGTGTTGAATAGGTATTAAGCCATCCAAAAACTTATACATGGTTTCAAGGTGACCGTTTCGGGCTTCAATAACTCACCTGGACAAATTCCTTTACTTAGTATCCACCAAATGCAACAAACCAATCATCATGACAATAAAATTAACTTCTGCTAAAAAATATTTGAGGCACTTTATTATGATTTAAGAATCCAACCTTCCGGTAGGTTTTGTAAGATCTTTACGAATTCTTGAATTATAATAAAGTGCTTCAAATATATTTTAGCCACCAGTTTTCCAAATCATACAGTTTTAATCTTTTGACATTTGATATCAAACCAAATAGCTTCTTAAAATTGTAAAGTTTAAGAAAAGCACAAACAGTTGTATAGATATAGAAGTTTCTTTAGATTTATAATTATTATCGAATATTCTTACATTCATTTCGAGGCAGGAATGTAATGAATGTGCCCAAAAAATTTTTCTGTGATTCATGCGTTCAGGGAAAGCAGCATAAATTACCGTTTGAGAGAAGTTTTGATAGAGCAAAGAAGCCAGGGGAAATTGTTCACGTAGACACGAGCGAAAAGATTTTTCCGCTCTCCTTTCAATTACTTACTTCTATTGCTACAATTGTACTTCCATGTAAAAGGGTTAATCTTATCTTGTCTACAACAAGATAACAGTTTTTCCGCTTTTTCGAGACTTTCATATCAAGGTTACAATTAAATCAGAAGCGTTAGAGTTTTATGACGGTACCACCCCTGTTCGCATCAAGCTGTGAGGGCGTTCTGCATCTCAGATACGTTAAATCAGCGGCGGTCGTTAAAAAATTACACGGCTTTCTTCAGTTGTAAATTTTTTCCTTTTTCGTCTAATGAAAGAGCTTTCTACAAATTAAAGAAAAAATATTTTCTTATCTTGCGATTTCCTCTTTCAAATTACAGATTTGTTTGTTCCGATATTTTACCTTTTGCAGTTGGGATCATCTTTTTTCAAATATTAGAAAAAATGTGCTTCGTGCCCATCCCAGTTAAACTTACCAATTGATTTATTTTTTTTAAAGAAAACCTTTAACTACAAATTGTTAGTAGAGCGTTATTATAAAGCCTTTTATTATGTGATTATTTTCCCTGCGAATCTGATAATAAAATAACACTCTGGATTTATTCGACATCTTGGAGGTAGCTCTTACCTCTTGGGATTTTGTAATTCTTGAATCCATTAAACTTTGATTGTCTTGTTGAAGAAACATGGTCGTCAGCTCGTGAACCCTATCCTGTTAGTGACAGCCACCTGACTTCAAATTGGTATATTGCCTATTGAATTTTGAATATGCGCCGAGATATTCGAAAATCAATTTTCCTCTTTCCGACAAAATAAACCTTTTCAAGGTAGTTGTTGTCTAACTTTCGAAAACTTTGCAGGAATAAAGGTGTTGTCCCTGTCGTCGGAAGTTAAATTTAGATTTTCCAATTACATTTTAATATTGCTGATTTTTTTTTAAAAAAATTCTTTTGCCTTGTTGGATTTTTATTTTTTGAAAAACATGAGTTTTCTTCTCTGCTAGATTGAGTTATCACTTTTTTAAAAGTAATTTACAGTTATGTAAATTATTAAAATCGTGATCCTGCGGAGGTGATAAAGATGGGGTTCAGGGTTTTAATACATTGGATTTACTGCCGCTAACGAGAATGATACGGACAGAATTGTAACTGCAAGAATTTAGACTAGAGACCGATATCTATATGCTTTGGGCCGTCCTAAATCTTTTCCTGCCAGGCACAAACATAGTTTTCTAATGCAGCGATACTCGGCGATAGTTTCGGCTGTGAAACGTGTCTGATTTGTAGGATTTTTAAGGTAAAGTTGGGTGAAGAGAAAATTTAGTGACTAGGATCTTTTAGCAAGACTCTCCAGTAAGGAGCTCCGAGGATTGGCGCCCTAAGAGTTGACAAGTTTTTGTAAGATGACAGCATGCTCAGATTTGCTGGTCGGTTGGGGCTTTCCTGGTGGGCCCTCTGCTAGAGTAGAGCCGTTCGGTAGGGAATCAGTGACTGAGTAAAAAAAATTTTAGGTCCTGTGTGGCCAGTAAAATTTGAGTCTCTAAAGCCGAAATTTCTTCTAGTCTTCTGGAACTGCCACTTTTAAAGTAATATCCTCTTTTGCTAGGACTTTATAAAGTTTTCAGGAGCCAAGCTAATCCCGACAGTATTATGACAGACCATTTGCTTATCGCAAGAGTTGTCTCATAAAAAACTAACAAGGGATGTACACAAAAAAGAAAAAAAAATAAAAGTCCACGAGTAAATATGATAATTTTTTAATTAGCATTTAAAACTAATAAAATAAAATGTCAGCTCAATGAGGTCTGCTCTTAGAGTTATTTTTAATTCTCCATTTTTTTGACGGTGTGAAAACTAAGAGGGGAAAAAATTTTATTTTTATAAATAAAAGCCTCGAAAGCTTTTTCGTATAGACTTATACACGATAGATAAGTTCACTATCAAATTTCTGGTAACGAAATCGGAGTGAAAATTTTTTTTCCCTTTTTATTTTTTCATTTTCTATGCAAGGGAAATCTTGCGCGTCGACACGTTTTAAATTCCTACATGTGGAGTGTCAATAATAAAAGAAGGTTGATGTCTTGACAAGGCTTTTTCCCTTTCTTTTTACCGCTCGGTATAAAAATAAAATTCTAAAATAACTGCAAATGGATTTAACTTAAGCTTAAATCAATAAATGAGGAGGCATTGAATGAGAAAAGAAGAAAAAAAGGGAATAAAAAGAGGAAAGGTTAACCGGAGATGCCCATAAAAAAGCAGTAAAATGAAATAACTTGCATCTCGTTAAACTCTCATGTTTTTGTAGCATTAGTTCCTTGTATAGCCTAATAATGTGGTCCAATCACTGATTGATTATCTATCGATTAAAATATTGATCGAAACTAGAAGAAAATGGAAGAAAACAAGAATAGAAGGAAGAAGAGCTTTTCATCTCGAACTCAAAGCTTTTTCGCAAACACTTTTAAATGGTCTTGAGAACCTTTTTTTAAAAATGAAAAAGTTAAAAGAGTTGATAACGGATGGAGTAATGTAAATCTTATCGACGGCAAAAGCAATATCAAAGCTATGTCATTCATGAAATAAGTTTGAAGTTTAAAGTTGATCTTGAATGATTTCCGTTAAAAGTGGTATTAGGTGTCTTAAAATAGCGCCGGAAAATTAGGGAAGACGCATAAGAATTGGTTTTCATTTTCCTTTTTCGAAAGCTCATTGTCATTAGAAACACCTTTACGAGAACATTGTTCTTTAGTTTTCAATTTTCAGAGTTATTTCAAGAGGCTTTTCAACTATTTAGTTCAAAATTCTCGTGTGTCCGGAAAATAGGAGTAGGCAGCATTAAGTTTCTTGATAAGTGCTAAATGGAAAAATTTGAGGAGTTTTCCATGATGAAAGAGTACTTTTTGAAGAAAATTTATTACTTTTAATAATAGCTTAATATTTCTAAGTTTTGTTATTGTAATTTGCGGAATTTGACGTTCTGGTGGCAGTGGTAAAAATTTTCTAAGGAGGAAAATTTGGCGGTCTGACTTTTTTGAAATAAGAAACGAGAGGAGAGAGGTATTTCTAAGAGTCTGGCTTTTAGCTGCAGGCAAGAATGCTGTGGGCCAAAGATGTAAGCATTAACACAATCATCTCGTGCATCAAAATGAGTGCTGGCAGACCGCTAAGGAGATGGTAAGACATCAAACAAGATTTGAAAATTTCTTAACGAGAATTCATGCTTGGTTCTGCGTTGATTATTTTTTTGAGCTTTTGTAATGGTGTTTTTTTAGTGTAAACGTTTTCCTTCAATAACTATGACTTCTTATGATTTTTATCTTATAGCGCATTTATGTATCGGGTCTAGAGAGCCCAATGTACTTTAAACACGTGAATTTTTCTTCACTTAAAGGCCTGTCTTGCTTTCTTGAGAATTTCTCTCAGTCTTCTGCATCACTAATCGCAAAGTTTGCTCAACGTAAGTCAAACACGAGAACCGACTGAAAAGTCTCGCGCCTATGAGGAATTCCGTCAGATAGAAATAAATAAAGTCAAAAAGTTCTTCCCATTTCAAAAGCTTCAACTTTTTAACCGAAAGAAAAAAAATCGAAAAGGAGCTTCTTAAGCATAAACAAAGAAACTTGAGGAGATAAAATTTATCACATAAACTGGTTGAGAAAAGAAGGAAAAAAATTGAAGGAAAAGGAGAAAAACCTCCTATTTATTCCCCCTCTTTCTCTGTTTTCAAGCATAAATCATATCCCGACCAAGGTGGATGACTGAAGGTACGATTTTATTGAAAACAACGAATTTTTTTCCCCGTTTCTATTTCCGCTCAGAAATGAGTAAGTTTTATCTCCCCTTTTTTTTCCAGAATTAAGTCTATGGTTTTTCATGGCCTTTTTTTGTATTTTATGTCACGGCACACCCGTCGAAAATTCTAAAAGTTCGACATGTTTACCGTTTTATTTTAATAATAGCTTTACCCATTTATTAAGTCATATAATGGAAGGTGTTGGGAATTTTTTTGAGGTTACATTTCCCCCTGTTCGTGTGGCATTAGAAATATTTCATTTTTCGACTCTTCTTCCACAAACACGTGTAAATGTTTTTATATTTTTTTTTTTGAAAACATTCTTTAAGTGTTGTGAAATTTTTTTAGAATGTGAAGTTCGAGTTTTAGGTTAATGAGGAGAAAATCCAAGACTTTCAAAATTTTGGCCAAAGTTTATAAGTTCTCGGGGGTGGCCCAACTTTGGTCTGAATCTGGTTTCGTGGCGAGAATCGGCTATAATTAATCTTAAATAAAACCAAAGCCAATCAGTGGCTTAACAATTTAAGGTGTTTTATTGTAACATCTTAGCTGAAAAATCGTATGAATTCTTTAAAAAGGAAAATAACCGAAACACGATTTTTCATGGAAACACGAAACCAAATTTATGTGAACATTTTAAGTTGCATGCTGATATATTATAACCTATGTTCTTTTGTGAGTCATTCTGACTTATAAAAATTTATAACATGGAGCACAGCAGGCTTGACATTGATGTAAAATTACATTTTTGTTCATATTTGCAAAAGATGCAAAATGTTCAGTTTATTTTTCCTCCGTCTCTATATCTAAGCCTTCTAAATATTTTCTCGAGATTTAAATTGAGACGTTCCGCCATTTTTAGAAAAAGCTCATTAGAAAAATAATCCTAATTTAACAAAGTATCATCTCGCTGAAGTAAAAAAAAAGAATTGAGGTTGAAATTATATTATTTGAGGAGGAAAAAAAACGAGAAAGAGAGAGCGGCTAACAAAATAACAAGTAAGAAAGGATCTGGCATTCTCAAAATTGATCACCAATGGAACGCCCCGGTAATACGTCCCTTGTGTTCTTTCGTTGACTTTTCCCAGCTCTAAAGTGATTGTTTGGCGAGAATGATTTTCTATTTTTGTACAAAAGCTCTTTCACAATCTATTTTGATTTCCTTTATTTTATTTTATTTTTTTTAAGAGAAATATATCTAATTACCTCCGTTTCCGGAGTCCATTGTTCGATTACAAAAAAAGAAACTCTACATGTGGGGGAAAAAATGAGGATCTCATCGCCGGGGATTGTCAGTTTTTCCACGAGTGGAGACACCCAACACAGTTCGCTTCCTTCGAAAAATAAAAAGAGATTCATGTATGAGTTTCGCCGTGTTCGTTCTCCCCAAGTTTTTCTTCAGAAACTTCCATCCGAGTTTTCTTCTCTTATCGGGCTGAGGCTTTTGCTGTCCAAAAAGTTTCCATTTAATTTTCTTTTTTAAGATTTTCGTGAAAAGGAATCCTTTTCACCGTTCCCTTTTTTGAGCCTTAATAAGAAATTATCGCAAGTTTAAAATCTTAAAGGACGTCACGTTGTCCTTTAACAAAACTTACCGCTTTCATTCAAATGTTATAAATTCGTAATAGATATGGGAAAAGTCATTAAGTTCATTAATTCAGTGCATAGGCGCGGTTAATGAAAATTTTGCTCAAATGATTTACTGCGGTTATCACGAAATCCGGTTAGAATTGCTCTTACCGCAATTGATAGTTAATTAAGCAATAGAGCAAAGTGCATTTGCTACCGTTAATTTATCATAACTTAAAATTCCAATTACATTACGATCGAGCTTTCGAGATTATTAAAGAAATTACAATATTCAGAAATTACAACGCTGAGTGAGATGGTTTTAGTAGGAAGAACGCTTAAGCATTACGCTTTATAATCAGTTGCCTTGAGCTACGTCCTTGAATTCGGGTTGGAATCTTTGTTGTATTCTAAAACTTTTTATCTTTAATGGATTTTGCTGCTTTTCTTTGAGAAGTTCTTATTTTGGCTACTCAAAGCTTGTTTTCTAAATTCTTAACTTAGTCTGAGAGGTGCTTTAGGTTAATAAGGAATTTGTTGTTGTCGGAAAACGGCTTCAATTTGAACGGTAGCCATGTTGGTACTTATTGGTACTTAGAAAACAGCGTTTTCAGCAATGAGGTGCGTCATAACTATTCAGTTGTTTGAGAAATGGTGGTGTTTTTGAGATAACAAAGAAAAAAAGGCGGAGTCCGCAAGAATATCGAGAGCAGTGCATAGCGGAAGACATTGTTTTGTGGGGCAGGCAATGGAGATACTGGCAGGAACACGTGCAGAGGCTGAAACGTCAGCCAACTGCAAGCAATATAAAGAAAAAATTCTAAAAAATACCCGCCCCCGCCCCGGGCTTATGTTAGTGAATTTTCGAAACCGGCTGGTTTCCAACTAAATGAACAAAAAGGACTTTGGAATGCACGAGAAGAAGACGACGAATTTTACACCTCCGCTGCCACCAGTTTGCAATTTTGAACGCAGCGCTGCAGGTCACTGTCCGAAGATGCATTTGCGTGAACATTTTTGATGTATAGTGAGCTTTATTTGACAAGAATTGACTGTTGCGATCCTCGTGGCAAAAATCTGCTTTTGAATTTTCCATTTAGTAAAATTAGCGTTGGTGTTATGCTTAGGTCACTTGATAACAAAAGATTTTAAAACATAAAATTCATTACGTGAAAAAATATTGTTTCTTGACCTGGAAACTTTAGAGCGCAAGTAATTCTTCAGTTTCTGGTTTTCGACTAGACTCTCTTAATTATGTTTATAACAATACAAGGAAACTTATATTAGTTTCTAGTTTTACTTCTTGGAAATTTTTTTTTTTGAAACAAGAAATATTAACGAGACTTTAATTAACGAATTTCGGTGTATAATTCCCTGTTTGTTTGAGATAAGTTGAAGTAATCTCTTTGTGAAATGGGAAATGAAATCATCGAACAAAAGGTTGCATATTGACAAGTTGTTTATTTTCCAGACCTTCCTGCAAGTATCCGTTTTCATTTTGATAATAAATTGAAAAGCAAATGAAACCTTTACCGAGAGGTTTCTTGTGATTTTGAATATATACCTTAACTATGTAAGTTAATTTAATTGAATTATAAATGCAGGGGCGAATTAAAGAACATGAAATATTGTATAACAATCCATTGGATGTTTTTGCAGATTTTTTAAGAAATTTACTTTTTTCCTTCTTATTAGAAGGAAAGTTTTTAAAGGGTATTCGTTTTTGTGTCAACATTTCCACCTTTTGTTGAAACATTTCTTTTTTTAATTGAAAAATTTTAATCAAACAACGAAGCAATTTTTGTTTTAGAAGTGGATAATATCGACCGTTATAAGATTTCGAATAAGGAGGCTAAAGTTTAAATCTTTTTTTCGAAAAAGCTCTTTTTTCTTGAAAAGCGCACAAGTGTCAATCGGAATTTCAAACTCGATAACTCTTTTCAGAGTTTTTCGCAATAATTTTCAAGGTGTAAAAGTCGCTTAACTTTGTGCGAAATTCAATAATATCGCTTTGCATAGACGGTGCTAAACTTTTCCCTTTGAGGAATTGGAAAGGAGTAAAGGAGGAAATTTTTCAGTAGTTCAAAGTTCTTTAAAATGATTTGCAGTTAAAACTGAGATCGACAAAGTTCCTGGGAGCTATTAGTACCTGAGCTAAGCCTTTTGAAGCCATTCGGTCAGTCTTTTCTGGGAATCGAAAACTCCACTGTTTAATGCTATTTACTTTGTACTCCATTTCGAAGTGTTTTTCCAATTTTTTTAGAGAGCTGCAGGGCTCTAAAGCTAATTAATCAGCTATTTGTGATTGCTGATACATCATTTATTTACTTAACTCTGAAATCCAAACTTCTCGAAGACTGATTTTAAATTGGTGGGAGGAAAGTTTTTCACGGTTCGTTCCTAAGGAAATGTCATTAATGTGAATTTTCTCTTAATGAAATCTCCGAATTCCGCTACGAGAATGCCGAGGACAACGACGCCCCGCGGGAAAAAGGTTGAAGGGGTTGCGCCCGTCCCATCCTTTTCGAAATCCCTCGTCCTTTTTCTCCTAATTCCCCCCCAAAAGTAATCCCAAAGGAATCCACGACAATTTTCGTCAGGTTTATTACGTCTTTATGTGAATCAAAAGGAAGATGATAATGTAAAAGACAAGTCGATTAATATCCGGCATTTAACACCGAAAGGAATATTAAGAATTTATTTTATCTTATTTTTGTATAAACACAAGGAGTTTTGACATTTTATTCGACATGAAGCTACAGGAAGCAGCTTTAAGCTTGTGTGTTGTTGGCGTGTTAGCTTTAGGTTATTTCATTTTGTTTATGAAAATTATTTCTTAATATTTAGCTGTGTTGTAAGCTTTTTTTTTTTTGAGGTGATGGAAGCTCTGCATTACTGGATTAAGAAATTTTTTTTTAAAATTCAAGTTCTAGGGTTGCGTTGCCATGGTAATTAACAAGAGTTTTGGGACCTTTGAAATGGTGTGTGGGTCGAACCGACTTCCCCACCGGAAGACATTGAATCGAACGATTGAATCTTGATTCAAAGTTCTGAGTTGAATTACCCGTTTGCTCTTGATTGTCTTCTTTTCCTGTGCAGCTAATCCCAAATCTTATATCCCTGTATTATGCGTTTTCTCTAAAGTAGTTTTTGCTTGAAAATGGTAATCTGCCTCTAGCAGAAAGTTCCCCTTAATTGCTTTGATTTGAAGGCGGTAGTAACTATGAAAATGGGACTTAGCACCCTGTAGAGCCACCAGAGTGCACCTTCACACAATTTAGACTTCGCTTTCCCTTCAGCTTCAAGAATATTCTCTTAAGCTCATTCTGCGCCTACGGAACTTTTTTATAACTTTACTGACTGAAAAGGTCAGGATAAAAATATTACAAAAAATAAGAATACGACTTGTAACTAAACCACACACACACACACACACACATGCTTTCTGTGCGACAATATATTTCCCTCTATTTGATACGTCAAATAAATTCAGTTCAAACCATTGTTTTTGATTTATATTTCAAAAAAGAAAAAGAAAAAAAATCATGTATGAAAAGTGTTGGTACATAAAATTTTTCTATTTGTGCTATCAATTTTGTGTCGTAATGTTTCTTACACACGAAAAGCCTCCTGTTGTTTATGGAATTGAATTTCAAGGTGAAGTAGGACTTCGATCCCCACTTCCTCTCGAAATCCCCTTTATGGGTGCGCGTATATGGGAACTTCCGGTTTTGCTTATTTCTATTTGATAACTTAATATCGCAATATCCCTACCAAAAAAAAAAGTTAAAAAAAATTAACTTAACTCCCACATCTTAATTTTTTTTTACTCATTTTTGGCGAAAATATGAGTTAAGTTTACCATGGAAAATGAGTCATTTTAAGTAATTTAAATCAAGGTATCTCACAATAATAAATTTTTTCAATGCATTATGACTCATGGCAATTTTTTACTAATACAGTGAAACCTCTATTAAAGGACACCTCCCCATAACGGACACCCCCCCACAACGGACATTTTTTGGAATTTTGGTTGGCCGCCATAAGAGCCCATGTCAAAAAAAAACCCCCATAACGGACCCTCCCTTAAAGGACAGTGGACACCCAAATTGACGATTTTCCGAAGAATTTACCTCTCTATAAGGGACAAAACCTTGAAAAATAATTAGGAAAATAGTAATATTTTTTTTTGCATTTACACTTTCTTGACTTAATCCGGCTTAACCGCTTAAGGGGACGTAGGCCTGAGCGTTACTATTTACCAACATCGGATTCGTACTGTGCGTTCTGGAACCAATGGTGCCACGATATAAGAAAAATGGAGTCGTTGTTTACATTTAATGTTATTATTTTTTTAAATTTGAAAAAATCAAACCTTCATACGTTTAATTAAGAGATTAGAAGATGGGAATAATCTGAGCTGTTTCCTAGATAAGTTACCTTTCTTTTGTAGAAAACCAAACGAAGTTTGTTGTGCTTATTTGTGTTTTGTGATTATCGTGTTTCAGGAAAAATCCTGTCTTTCCTTCTTCTTCCTGAATTTTCGTCAGATTCATAACCCCACCGAAAATAAAGAGAAATAAGCGAAGGCATAATAAGTGAACGATTGAATGACATAAGAAACCAACCCAGCCCAAGTATCCACAAGCCAAAATATGTGCATTATCATTTTGTGAAACCAAGAAAAAATTTATTACGGATGGTTGATTGATATATTTTCTCAGTTTTAATTGTAAATTTAATTTTGTTATTGTATATCAATGTGCATTTAAATATACGGAAAAGTCGGCTTAGAAATATTTCCAGTGAATCAATTTTTTCACGAAGAAAAATTACGGAAACTTTACCGCAAGTGAGTTTTCTTAGCATTTTTGATCTCAGTTGTAATAATGATACCGCGGTAATCAAAATCGAAGAAAAACCAATTTTTGGAAAAACTTTTGGAAAATTTACAACTGATTTACACACCCAATTCAGTCAGCGAACAAATTTTTTATTTTAGCTCAAGTTTTAGATAAATAATTTTTTTTCTCATTTTGATTAAATAAACATTATTTTGTACATATTTAAAAAAAAAGATCTGCAAAAAAAAAAAAATTGCAAACGTTGAGAATCGATCCACGGATTGTTAAATCCGAAAGCCTTGTCGCTACCACTACACCGCGGCTTTCTACTTGCGAAGTACGAATAATTTAGTGTTTATAAATTTAGTTCGAGCGATGCAAACAAAGGCTGTGGATAAAAAACAAAACTGTGCGTTCTATCGGCTGCTTTGGAACGCACAGTATGATAATCCGATGTTGGTTAATAGTAAAATTACGTAGGCCTACTAGAATATGCTGATATTGACGCAAATTTAGAAATGGAAGACTCAACTTTGGAGATGTCTGAAATTGTTAAAGGAGTAAATGGGCCTGACGGAGATGATAAAGAGGATGAAGAGAGAGAGGGAAAGGAAGAAATTACCGACAATGCAATGGATAGTAACCCTACAATTCTTAATTACGGGGACTCAATCAAAGCGGCAAATGATTTAAAAAAATTTTACTTTCAAGAGACGACGGTGACGCGATCCTTAAAATTTATGACCTAGAAAGGCATTTAATTAATAAAGAGATAATCGAAATGAGCAAAAAGAAAAAGCAAACGACCATCGATACGTACTTTAAACGCGTTTAAAATATTAAATTATTTACTTAAATAAAATAATTTTCAATTAAATTTCTGGCAAAACCTATTTTTAATAAATAAAAAAAAAAAAAAAAGAAAAAACCACTTCTCCATAACGGACACCTCCCTATAACGGACAAAATGTCTGGTCCCGTGAGTGTCCGCTATAGAGAGGTTTCACTGTAGTCATTTTAAGTTATTTCTACTCATGTTAAATCACAGGAATAATATTGAATAATTTAACTCACAGTAATTCAGAAAAATGAATTTTTTCAATGCATTTTAACTCACGGCGATTTCTTACCAATAATCATTTTAAGTCAATTTTACACAGGTTAAGTCACGGGAGTAATATTAAACCATTTAACTCACAGTAAATAAATATAATTATATATAATTATAATATATGTAAGCCGAATTTGAGTTTTTAATGACACTAAATGCTGATTTTGATTGACTCCGATTCCGATTTCCCGATCATAATATGATATTATGATTTGATCATATTCGCCGGCCTGGTTGACATATCCTAAATACAGCTTGCATTCATTAAAATCGTGTTTTCATTCTGCAGCAAAAATAGAATCTTCTGCTAAATCTTCTTTCGTAAAAAAAGTAAAAAGTAAGAGACATTAGTTAAGTTGTTAACTGCTTAATCCATCTACATAAATGCAACTTACTCCTACAAATAAAAATGTTTGTTCATTTTGCGTTCAACAGATCGTTTATTCCTATATCAGGGCTTAGATCGGCTCAGATTCATATTCCTGATCATTGCTATGGTTTCACTGCCACGAAAGTTTCTATTCCACATTCAATACGACACCATTTCCCATTTCAGCACAAAATCTTCGTTTATCTTCATCGTGCGTTCAACAGCCCCAGATCGTTGATTTCACAATCTTTAATAACGGCACTCCGATCCGATTTGTATCCTTGCCCATCGCCCAAGCCTTAATTTACCTATTTATGCAAAAACTGATTTGTTTATCATTTTCATTCGGAAACTTAAAATACAGCCAAGCACACGATTCTCAATATTTACCACAACAATGACAAAATTATTTCTTCATGCTTCGTATGTGAACCTTCACTGCGACACCATTCTAGCACTAACAAAGAAATATTCTTTTTTCTAAATGTTAAATATTTTAAAAACTAAAAACATAACGAAAACAAACTTTAAAAACAACGTCGCCATGTTGATCCGGCTGGGTTTCCATGGGTATCGGTAAATAAAAACCGCGATTACCGCGTAAATTTTTTTCTTCATTAATTTCTCATTTAATTTTGAAAAAAGACGCGATTTTTTTTAGTTATAAACCATCTAAGCTAAAAAAATCAAAACAGGCAAACTGGTAAAAGTCGAAATGAATTAAATTAAGTAAAATTGATTTAAATTTCCCGTAGATTAAATTGAGTGAAAAAAAGTCAAAACAGGCAAACTGGTAAAAGTCGAAATGAGTTAAATTAAGTAAGATTGATTTAAATTTCCCATAGATTAAATTGAGTGAAAAAAAGTCAAAACAGGCAAACTGGTAAAAATTGAAATGAGTTAAATTAAGTAAAATTGATTTAAATTTCCCTTATATTAAATTGAGTAAAAAAAAGCTAAACTGAGTAAATGCAGAAAATTAAAATGAGTAAAACTTAACTGAATTAGATTTAAATTTCCCATAAATTATATTCAGCGAGAAAAACTAAAAATGAGTAAACTGCGAAAATTAAAATAACTTAAAAACAACTTAAAAAAGCAAAAGGTTGACTCACAGTGACTCAATATGAGCCAAATAAATCGACTGAGTCGTTTTGATTAAAAAAAAATAAAACTTTGATTTAAAGTGTTCTTAAGTTAACTTTTTTCGATTTTTTTTAACTTTTTTTTTTGGTAGGGATCTCCTTTCAATATACCGTGTACTTGGAAATTCCTTTTCCAAATATAGCTTCCGAATAATTCGATTTCCGGCGTTTTGAGTGTTCGAACGTAGATAAGGCTAAACGTTTGGAAATATTCTCTATTCTTATACTAAAAATAATCCTGTATTTCAGTTTTTTTTTTTTTGTAAATCAAAAATTAATCCTCTTATATCCCTTGAAAAGCGGGATCGAATAAAAAATTTCAAGGACGAGATACTGAAAATACGAGGGGGGAACCATCGAAATTCGATAATCCAATGTTGTGTAGAATACATCGCAAGCGACCGGACATATTATTGAGTTTCCCTTCGGTATGAAAAACGGTTTACCAATATGTAAAAACGTAATCAATCTTCGGATCTGACTCTTCAATCCACATTTATCAATGATAATAATTCCAAATTCCAGCTTTATACCCTCCCACCTCATCCTCCCACGATCCCTTTTTTTTCCTCTCAGACTAAAAAATTCAAAAACGGATTCCGGGAGGATGAGTATTTTTTACGACCACTTTACTTAATAAAGTCTCGTCTTAAGTTTTTATATGTCCAGGCGATGACATAAGTTTTCATTTTATTTCTTTGCTTCCTGCTTTTCTTTATTTTAGGTGAAGCTTGTGGACGGTCTTTTTTTTTGGTTTATAATGTAGTATTATCTTTAAGTTATTGCTCGAAAATCTTTAGATTTTTGCCTCGGACAGAAGGAATCTGTCTTGGAATATTTCAGGGTTTATGAGAAAGGTCGATTTGAAGCTTGGGGAATTTTGGTAAGATGTCTGGAGGTTCAGGCTCGCCAGCTGTATGGCCAGAAGGCTCCGGAAGGGTCCGGACTGAGCTTCGGTACTTCTTCGTTCATAACACAGAAGTGATCACATCGTTGAATTCCGGTGGGCGAGGATTCGTCGTCTTCGTCTCTAGACGAATTTTATAAG
Organism: Liposcelis brunnea; assembly: GCA_023512825.1. NCBI lineage: Eukaryota > Metazoa > Arthropoda > Insecta > Psocodea > Liposcelididae > Liposcelis > Liposcelis brunnea. Next base: position 928,217 of record CM042065.1, on the reverse strand, counting down.
CCACCTGAAATTCGATTTTTTAGCTTCTGCCGAAGTCACAAAAAATGTTTCTATTACTTTTCTTGCTTACCAAGCTAATATTTATACACTCAAAAAATTTTTCATTCATATTTCAAAATAGTGACATAAGGACTTTACATACAAAAATTCAAATCCATAAAAAATCAAGGTAAAAGCATTCTGTTTTCCTGGTTAAAAATAAAGTTCAGAAGAGCGATTTTCTACACTGCCTACCGTTTATTCCAAATCATTCGAAATATTGGGAAACCGATGTGAAAAACGAGAAACTAAAATAAAAGAGGGGAAAACGCGAAAAATCTTTCCGGAAGCGAAAGGAAGAAAAAAGAAGGAGAAAAAAAAGAAACTCATTTTTAAAAAGCGGAAATCGAAAATTTTTTTGTCTCTTATCCCTAATGGCGATGCACTTCTATCACAACAGATCAACAATCTAATCAAATAAATTTATTTCATTAATTTGATTTCGTGATTGATCTCTCTTTGAGTAATTGGAAAATAAAAGGAAAAAGGCATGTGGCTTTCTATCTTCTCAAAATAAAACAATTTCACGGGATGAAATTTTTCTATTTTACGAGATTTATTCGACGATTTTAGTAAGGGAAAAAAAAATAATAAAATGACTTTCGACTATCGATCACGAAAACGTTTCGTATAAAACCCAGTTATCATGTCCATTTTTTCTTCCTCTCTTATTTGTCGACGTGCGTGTATTGCGAATAGCATGAAGTCGCAAGATGTTCTCGATATTTTATTCCGAATGTTAGGAATGAAATATGTATAAAAAGGTCCGGAAATAAAAGAAAATGGAATGAAATCATTTTTCTTTTTCGGATTTACATGATTCAATATAATTATTTGATAAATTGAATAAGTTACTTATGAGAATTAACAATTTTTCACGATGATAACAATCTTTAATAAATAAATAAGGAAAAAAGGAAGACACATTATTTCTGTTTACGCTACTGATATATGTGTTTGATATGCGTGACGTATTTTCGAAAAAAAATTCCGAATTAAACAGTTTTACACAAGAATTTCAAAAATTAGCCACGTTTCCCGCTTCAGATTAAAAAAAGTCACCCTTTTTGTTTTACAAATCGGATTTCGAATTTTCCGGTTGAATTTTTTAGATAAAAGTGACAATTTAGCCTAAAAACAAAGATTGATAAGAGTGAGTGCTCAATATCAACAAATTAATTACATTTTGTTGAGTTTTATATTTGTTTCCTTAAATAAGAGCGGCCCAAAAATAGATCCCTGAGGCATCTCATTTTTAATTTAGATTGAAATGTATCATCTAAAAAAATTTAAAGATGGGTGACAATTATCTGTAACTGGTAATAAAAGCCAGATGCAAAATTTGACCATTATCGTACTTAAAGATTGCATTGCCGTTGACCTAACTCCTAATTTGTTTAGTTAAGACATCTTTAAATTTTCTAGATGATACATTTAAATTAAGATGCCTCAGGGATCTATCCTTGGGCGCTCTTATTTAAGGAAACAAATATAAAACACACGCAGACTTTGAACCTGTTTTCCCTGTTTATTCTGTTTATATGGAAATTAAAGAATTTTTATTGGTTCAAGCCGAAATAATGGATCAAAAATTAAGTTATCAGTTTAAAAAATTATAGATGTATTTATATAATTATGGCTGATACAATATTATTTTCATAGGTATATTTATCTCGTTAATTGAAACTTTTATTTAATTTATAAAAAAAAACATTCACATGGGAAAAGTAATAAAATATATATATATATTTTTTTTAAAAAAATCCTGCTTCATCTATCGGAAAGCAAAAAAAATATTTTTTTTATTTTTAAACTCGGATTAAAAAAAAAATATTTTTAATCATTTGCAATGCCAGAGTGAATTGGCTTCTATTGTTTAATAGCCCGAGGAGTTGATCGCTTTTATCAGGTTGAGTGTAAACACCACCTTTAAAATCTGAAACAAAAAAAGAAAAAAGATTTAAAAAACAATATTTTTAAAAATTCTAATATTCGCACCTTATGTTTTTGAAAAAAAAAAAAAACCCCCCGAGAGATCAAAAAAGCAAACTGATAAAACAACTTCCCTTCGAGTCAGAAAAGATACATTGCCGAGGAAATTAACTTAATTAATTAGCAGGAAAACTCCTTAAAATGGTATTTTTCATCATTTGTTAATTAAAGCAACAAGATGGATAACTTGTAATTCATTTCATTACTTTATTTTTCGTTTGGACGAATCGGAAATGATGCTAAATAATTCTTTTCTTGACCCTTGAAGCGGGAAGGTGGCTTTCAATTAACGGCTTTTTTTTAGTTTGACAGCGGTATTATTAGAATTGATTAAAAATTAAATGCAGTGGTTGTCGAAACTCGTCCTGAGGGAAATTTCAAAAGGAACGATTTACTTGTTCCGGTACTGGGTTCATTTTTCAAAGCTTTTTCCAAACTCTAAACTTTTTTTCTGTCGATTTCGACCTCTTGATTTTAACCCGGAAAAGCTTCTTAAACTTGCTCAATCCCATTGTGCTTTGTATAAATTAGCATGCTTTGCTTCCGGTTTAAAACCGTCTAATTTAAAGAACTTTTTTTTTTTAGAAAAAGATTAACAATGGAGCGAAACTTCCAATTTCTTGAGAGCTAAAATGGGTGATCAGGGGTTGTGATCGTAAATAGTCTCAGGTAGATTTTCAAAGAGAATTTTCTAAAGTATTGAAAAGTTGATTTAGGGCTCTTTTGACCAAACTCTAGTGAGATCTGTAGTCAAAGCTTATCGGACCCTGCTATCTGGTAGTGCGCTAACACTTCTTCCTCGCAGATTTTGTAAGCAGTCGATCGTAAACTCAAGGCAGATTTAGAATTCTTGAAATTTTAAATTGTGCAAAAGGGTCATTCTTATCTTCAAAGAGTCTCGAGCATTTATTGGGAGGTCTAAAAAAATTTAATGAGGAGGAAGTATTTAAAACTCTGCTGCTAATATCGCTTTAATTAAACAGCGATCATTCTGATGAACAATCCGATTTGGCATTACATACTGAAAACCGACACCACATGTTCTAAACATGAATCTGTCGAAAAAAATTAAAAATCATTCGCACTAATACCCTTTCAAATTGAAATGAACAATTCTTGGAATTATTAATATTTTCAGGGATTTTTGAAAATGTTTAAAAGCTGAAAACTCAAAAAAGCTTTACTCTCCAATAAATAAGCTTACCAAATGAAAATCCCTGGCCTCTCATTTCTATAATAGATTTGCCGGTTCAGTCATGTTCCATTTGATTTACTCATTCCTTGATCGACTTATAAAGGTACCCGATATATCATTTAAATTAAAATTTTAATAGCATTTCCATTTGGAATTATGTAATTTCATTAGATTTTGCATAATACCCATTTTCAATAAAGTCGCTCACGTCATCGCCGACTGAATCTTTTCCCACTTATAAACTCCGAAAAGGATACTCCCATTAAAAACTACTTCATTAAAAATTTATTCTCATTTTCAAGGAAAAGCATGAGGATATTAGCGAATCTATATTTCGTCATTGATTTTCAGTCATTAGCTACGATCCCTACGCGTTTTCCATGGCAACTTAATCAGGAATCGAAGAGTGTACACCGCAACCATAACCTTTTCACTCGATTAAATGGCAGCTATTCAAACCTTAGCACTGGTGCTCGACTGCAAAAAGCAATCTTGGTCTAAATATTTACGAGGCAAGATAAGGGCAAAACCCTATTTTCTTAAATTTAAGAAGAAACTTAATTAGCTGTGAAATAGGACAAGTAGGCCTTATGCAATTAAAACGGATATTATATTTAGCTCGAGCAGTTTCTTGAATGGTTTAGGGTCGATTTCACCTTTTTAAAATAGCGAATCTTTTCCCCTCTAATTTTTGTTTCCGCAGACGTGAACTTAAAAGTGTTGGCGTTTTAAGACTTTTAAGTTTTCATATCGACTCTCCTATTAACGAGGCAAATCATTAACGTTAAATGTTTTTGCATTGCTTTTCCTTCTGCTCTGTTTCTTTAAATTAACGATTTCTTCAACCGGACTCGTTTCGAAAAACCGTTGTAGCCATCAACTGTAAGTAGTCCTGTAATCTACTGTTAGGGGCTCGGAAGGTTAATACGAGGGTTTCGTACGCTTCGGCTTTTAACGTACGGATAATTTCCCTCCCGTTTAAAGTTCGTTCGGCCGATAAAACTTGGGTGCTTTTCCCTGCCGACCAACTAATTCATAAGCGTTAATAAAATAAAGCATCAAACGTCAAGGGTAGGGAAAAAAAAAATTAATGGAGAATTCCTCGTCGTAATTATGAACCCGCGATGACGTAATTTCGAAGGCCGTGAAGTCGATAATTTTTTCCGCAACATTTTGTAATGACAGACCCATCTGGGTCTGAGTGACGACCCGATTAATTCATGCGTGGCATATGAAGCTCCAATTATCCCCTCATTTTGTTTTAATTGTTACCGGAATAATCGATTTCCCGGTGTAGAAATAATGCATTCGTTTAACGCGACCACTCTTGTGTGAAAAGCTTTAAAAATGTGATAACTAGCCTAAAGTTATTTTATTAATAAGGCGAGAGCTTAGCGTAAAATGAGAGGGTGATGGATTATTCAAATTGTGAATGTTGGTGTTTGGTCAGAGTGAATGTACTGTACCAGTTGCTATGCAGATTTAAGTCCCTTCCCTTTTTCGGGAGATTCGGGGTCCTAGAGAGGATCGACTACCGCACTTTTAGAGAGGCTCCCATGCCCTAGTAGACGATGTGATGCAATCATCCGCCCAATGGTAATTTATGCCTGTAAAAGGAATTTGATTGTTGGTCTTTAAAACCGAGTCTTGTTTAAAATTCTGGGACCAATAAGAGAATGAGAGTGAGCTTCAAAGAGGAGATCCGAAGGCTTAAAGGGCAATCTTCGATTGCCAGAGTGGTCAAGGCACGTAGATCTTCTGGTAGATCGTCATTTTGAGTATTGGAAATGTCATTGGAAATATCAGCAAGTGTCATGTCGAAAGTTGTGACCGAGTACATGTTTCATGTGCTTCGTTTACACGAGCTTACACTCGTTTTCCATAAGCTAAACATAGTGAATCAATGCCAGCCTGATACTCGCAAATAGCACAAAATTATTTTGGACCAGCGAAGTTTTAATCGGGGAGCTATAATCGTTTTTTTAGAATGCAAGCTGCAAACTTAAGAAAGAAACTATTCTTAACGCGGATTAGGCTTACTCATCTTTGCAGGTTTTATAGCTTTCGGAAATTTCTTTTGTTGTTTTGTTTGACGACCTTTTTATTGAGAAAGACTTGTTTTTTGTATTTCTTTTAAACTCTCTGTACTTGACCTGAAAAAAATTTTCCCGTGACCATTTCTTTTTAAAATTGACTTAGTTTTGTTCAAGCGGTCACTCTGCACAATTCAATTTTTTATAAATGCTGTGAATTTTTTTAGTGGCGTGTTCAGTAAAATTTTAAAAGCCTTTGGCTGTGGCACAATGTGTATGGGCAATGGGCATGGGCCATAAGAAAACGGATAATTCTATGAAGTTGAGTGAAGATTTTTTTTAAAATTACAACATAAAAGTTGCTATTTTCTTATTGGGATTTAAATTAAAAAATCGAAATATCCACCGGGAAAGGCATTTTTTGAAAAACGTAGTTAACAGGCGAAAATGTGCTGCGACTAATTGAAGGTTTTTTCCTGTTGTAAAAATTTCTAGACGATGAAAATACTATCTAGTTTTGCTTTATGCAATTAGCAAACTCCAAATGTAAACTGTGATCATTGAAATAATTCCCAAATACCGGAAACTCTCTCTCTCTCTTTCACTTTAACCCAAACATGAAATATCAGGACAAAGCGGCACAAAAGCAAAATAAGAAACCTCATATATCATTTAAGTGTCACATGACACCCGATACCTCCGCTGTATTTATGCAATACTTTAAGCACTGTCACGTACGTGCTCATTTTCCAAAAACAACTTAATCGTCATTTGTTTGCTCGAATGTTTGTAAATATTTACAAACGGGCTTATCCACTTGAAATTTTAAAGAAGGAGAAATAAAAAAAAAACTAGGTAAAAAAAGGATTCGGAGAGGGACCTTGCCGGTTAAAATCGAAACATGTCTAAAACCGCTATCGATGAAGGGGAGAAAACCGTGAGTATAATGGGTTATTTACATCGGAGGATCGAGAGGGGGCTTTTCGTAACTCGGGAAGAAGGGGGACGGGGTTCACACAGGAATCTCCAGAGATCCCTTTCCCCCTTTTCTCTTTGGGTTACACCCCGAGGATTTTGCTTTTGCTTATCAACCGGGTTCCGAGGTTTTACGAAATCGTAAAGCGTCGGATAAGTTTTAATGTATTTTCCCGATTACTTTTTTTTTTTATTTTTAATAATTCTTTTTCCGCCGTGTGCGAAGAACTCCGCAGGAATGGAAAAATTAAAAGAGAAAATTAATTTTTAAAGGGTTGATCAGGGATTCATTTTTCAATTTTTCTTCCTGCCCCAGCAGCTTAAAACTTTACAGCTTTCTCGTTTTTTTTGCCCCCCCTTATTATTAATTACTGTTGAGAAAACACATAAGTCCACATAATCTTCTTCGTCTGGATGATTTCCTCATCAACAATATCATTAATAACTGCAAGGTTTTATAATTTAAATAAAAGAAATTAGGTCGTAAATTGGGAAGTTTTTGCCGGAAGTTTGAGGTTTTCGATCCAGTAAACCCTGAAAATATTTTTGTCGGTAATAAAGAGAGTGATGATGTTGGAAAAGTTTCTTAGAAAGTCAGGATGTTAACTTTTTTTTTTGTTTGGAATTTCACCTTTTTATAAAAGCGGAGTTTAAGCGATGGGGAAATGAGGAAAAAGCATTAAGAATTTTACGTATAAAGTTTCATATGAATGGAGAGATTATCTTTGACGTTAGGCGGCAGATTTGATACGTGAATTTTAAAACGGAAAAGTAAATTAGGGCGGTTACACATTCTAAAAATAAACTGAAAGAGGATTAGCGTCCCGAAGGAAATGGTTTTTTGTCGAGAAATATAGGGAAAAGTTTTGAGTAGTGTGGGCGGAAGCTTTGGATTTGGCAGGCAGAGCTATGAGGAAAATTAACATTTACAGCGTAGATAAGGTGAAGATAATACCCATTCTAAAGCAAGTACGTTGGCTTATTTGAAGCTTCTAATGATCAGGTCTAAAGTTGCTTTTGTTGGCTTCTGTCAGCTGACTTGAAAGAATCTGAGTCGGGAAGTTAAAGCAAAAGTTAAACGCCCTGTTGATCCAGTCGTAAAAATTCATGCAATCTTGAATGTTATTGAACTCTGTCTAGGTATGGTTGAAGGGAACAGTGTCTCAGAGCTAGAGCGTCGACTTTGAAAAATGGGCGTCATTGATGCCTTAACTCATGCCGATAAACCGTCTGCTTTCTGATTCGATAATTCTAGCTCCAAGGTTTCGAAACTACAGAACCCGATCGTATGTGCCGTCAATATTTTGTACTACTGCGAGTTTCAGGTTGATACTCGCAGGTAGCACAAAATTATTTTGGACCAGCAATACAAGAAGCCATTCTTCTGTTTTTCATAAACTGGTTTTGAAATCTTAAATTAAAATGTCAAATCTTATATTAAAAACTGCAAAAGCTGCTCACAATATTCCCTCTAAAATGATAAAAATCCATCTTCAGTTTTTATATAGAGATCAAAGGATTATTCCACTTAAGCATAAAGAGTCCTCCACTTTTCTTTTTTTATCCTCAATCACTTAAACCTTAATAATTGATCCACCCTTATTTTGTATTCTCTTCAAAAGATGAAACTATCGAACAGCCGAACGGATTGCATGTAATAACTACAACACTAAAAAAGACAACAGCATCGTTTGCCTAAATGGATATAAGCAGGGGGAAGATCCTGTCCGATAAACATTTTAACATCGGCACGTTCTCCCGAAAGGTTATTCCTCCGGTTTTTTTTTTTTAACTCTTCCTGATCTTTCTTCCTGGGATTAGAAGTGAACACGTTTTTCTTGTAATACCCTTTGATTGATTCGTTGTGTTGGAATCAGGATTTAAGAGATTAAGGGAAACGACTAATGGAGAAAACCTATTTCATCAATAAAAATAGCTCAAGCCCGATCCGCTTTTAGCAGGCCGGAGGCATTTTTTTTTTTTTTAATCTTTCTAAAAATGGCGCGCCAGTTTCATATTATCGGAGCTAACGTGATGTCTGCCGATGTAACACTCGATAAACGTTTTCATTTGAGTGTTATTCGCTATTAATGAATGCGGAAGATATGGGGAACTACTATATAGGAATCGATGGGGGTAATGGTCGGGTACTAATTATTAAATAATAAATGAAATATTGAGCGACATCAGCTTTCACCTTGATTAATATTAAAAAGTAATGAACGATGATCGATGATATTACATAACCTACAGTTGATTACGTTTCATATTTTGTCTTTTTTTTACACAAAGTTGTGTCTCAATAAAAAGGAAAATTTCCTGGAAAAGTAGTCGAATGCGACGTTTTTATCTGAGGGCTGACTCAAGTTAACATGAATAAAGCAAAAATGTGAGTTTTTGAAAAATTATGAAGTCAGTTGTGAAAATTTGGAGTCTGAGTTTGACAGAGGCGACTCATTGGCTTGATATAGAACGTTTTCAAAATAGTGAGGATTCTTCTTCTTCTTCTCTCAACCTTGTCTTAAGACATCTTGGGCCCAAACCCTTTTTGCTGAGTTCAGTTGAGCTATGGCTTTACTTTTATTTTAAAAATTTAGACATTCAATCCATCCAGCTATTCCCCTTTTCTGCAGATACAAAGCACAACCGAACAATTTCAGTTCGTCCCCGACGAAGTAAAAGTTATCATTAATCAAGCCATCGAAAAAGTATTGGGCGAAGAAAAATGGAACCCTGGCAAACAGGAACAATGGAATAATTTAATCATGGAAAAAGTGATTGAAGAACTGGCAGCTTTTAAAAAACCTTATAAATATGTTGTGCATTGTACTACCGTGCAAAGAACCGGATGTACGGTGAATGTGGCTAATGAGTGTTACTGGGATACCTCCACTGATGGAAGCGTGACCGTCAGATGGGAAAATCCTTTCATTTATGCCATAGTCTCAGTTTTCGGTCTTTTTGTGTAAAATATAAAGAAAAATAGAAATCTAATAATGGTTTTTTCAACGTTCACACGAACCAGATGGCAACATGGACAAAATATCCACGTAGTTATTTTCTTTATTTTTTGTTGCCTTAACTCTTTCGTGCTTGACCAGTTTTAGAGGACCCGGATTCTGGGTCATTTTCACGGTTGAATCAATGTTCAGAGAAAGAGAAAAAGAAAATTTTAAATTTGAAAAAGTTTTTTTGGAAAAGAAAAAAATAATCACTTATTTTGGTGGAGCGTATAAACCTCGACCTAACTTTTAATAAACAGAATGGATTATCCATTTCTTTTTGTATTTCCCCTTTCTACCCTATATTTTTGTAATATGAAAAAAAAACCGGGAAAGTTACAATAGGGCCCATTCGAAAATTATAAAATAAACGCGGACCTTATTCCCTGAAGAACTCACCGACAACGAAATAAAAGCAATTTTCTACTGAGTAGAGCTTCTTTAAGAAGTTCTCGAGAAAAACTTAAAGCCTTTTTTTATTTTTTTCGGTTTTCCTCTTTTCGTTGTATGGATATTTATTTTTAAACATGTGAAAAGAAGAAACTAAAAGGGATGTTAGTTAAATTTTTTTGCATTCGGTTTGATTGCTAAAGGTTGTCTGCTCTTCTTTTTAGTTTTGGCGAGGAAGAAATTTTGAGGTCGTTAGAGGGCATAAGTAGAGGCTCAGGCATGAGGCTCATAAGTAGAAAGAGGTTCAGATGTCTAGAATTAAAAGGGACGATGACAGCATTGCGGGTCGAGGAGGAGGACTTTATTGAGGGGAGGCAAATACTGGTAGGGAGTAGTCCTCAGTGCGGAGGCGGCAATGCGACTGTAGGACTTCGGGTCCTGTGGAGCCACTAGGGTGAAAGTTGAAAGCAACCTACAACTTTTAAAAAGTAATTCATCGTCAGATCCAACATTTAGAGAACTACTCATTTGCTGAGACAGACCTCAGGCCAATATTTAGCCTAGAAACTTTAAATCTGGCAGTACTGCTGACTTCGTTGTATCGATCCAAATAATTTTTCTCTTATATAAAAATCTGGAAACGGATTTTTCCTTTTGATATTTGAATAAAGAACTCTTTGTCAAGAGGATGCGTTTAAAGAAATTTTTATATACAAACGGATGGTTGATTCCGTTCCTTTTATTCTTTGTGGAAAACATTCTTTTTCAAAACAACGAACCCAAAAGACCATTCAAGTGTCCATTTCTGCAGCAACTTTCCCTTGGAGCGATCACTTTATTTATTTATTCACTTTGAATTTTTAAATTCCTAAATAAAGAATCATTCCTCACTTCAAAGAGGATCACGAGTATTACTCTTCAAACGTTTATTATTTATTTTCAAGAACGTTGTTTTGTATTTTCCAGCGATGTGCTGCTCTGCTCTCGAGCTACAGGCGCTTCTAATTAATTTTTAACAAGAAGTCTTAATCGGTTAACGGCTTTTATTAATTATCTTAAATATTTATTAGAAAATTCTAGCTTTGTAAACACGGCGGAGGGGAAAAAAATGGGGATCCCGGGTTCGCGTTACCAACGGCCACTAGTCCAAACTCGGACATACCCCCTTTCGTCATAAATTATATGATTAAAATGACGTAGAGGGGAGGGTGGAAAATTAGCATAAAAACGCTTTATGACATTTACAAATACTGCAAAGTGTTTTAATGACCAAAGTACACGGCATGTGCAATGCAACTCTTGTTTCAAAAAAAACTTTTTTATCATCCCTGATTAGACACCCTTGGAAATTTTTTTTTTTTGCCCATATCGCGAACATGGAAAACGTACGGTTTTAACTTGATAATTTATTTTTATTCTCTCCCTCGGGTCGGTCGGGGGAGGAGAAAAAAAAAGAATCGGGAGAAAGTTTAAATGTAGGCAAGTCTTGTCCGTGATTATTGTTTCAATTAAATGACGCCATTAAAAAGGGCCAAGGGCGAAGGATAGAAGGCGAAAGTGAAATAAAAAATCCCTTTAATTCCGAGTTAGCGAAAACCGTTTTTCGTTCGTAGAATGAATCCTCTAAGACTTTTGTTTAATTGATGCGTTCCCGATTCATTTTTGCGATTTAATTTTCTTTTTCATTTTATCTGGTTTTTAAGCCTTTTCAATCCGCCTTAAGCCCGAGGCTTGACATTTTAAAATTAAGATTTTTAGAAAACTCAGAAAAGAAAAAAAAAAGATTCTGGGATTTAAATTGCTATCCAGATTTGAAACGGATTTGAAAATTTAAATAAACTTTGATCATTAGCTACATCTTAATTGTTCTCTTAGAGTTTCTTAGTAGCTATATCTTATAATCAGTTCATTGTTTTATAAAAGAGATTTTGAGGTTTGGCCTTTGATCGCAGGAAGTGCATGGAGGAATTTTTTAACTTGTTCGATTCTGTAACTTGTTAGAGAATTCCAGTACAGCACCTCCATAAATACTGTCAATTCGGCGAAAGCTTTAATTAGTGAAAACAAATTCGTGAAAGTGCCTTCGGGGGTCCCGAAGAAGAAAATCGGTCCTTGCAGAGAGAATCGATTACAGGGGGGGGATTATGCAATACAAAGAGGGTGCGAAACAAAAGCAACTTCAATGGCAGTGTCATCACCTGTATTTCCGGAAACGAGTAAAACAGGATGCCTAAGGAGCTTTTATCAATGCGATGCGTCCCTATTACACTCGTTAAATTGCAAAAGCTGGAAGTGATCGAGTGTAGGTGTAAATTATTATTTACGAGTACGAAATTTATATTTAATAAATTACTGCCCCTTCCTCCTATTAAATTAAAATCATTTTAGGTGTAGCTAAAACCCTGACAAAACGAATAAATTTCAAATCCGATTGCATTATTTTTTGAAAATGAAATAAAACTTTCAGCGTATCACTGATTTGTCAGGACGAATATAAAATGATCGATGATGGTTGCACGTTCGATACAAATTCGTATTAAAATGATTAAGAATCATAAATCAAGATGGTTGCCGATTAACATGTGAATATTTAAACCTGGGGTGTATAAATAAATGCGATTTATCAAATATTAATAATTCGTTAAAGGGGAAAAATCGGGTTTGATTCCGTATCAACGTGTAAATAAGCGGTTAATGGAATCGGGAGGGAAAAGCGTGGCTTAACCCGAAACCAGAAGTCTTTGAAATGCTTCTTTTAACCCGACCTACACGTTTTCATTATATCAACACAAAACATTTACCAAGTTGATGTTTACCTATTTGACAGGTTCTTTTTCCCCCCAAGCATTTTTAGTTCACCCAAAGATCATAAGTAATTTTTCTCTTTAATTATGCAAACAGCTTAATATATTTTCTTCCTTGTCACGTGGGTTAAAAGGGTGCTCATCATAGCGTGAAGTATAGAAGATGTCTTTTGTTTCCAAAACTCAAAGAGAACATTTTTGAAAACTTAGATAAAGCGTGAGCTCAGAAGAGCTTGTCAGCTGCAGGAATTTGTCTAGGGTCGCCATAAATAGCTTAGCCACGGATCTGAAGGGCTGGACAGGGACTACAACTGCACTAACTTGATAAATTTAGGCTTGTTTCAGAACTGGGAGCGCTTTTCTGAGCTTGGCTGGGGCCTGTCAAAGCTTCATCGAGTTTCCTCCTGACTATGAGCTTTAGAGACTAGTTTGAATCGCAAGCAGGCTAGATCGAACCTTGAATAGCTTCACCCTTCAACAAATTTAGTTGAATCATCCCGACCTAGAAAATTCTACCCGGCGAATGACTGAAGTTTTAGCTAAGAATAAAGTTCAGAAACTTGCGCTGTTTGCATTTTCCGCGAAAAGGCAAAAAATCAAACTTTATGAAGTTAAAAGCAGAATAAATTCTTTGTGAAAGATAGTACAATCGATTAGGGCTTAGCGTGCTTGTCATACCCAAGGGAAAGACTTTCACTTTCAATTCTGAGTGGTGCGAGAAAGTTTGTTTACTTTCTAGTCGATAAATGCTTATTCAGTAAGTGGTATGAATATGGAATTTAACTTTTCCTTACTCGAGACTTTTCATTCCCCTTCCTTGAAAATTTTCCTTTTCCGTTTATAAGAGCATTGACGAAATAATTACCCCCTCATCTCAAATAATTACTTCCCTTTTTCATTAATCTAATCGCTTGATAATCGTTCGATGCAAAAAAAAGTATTTTATTCAAAAAAAATCTGATTCTGCAAAAGGGGGAAAAAAAGAATTACGGATATTTATTCAGAAAATCCTCAGCCATCAATCATTATTCGTCGAACAAAAACTGGGATAGCAAAAGAGAGGGAGGAAAAAAAATGCGGAGGTAATTTTCTCGCCGGATGGATTTTCCAAGAAAAATGAAAATCGTCTTTAAGCAAAAACCGATCGATCGGATTCTGGGGGATGGAAATACTTACGTTGAAAAAACAAAGGACCATAACGGCGCCTGCTAACCAAGCAGATCTTTCGCCTAAATACCACGTGAGTTCGTCTACGCATCCGTGGTAAAACGCGTTTCCGGTAACGGTGTCTCTGCATTCTGAGGGTAGAGGTTTTCGCCATGTGATGTAGTCTCTGGGTCCGTCAGCGCCGCAGCAACCGATCTAGACAAAGGAAAATTTGTGTAATTAATTAATTTGCAAAAGGGTCGAGTTCAAAGAAAATTAATAAAGATGTTGATTTGAGTGACGGATCATATGATTTTGACCTGGTCGTGTTGTCGTCAGTGGATTCTGAATAGCAGCGGACAATATCAATTTTTGGTCTCTTGGGAGATCACGGTTCTTTGGATTCGGTTTGGCCGTAAGTCTCCAACAGAGGAGCCACCTGATAAAATTTTTTTGGTGCGGGGAGTGGACTCTGTATTCTGTTGAGCTTTGAGCATGAGGCCTTTTACTCATCGAGGCATTTCTTTAAAAATATTTTATTAGCAAGGAATTGCAGGACCAAGTTGCACTGCATGTTGTATCCTTAAATTCATGCCAAAGTTTGGTTAAAAGTTTGATCTTAAAATTTTGTTATTGATAAAAAAAGATGAGTCAGCACATGATTCTTTTCGCTTAAACCCAATATTTAAGGCAAAAAAATGTATCAATCGTTTTTCGATATGCATACATTGCATAATAATTACCCTATCGAAAGCTTTTTCGAGTTGATCAATAATTCGAAAAGCCGCCACCTGTTACTACATGAACTTCCCTAACCTCAACATCCGGTATATTCAACACTGAAATCTTTCCCCATTATTGACTGGAGGGTTCGTTTCGAAAGGGATTTTTTTTTCAACCTTGGACAAGAAAAACTTGAAGGGAATATTTTCCCGGAACAGTAGGGGTTTTTTTTTTTTTTATAAAAAAGAAATATATTTTGCATTTACCTCTGTAATAAAAAATTTACTATCTATCCGGATATTTCACGAAAAAAGAAAATCCGGAAACATGTGCCGATCATAAAATCTACATCCTGCCGGCTTTTTTTTTCGAGATTTTAAAATCGAGCTATTGCTTATACACAAGGCTCTGATTTTAATCATTAAAAAATCATGGGGAATCGAAAAAATGCTGAATATTGCAAACATTTTTTGAGTACTTTCCCTGGATATTGTACAATACTTGACAACGTCTCTTTGATCTAAAAAAGAGACAGGAAAACGAGGGAGGGTGAAGTCGAAAACCAATAAATGTCCACATTTTTATTAAATGGAAAATATGATCGTGGCGCCACTATCTTTGTTTACATCTGTTAACCTAAAGAAAAATTTTGTCTGTTGATGTCATCTGAAAAGAGCAAAAAAAATTCAAAGAAAATTGTAGTTAAAAGACCTTTGGTATCGGAAAAGGATAATTTCGTTTTTTTAATTTTAATCCAAGAGAAGTAAAGGTTGTTTTTTTGTCGAGAATAAAGTCCAATAATAATATAGACCTTTCGCTGATACGACTCTTGTGTGTCATTGTAACAAGGTAATATAAAAACTCAGTTTGTCAGCAAATGGCTCTTTGTTTAGTTATTTCAGTTTCCTTTTGTCATTGAGAGAAACAGTTTTTCTTTTTTTGCTCTTTTCCCCTCCCTAATAGTCCAATCTCACGTTGTTTAAATCCGAATGGCTTTCCTTCTTCCTAAATAAACGACATCAGTCAGCGTAAGTACTCAAACTCCTTTCGGCGATTTTATCAGTCGGGAAGGGATGAAGGCTACGGGAGGTTTTTATCTTTTTTTTACGAAAAACGAGAGCAGCAGCAAAACACACCCCGATCTCTTTTTTTTCATACCCCATTAAATGTTGAATCTACGATTTAGGATTAAAATTGAGATTAATCTCGGACCGGGAATAAAGTATACAAAATGATACTTACGTTTTCTTGGATTAGTCTCAGCATGTTTGCGTTTCGTTCGTATTGAGAGTCGGCGATTAAATATTGCATCGATTTTCGGATCATTGGTTGGATGTCGGAATTTTGGGTGCTGTAGTTTAGCAAAACAGCTGCTCCCACGAGGCCGCATATAAATTTGAGGATGTAGAAACCGATCATCTGAAACGAAATGTTGTAATTAATAGTTGAGAAATAGTTGGTGGCTAGGGTTAAAGGTTAGGGGTTTTAGTAAATAGGGCTAAGTTTATTATTCATGCGCAATAGGTGGTAGACAAGATCCAGTAGTACTGACATGAACTAATGAGAATGTCAAAGGATCTTAACGTATTCTGTAAATCTGAGTGTGGCCCCTGAAAGTCCTTAAAACTCTGGGAGTCTTGGTCACACTGGTAATCAGGAGCTGCTCTGGGAGCCTCCGGAACTCTTCATAAACAAAGAGAGAATCTCCTTTTGAAGGGATTAAGTCCAATTTTTCAAACATTATGATTTTGCTTCTATTTCCCCCTTTGCAATCTAAATGCCTCCTTGTTGATAAAAATATCAAGATACCAAATGCTTACAATTATAATTCTCCCTACTTAATCTACTCACTACCGTAAAACTCCTTTCAAGTATTACTAATAAACCAAGAATAAATTAATATTAATGACCATCCGCGTTAAAGAGGGGGAGACGTGATTCGTAAAACCGTTTGCAGAATCAAAGGGAATGGAGCGACTTAGTTAATGCCAGAGTATTTCAAAAATTTTTCACCGCCTTCTCGCAATCCATTAGGCAACTTTTTTTATATTACCCAAAACATTCATGAGCAAATGAAGAACGAAATCTGAGAAGATAACCTCATTATAATATTCTTTCCTTTGCCAGTTTAGAAGCTAAAAATTTAATTTTTCCACCTGTCGAACTTCTTTAGTGTTGACATATTTACCAACGGGATTTCCTCCTTCCTCCGGGCGCAAAAGAGGAAACCGACCACGAAAACTTTCTTCGGTTTTTCTTACCTCTTTGACCGACTCATTTTATGAAATTGATTTCTTATCTTTTTAGCCTTGCGATGAGCTTTTTTTTTGAAAATACGGAGATTCGGAAAAAAGGGGGGAGGAAAAGCTCGGAAAGCGCTTACTTTGTTCATCGGAAAAGGCAAAAGGGCGGTGAGGGGGACAAAAGACTGGAAATCGGATTTCTTTTATTTCTTCAGTTGAAATCGAAAAAGACTCGTTTGACAGTGTATAAACCATTTTCCACGGTAAATCGATGACTCTGACTTTTTTTTAGTGGAAAAAAAGGGGGGGCAAGCGATCCCTTTTACGGAATACCTTCTGTCGTATAGAAATCAAACAAAAGGGCAGGAGATATCCAAATCTTAATTAGATTTTTTTCCTATAAAAACCAGGAATTTGCCGGAGAAATCCATTTACATTAATAAAAATCTTAATTCACGGAAAATTTTTATCAAAGATATTTGATTTTTCCCCCCTTTCTTTATTTTCTCTCTCACTTTTCCTTTTCTTCTGCCTAATATTGCCTTAATAGGACTTTTCATTATGATTACAATTATGATTATTATTATTACCTTCATTTTTTTCCTTTTTAGCTTCTTTTTTTTATTACGTAACTGTTATTGGCTCATTGAGCGTAAAAGAAAGTATTAAGAAAATCGGTTTTAAGTCCTCGTGACATTGTAACTTAAAAGAAACATCTTAGATATTTAAGATTGCGGATCCATCATGGATCGATAATGAAAATTCGATGACGTTTAGCGTTGTATCAAAATATTCGATTTCCTCATTATTTTAAACTCACGTCAGTCTGCCCGTTCTCCTGACAACTTTCTCTTAAATTATGGCATTTATGAACTCTTTTTTAATACACGGTAAAACATGAGATGGCGAGATTAAAGCTTTTCCTAACCGCAGGAAAATGGAAAGCGATAGCGGCGATCAAAGCGGGAGAAAAGTGTAGTCGATTAAATATCGTATGACAGCCTTTAATGGGGTCATATTACATCTACATCATTCATTATCTTTGGTTCAACGTTCAGATTAATTATAGCGTTTGTTATTTGGGGGAAAGAAGAGAATGGCGATAAGGGAAAAATTCAGGGATCGTGGCTATAATTTTTTAAATTGTGCCTGGACTGAGAAAAAATTTTTTTTGTCGCAAAACTTCTATTTTACACCATGATTATTTGTCTTGTCGGAAATTATTTTTAGAGAGGATGAAGCGAGAATACCTGATAGAAGGATTGTGTCTCCTTCAGCAGCAGCAACAGGCCCTATCGATTTTATTCGTTAATGTCATTAGGTAACAACTTCGACTTTTTCTTGTTCACTTTCTCTTTTCTTAGAAAAACCTCGGGGCTGTCACCGTGTCAGCTTTAAATAAAGGTTTTCTTAATTATAAACCTTGTGACTACATAAATAATTTTTTATAAGCAGTTTTTAGTTTTTTTTAAAAGGGAAAATATTTCTTCCAACTACCACTTCTTATTACTTAAAAAAACAAATATAAGAACTTTTTGAAAACTTAAATACTTTATAATCAGTAGATGCTAAAAAAGTGTTAACTCAACCAGACATATTAATTAATGTTTATGCGTAATAAAGGAGACAGGAGCAAAATGATCCCTCTAAGCTTTTAACGAGTTATACTTCTTCTCGGCTAATGGGGTGAATTTACAATTTCGTAAACACCTATTAAAACTATAATTATTCATCTTGCACGATTTTCTTATTTTTTTCGATCAAAGACCTTATAGAGGATAAAAGCCAAGGTTTAACCAAAGACCCAACTATAGAATTTTCAATTTGAATCTTCTGCCATCTAAAACTGGAAGAATCGATCCGAAACCTGCTTTTGGGAAAAAATTAAGACGAATTTTTTTTTATGTCACGAGAGAGGAAAAGGAGTGGAAGGTTGCAGGAAAGAAGCAGAAAAACTCTTTTGTTTTTCTTTGAAACGGAAGAAAACATTTTTATCGATTTGGGCGGTACATAAAAACCTTTTTATTGTTCGAATAAGCTTTCGTTTTTACTGCACTAATCGACTTCCATTACTGTCAGCACGATATTTTTTTTTCTTCTTCTTCTTCTCTTGCTGCCGGTGATTCGTGGATTGTAAAAATTTATATACCCCGGTGACAGACGTGTCGAAAAGTTTTTTATTTGCATTTAGACTTGAAAAGGAATTAATTAATTAAAAGGCTGCGAGCCACCCTCGGCGCATGAAAATAAAATTATAGAATATTCATTTTGTAAACAAATGCAACACCTCAGAGCTTTTTGTTTTAACGATCTCCAGCGTGATAAAAACGAAAAAGCTGAGCAACAGGAATTTCAAGTCTTTTTATTTCCTGTAAATTATATGAAACCGCCGTGATTTTTTTGGAAGTCTTCCTTTTGTTTCTAAGTAAGTCGGATGTTATTCATGTGAATTTTGAAATGATATGGGGGAAAAAATGGTGGCAGTGATTTGGCGTATCTTGAATAAAGACTGTCCTATGTTGCTCTACAGTGAAGGTAGACCTTGACTGCAAATTTATTTTTGCCTCATTCTTTAAACTTTCAGATCTGCTGTCGTATTGTATTAAGATGTTTGCTGAGTGAAGATCATTTTGTCGCAAGTTCTTTCCTGCTCGATATTACAAAATGACCAGTAGCTTAGAATCCGACGGTTTTAGAAAACATCCCTGGTATCAAATTTTGCAGCCGCTGACCGGAAAAATCATCCGCCCGAAATTAAATTGAAGCCAAGATTAAATTTCATCAAAGAGGAAAGGCCGACATACCTAAATCGATCGTGTACATTTACCACAACAGTTAAAATAAAAACTGTCAATAGCAATCGTTTAACATTTAACCGCATAAATCGGTTAGGATAACATCGGGGAACCCCCTCGTCCGCTCTCGTTCTCCGATTTCCGTTTAGTAATAAAATCCCGTTCCTGCCTTTCTTTTTCTGGAATCTTCCCAATAATGTTTGTTCATAAGTAAAAAGAAAATCTCAATTTTGTAAAGGAGGGAAAAAGAGAAAACATCGCAATCAAAGGATCAAGGGAAAAAAAGAAAAAGAAGGAGGATGCAAGAGAGAGCAGGCAGGCGGGCTACGAAAACGGTTTCAAATGCAAATGTAAACGGATTGTAAAGAAAAACGGATTCGCTCGTTGGACTGGAAACAAATAGGAAGAACAAGGAAAATTTAAAAAGCAGTCAAGTAAATTAACTCTAATCGATTTCCCTCTTTTTTATGGCATTCGAATATTTACACTTATTGCCATCGATACACTTTTTCGCGAAAACTTTCACGGGAAAAAGTCCGACCGTTCTTCACAGTTCAGAAAGTCAAATTATTATTAGCAAGCATTAAATATCGCTTTAACTTTTGTGGTGCCTTACACGCCCAGCTTATTTACAGAATAATAAAAAGTTGGAAGTAATTAGGAAAAGGGGAAAACAATGCTCTTTCCAAATACTTATAAAAAATTCAGAATCTATATTTTAAGAGTGCCGAACGTTCGATTCTCATTAAAAATTAAACAGAAACTCACTAATGTAAAAACGTTGTTATTTTTCCACTAAAACCCACAGAAACAAAAGCGGAGAAAAAATATTTGGTAAAGTGTCTAATAGCAACAGAAAAGCTCTGCCTTCTAATCGATCAAAAACAAAACCGATAAAAAAACTTAACTCTATCAGGATTTTGATTCTGAAAACTTTTCTTTTAGTTTAATGCAGCGAGTGTGTGAGCTTTGAGGCAGATTTATTTAAGCAGTTATTATTGATAAGCTCAGACAAGTTACTATCGATTGAAGGGGGAGAAGTATTGCTATACAAGTTGAATCCTTGTTCCGTGAACGAGACTGATTGGAACCCGAACCCTGTTTATTGTTATCATGTCTATTTATACTTGACATTAATTGTCATGATATTTTATTTCGAATATCCTGTATAAAGAAAGCTTTTACTATAATGACATCAGAATAGGATAAAGTTGTCTATTTTGTTATGATACTATTCATTAGCCGAGCATATTTCGGTCAGTTATAATTTTTTATCAAATATTTGCTTTTACTAATAGAACGTGCGAGATTGGTGAGCGTGTAGCCAATTTCAGTTTTTTAAAATGAAAATATGGAAGTACGGGGGCGAAAATAAATTCACATTTTATTTTCACCGAAAGTCGCACGATAATAAATTGTGTTTGTGCTTTTTTCACGCCGTTCTTGGGAGAGCTACCTACGCGGTTTTCATTTAAAACAGAAAAGGGTGTCGGAGTAAAATTTTTAGTTTAAAAAATTACATAAAAAACAAAAGGTCGATACTCATTGAAATTGACAGGAAGCAGTGGCGTACTAAATTTCTTAACTTCATCCCCTCTCACTATAATTAAGCAAAGGCGAGAAAGATGCCCGATCTAAAAGAATGAAACATTCCAGCATTTAATTTGTAGGGGTAGCCCAATAGATTGCACAGACTCCAACTCTAAAAAATCCAAGAAGAATAAGCAAAGCCCACAAATCTTTTTTCCCACCTTGGAAGTAACTAATTGAAACAACAATGTACTTCTCCTTCCTCCTATTTTAAATTTTTTTTCCTTTCCCGTAAAAAATATATTTTTATTTTATAATTACGGAGACTGTTTTGCATCAACATTCTTTACAAATATTTATCTTCTTCAAGCTTTTTTACATTGAATTACAAAAGAAAACTGTCAAGCTTTGAAGAGCATTGAGAAATTCCTTTCTTTTCCTGATTAACTTTATCATCAACTCCTTTTCTGAAACAAGTTGCAGAAAAAAAGGACGGGGGAGGGAAACAAGGGGGGGTAATTCTAATTTTTTAGAAAATCTGTGCGGAAAATAGTTTTAATAAAACGAAGAAGGAAAGCGTCGCATATTGTTTCGAATAATGAAAAGATAAGTCCTATTAACGGATTAATGCTAGGGAGTTAGTGATTCGTCGTGTACAGCATCCAGACACGATGAAAATAAATTTACTAATACCTACCCTAGTCCATTGTTAAAACTTGACCTGGACTTTCTAACCTGAAAAGCTGGTTTCTCTTGGGGGATTTCAAACCCCAATTCGAATTAATATTAATTCTCATTAACGGCTCGTATAGTAAAACTCTGGACCGAACAATTATTTTCTGTTTGCCTAGCAAATACAGAAAAAGTAATACAGCTAAGGAAAATGAGAAAGTTGTATTTGGTTTTGTTTATAAAAAGATTGCTGTTTCTGAAAAATGATGGGATTTGAACTTATACGTTTTAGATCTAGATTTTTTTAATTTGGAATTATTCTGTACGCTTTCATATTTCTATGAGATCCATATGTATTTCCTCTAATTTTTTTTCATTCTGTGCATGGTAAAAATTTTGCACCGCTGCCACCAGTTTACAACCATAATGAGGCTTATGGCGATCCGAACAGTGAAATAATTTCCTCCCTTTCTTACTGCATGAAGGTGCCCTATAGCGATAATCTAGGGAATGGTTTACAGCTGCCCAAGGCCTTAGGCAGTGCCTAGCCCCATGCACCAATCTATAAAAAGCGGAAGAGAAGGTCTTTTGAGTTCAAGCTCTGTGCTTTTCTTCTTTTGTCTTGAGACTCTTCGACGCAGGACAGTCGAGATTGGCTGTGAAGCCCAAAAGCTATTGCCGACCTTGCAGCTGTAAAGGTCGAGGATTCAAGAGTCCAACGTAAACTCCAAGAGCTTGTCGTGATGATGCCAAAAAATAGATTGGGAACTTATAATGAAATCTGTAGCACATGCGTTGCTACTTGGATTTTTAGGACTAAAAGAATGTAAATTATTCCGGTTGCTGTTGAGATGACAGGACGGCGTTTTCTTGTATTCGTGCTAAGCGTGGGTGCCTAACTGAAATCTAAAAAAAATTGGTGGCAGCTGTACCAGCGATTGTATATGCTTGTGGCGATGTGAAAGAAAAATGATTTTCGTCCCACATGCTTAGCTTGAGCTTGGCTAAGGCCCTTATTCTTCCAATTTGCTCACTTCGCTTTATTTCTGATGAAAGATAAAATATGCTACAATAACCGGAATTTCTGTAAAACTTTTTACAATTGAATCTACTATAAACAATTCAGAAAAGGGAAGAAACTCAAAAATAACATTCTATTAATATCACGCAATGAGCGAAAGTCGATATTATGATAAAAATGACATATCATTCGATCCCCGCCTACAGTTCCTGACATATTTAATTAAATTCTAGAAAAAATGAAGCGTTTAAATACGGGTTGCAGGGCAAGGGTTAAACAACCCCTTTCAAAGAATAAAAACACGGAAAAGAAAAAAGAAAAATTCAAAAAAGTCCGAGAACTGTCACATTCATGCGAAACATTTGTAATTTCTGCACAAAGATTATTCTACAAAACTTCTTAATCATGCTCGAGATTTCCTTTCCCTGACAGCTTCTCAATTATGGGCTAAACGGTCGTGTACTTTAAGGTCAGTTTAATTAATTTTCATTTTGGATCGATATATTATTATATGATTTTCGACCATTACCATGGATACCATTTAAAAAATTCAAATGTCAACATTGCGTTTAATTTATTCACAATTTCCCGGACGCAGCCAGTTTATAATCCACCGAGGTAGTTTATATGACTGACCCTCGCATCATTCACAGACAGACATTTTTCTTGAACAGAAAGGGGCAACACCCACCTCGCTATCAGTTAATGCGATCCCTTGTTTCTAACTAGGATATCAGCACGCTTTCCTGCTAAAATTACCTCCTCGCAAACTCCCCTCGGCTATAATTAAAGCAACATTATTTTCGCATCATAATGCAACTTAGTTCTTTACAAACTTGGTCGATGGCCCAAGTCCAGAAACAAACACCATATTAAAATATGATGTATTGCCTGAAGGAACGTTTTTTTAAAAAAAAGTTCAGAAGTTTTTACAGTCGTCAAATTTCTGAACTGCAGCAATTCTTTGCATCTTTTCCGCTTGAATGTTTTTTTATCATAAAAAGAAATTCTTTTTGACGAACTCGTAAATTTCTTTAGCTGAAAAATAAAATTTTTGGTTTTGCGCCAAACCGCGTATTCCCGAACCCTGTTTACATGCATTCCCTTAAATGAAATTTGGCAGGTTATTCCAGCGAACGGAAATTCCGGCTAAAGCATCCCGAATCATTCCCATCAAATTTGAGTTGTTGTGTTGTGATTATGTGGGATTTACACTTCGAATAGCGATCATATAGCTTTAGCGTTTAATTTCAAACGTCAAGTCCAAGCAGCCCACCCATCGTTAATTACTTTACAGAATGACGGACCAAATTTTCATCTTATGGGATAATATCTCCCCATAAGGAGTAAATTGCTTTTTCTTCGCTTTCCCTTAAATCGGTGTAAAAAAAAAACCCCTTGGTTCGACCCTTGATAATTTCCCGTTGGAAAATTCATAATAACCGGGGCGGGTTCTTTTCCGAAGAAAGATATATAACTTGTGGATTTCTCTTGGGACACTCTCAAATCAAATTGATTAGTTATGAGGAGCTTTAGTTTCAGGGGGGAAAACATTTTTCGCGTAACGTGGACTTAAGATTTTTTTCTCCTTCGTATTTTCTATTATTTATTCAAGCAAAAAACGAATTTAATTCCTTGTTTTTTAGGATATCGAGTTATTTATCTTGTTTCCCTACTTTTCTCTTTTCTTTTGAGGGATTTTTTTCTTAATGCGAATTTTTGTAGGTTTACGTTAGCGATTTGGAAGAAAAGCTGCAAAGTGGAAGAGTGTTGATCTAGTCTTTTTATTAAGAGCGTTATTTTTCCATTTGCATAGGTTAAAAAAATAAAAGAAAATGTACTCGAGCAGCACATTGGAATAATAAAGGAGCACTTATTTCGTTAACCATGAGCCACTCCGTTGTTCGAGTGTTAGTCGGTTGAGGCCTACTGCCGTTTAGAAGGGGAGACATCATTGGTAATAATAGATGCTGAAGAATAACCAATAATTTCACATCTTTGTCTTGCTTTTTTAAAGAAAAAAAATTGAAGTAAACATGTTGAAAGCTCCCGAGATAATTTATTTTGTATTAAAAAAATTAGACATGACATTTTAATATGGAAAGCTATGAGTATAATTGTAAAATACTTGATATAAACAGAAAGTCTAATTATAATTTTAAATTTTTTTGCAGTAACAGCATTTTTCAATTTACTGTAAAAGTATGCCATTTCATCATTAACGTAAAAGTGTATAAATCTCATTTTTTATATTATTACCTTCCCTTATTTATGCGATAGGATTTTCAAAAATGTGAGACTTTCTCAAATCATAGCAAGGCTTTGATGGTGGACAGTTCCGGGTAAGGACATGAGACTTTTCTCAAGAGGTGAAAGCCCAGTATATCTTGTAAAGATCGCCAAAACTTACAATTTGAGTAGCCTCGTTTTTGCTACGAAGATTTTTCCTCTCGATCGATTTTCCTAGATAGTGTTTGGGCCACAGCTATTAGTAAGACAAGCCCATTACCGTAAACCATTTAATTTTCAATTTTATTTAAAAATTCGCGTTGAAACCCCTAAAAATTTGCGTGGGAAAAAATCTATACAAGAAAATCAAACCGGCGTAATTTTCAAAGAAAAAAATCACTTTGATGTTACTTTCTTTTTTCAAATTAAATTAAATTATAATGAAAGATACCAAAACATTTTTTTCTTCTGAATAAGTGAAGTCCTTCTTTTTTCTTTTTGGAATATGAAGACTCGACAAAGGACAAAAAAGGATCCTTACTTGTTTGTATAATGGCTGTTAGTTTTGATAGGAAGCATAGTTTTTTCTTGTTTTTCTGTTTTATTAAATTTGAAAGAGACGACGCAGATAGAAGAGCTACTTGAACCTTGTTTCAAAAACTCCACGAAAACTATGAGAAAACTTTTTATCTTTTTTCTTCTTCTTTCATTCTCGGGGAAAAAAAAGAATACCCATTCGGCACCATATTTTATCATATTTAATAGGGGGAAAAAAAGAAAAATTTCGTGACTTTAAATCGACATAAATAATCCGTTATTAATCATGCGATCAGTCAGATTAAGGAATAAGTCTTTCGCTTTTTACACGTTTTCCTTCTAACCCGGAATAAAAGAAATCTTTTTTTTTCTCAGCCGGTTGCCGGCCGGGAGAAAAAAAAACGAAGGGAAAAAAAAGAATCCGAGTCACTTCTCGTCGTGATCATTTATCAAGCAAAGTATCCACTCGAAGAAGTTCTGCTGGTCCCCGATGACGACTTATTAAAATTCACTACGTTACTTCAGCGAGAAAAAAAGAAAAAAAATTTACATTTTAATATTTTTTTTGTAAGATTATTAATTTCAAGTAGGAATTAAATGGCTAAACAAGCCCTCTTAGCTCAGACCTGTTTTCTATGAGAGCACTTTTTTTTGTGCTGTCGACTTTGAAAAGCTAAATTATGGCTAAGAACACTTTTCGGAATTTTAACTTCTTAACTTCTTTTGTTAGGAAGAAAAAAATCATACGGTAACTTTTTTTATTCCATTAAAATTTTAATCTTTGTCTGACAGTATCAAGATTGTTTTTTTAAGGCCGATGCCCTTTTTTTAAAAATAAGAAAAGGATTTTCGGGTTATGGGCTTTTTCGCAACAGTAAATGGGGCGGTTTAGTTTTTATTTCTGAAGTCCTACTTATTTGTTTAAAAAGGTTTTTGCTTTGTACAGTTAGTAGGAGGTCTCCAAAGTTTAATTTGAACTTTGGCTAAAAGACTTTTAGGCTTAGTTTAAATGTATTTTAGTCCTCTGAATGGCCGCTTCCGCGATCTGGGTAGGTTTAGTTCGAGACGAAAGCTCGTGCGTTTCATTAAGAGAATTACTTGCTCTTCATATATAAAGGCATAAAATAAAAATCGAATGAAAAACTCATAAAATCGAACTACTGATAAGATAGATATTGAAAGCCAAGACGATGATAATAATAATAAATTTTCCAAGGCATTACCACTCGGAAAATATGATTACTCATCAAAACAATCTCCAAAGAAGTTGAAATAATAATAATAATATAAAGAGAAAAAAATCTTGATAAAATTAAAAAGTTTTAACTTTGCTAAAGTTTCGCACGTATAAAACTTATATTAAGTATAAGAAGAAAATGGTAATATCTCTGTCAGTGACACATTCTTCAAGAATGGCACTTTATTAAAACAATGGAAGGGCTGGAGGGGGACCCAGATTATCGCTCCGTGCTTATTACCCATTATAGTTAATGTTGATTTATGTGACGTCAGTTTTGACATTCTTACCGTTTCCTCACATCCGTTTTCATTCATTTGCTCCTATCTCGACTGTCCCGTTCTTATCTCAGCCAGCTGTTATTGTCTTGCTGGTTGTCAGCAATACCGCTCATTTTTCAGCGGTTTGGGAGAATTACGAACAAAAGCCCCTTGTGTAACTTTGATGAGAAGTTGGGTTTACAATGAGGAATAGTTTGCGCTTGAGCAAGTTCTGGCTTGTATAGTTTTTCGTTCAAAGTGAATGTAGGTATGAGCTTAAGGTAGAATTGTTTGATGGTCTTTTGAAAGGGAGTTTAAACTATGCGATGGATGTTAGTGAAATCCTCGAGTTCATGCTTTGTGCTTTGCGATTCGTAATGAGGAAACTAATCGTCAATGCACATTATTAAGAGTCATATTAGAAAGTATTCATTAGGAATGTAAAAATATTAAATAAGTAGGGACGTCAGCCCTATGTTTGTAGTTAAGGATGAAAATCTCAGGCAAAAGGATTCGGAGACCTCACAGTTCAGCAGTTTCCCACAGCAGTCAGAAGTTCTTTCTGGAGCATTTCTTCATCGCCAGTAGGCGTTGTATAGAAACCTGTCCGCAGTCGTTTACTTTTTGGCTATTTTACCAAATCTCTTCCACCGTAAAATTTTCTTCTTCATTGTATCATATGGCCTCATTTTATTTCACAGCCTCCCCTCCCTCAAAAAAAAGATTTTAAGCAAAATTCTCTAGGAGTCATTCATTCGTGAAATCGGCAATAAAATATTCATACGTCAAATCGATTTCCTGAATTCACTCTTTCAAGTACCTGGCCCCCTTTCCCCTTTTTTCCCTCCTCATCTTTCAACTCTCATTTCCCGTCTAGAAATCAACATTTTTCAAAAAAAGAGCCTTTTTCACAGCAGATAATCGACTGAAAATGAATTTTAAAGAATGTTCGTAAATAAAATTTCGATATGAGTTTAATATATTCTTCAATGAAGAGAGTTAAAATTTAAAACACAATCGGGGAACTTTTTCCGAATATTGGGTAAAACTTATAAGCGAGATCATTTTGTTCGTTCGGTTTAATTGCCTGTTAACTCAAAGTTAATAATGTTATATTGAAAATCCTCGTTTGAAAAAACCTCGAGCTTGGGTTATTTATTTTTCTATTTAATTGTCTTTAGCGATTTTCTAATTTTTTTCCCCGAGAATCATTTGTCCAGATTTTCAATCTCGTACGTTTTTTTTTAGCTCATTCAAAGCGAATTAGTAACAAACCTTCTAGTTTTATAATAAATCGTATTTTTTTCCTGCCTTCATTTTCTTTTTTGTTTTTAAAGGGAAAAGAGTGAGGAAATCAAGAAAATAAAGGAAACTGATAATGAACAAAAGCAGATTAAATTCTCATGGGAAAAAGCTTTCCTGAAAACAGTCTATAGTCTAGAAGACCTGCTACTTTCTGGAATCGATTTTATTTTATTTTTAAAAGTTGTTTATTATAAAAGGCATTACAAAGCCGGAATCAGATTTAATATTAAGCTTTTAGCTCGAGCTTTTACCTTTAATAATATTCTCATAAGGTTTCCACGTAAACATGCTTTTAAAATATCACGAATTTTTTTGTTATAGTAACAATTTATCCTGGACATTGAGTTGGAGCTAAATCGGTGAGGTTCCAGGTGGGATGATGTGTGGGTTTTTGCTTGAGTGACGTCAATGTTTCATTTAAGTATAAACTTTATTTCAATTTGGTTACTTTACCGTAGAAATGATCGTTCAAATGTTTCTGGTTTTATTGGTTTTTTTTTTTTTTTTTTTTGCGGTTATTATGTAATTGATATTTTTTTCCTACTTGGGGACAAGATTTTAACTTGAACGACGAATCGGGATTTTTCAGAATCAAGTTGGTTGAAAATGGGTTATTAGAGGAAATGGGAGACAACATAAAGCTTTTGTAGGAAATGAAATAGAATAGAATAGATTAAAGTTTAATTTTTAATGAAGCATGTACAACTGCAGCATTTTAAGGTTTCCAAAATTATTGTTTCCAAAAACTGTTCCGATCTTGTTGCCCTTTCTCACGTGTAATGGCTCAACACTTTAAATTTTCTTCTTTCACCTCCCCCTTTTCATCCAAATGAACAAGTCACCAAAAACCACTTATTCACATCCCGTAAAAAAAAGATAATCTAAAATCCACTTTCCACCATTAAATGCCAGCGAATATAATATCTCACAATTAGATTTCCTGTAACGCAATTATAAACATTCGAAATAACTAAGCGTAACCTTTATGCATGATTTTTTCCCCCCAAAAAAAAGCGGAAGGTAAATGGAAACAAACTGGAAAAAAGCGAAATATTTTGGATCGGAGCAAAAGTTCCATTTCCCACTTCTCCCCTGACGTATTTCAAGATGTCTCTTCATGATAAACTTTACTTTTGACGTTCATATGAATTCTGCCTAGGATTTAGATGAATCGTTTTCATTTCCTTATTTTTTTTTTTTTAACGAAAAGAAAAATCTTTGTTTTGGAGGCTTGATACCACGTGATATGGAGAAACGTTTCTCTGGATGATTAATCATTAATGCGATTAGAAATTAAGATAAGATTGAGGCATCGGATTTTGCGGAAATCCGGATTTCAAAGCAGAAGAAGTTTCAAACTGAAGATAAATTGTTTTGTAAGGAATCTGTTTTTCTTAAAAGAATCGCTTTTATTTATTTTATTTGTTGGGAAATCTTTTCAAATTTAATTCGGGCTAATTTCTATTTAAAACAATATCATCATTCCAGCATTTGAAGATAGCGATTCTGGGAAGCAAGTCTAGACTTGTAGCCTAAAGAGTGTACGGAGACGGGCTGAGGTTAAAGTACATATCCTAGTGTTAAAACGATCCCCAAGTGACTTTACAGAGATGATCTTACAGAAAGGCAAGATTTGGAGCAAGCGATAGAGAGATCGAAAGTTCTAACGGTTTTTGGCAGGAAGAGGAAAGATCTAGTAGTAGAGGTGGTTAAAAAGAGTCTTTTATTTTTTTTCAGATCCTTGTTGCAAAGAGTTGGCAACCTAACGAGTGGAACTTGCTCCTGTGAACGTGTCAAGTGGATCATGGGCTCGTTAGTCATAGGGACTTAAACTAAATCGTCCATGCGCCTCCGTCGCTGTATATACGTCAGATTCGGGATGGAAGACCTATAAGTGCCAGGCTTCAAGGAAGACCGCGGCTGCTATGGGAGGATGCAGTCAAACCCCTAACTAGAGGTAAGCTAGCTTCTGTGAACGTGTCGAGTGGATCATGGGCTCGTTAGTTATAGGCAACTAAACCGTTCATGCGCCTCCGTCGGTAGCTCATCTCTGCCGATTGGATTTTTGCTTGATTATGTTTTGTGTCCACCCATGATTCGCTTCCGAACATAAGAGGAGGCACCGCCAAGGTTTTATACAGCTTGATTTCAGTATCTTTTGAGCCTTATTCTTAAGAGATCTATTTATTGTTCCACAGATCATCTGGAACTTATTGACTTTTTCCTCTATACCCCTGCCTGGTTCATAGCTGATATCACATCCCAGATAGCGGAAGTGCGACACTTGCTCGATCGGCTTGTTGTTCAGTACTATTTTCGATCGTATTGGATTCTTCCCTAGTAAGGCCATCACTTTGGTTTTAGCAGCATTTCATTGGGTGTTCATTTGGTATTTTTGATGTCGTCGGACTCGTACCCTGAGAAGGCAAGAGTGAGCGTTCGCTCCTACAAGACCAAATACTAAAATTTTCAACATCCTGCCTTGACCAGGCAAAATAATATTGTCAGCTTTGTTTTGTTTTAATTGAATTAACGGAAGAAATGCTGACCCGTTAATCCCCATTCCCTAAATTAATTTACCGGATTTAAACTCGGAGAGCCAAGAGGAGGGGTGGGAATAATTTTGAATGATTATGCAAAAATGTGATGAAATCATTCGCAAGGTTATTTTCATTTTCTGAATAATAATAATCTTGTAATACTATGTAAGAAAGCCCAGCTTACGAGTGGTAATATATCTTGCGAGAACAAGTTATGATCCCAAAGGAGGATAAATGAGACATAAGGTGTAAAGTTATATATCTGTAAGGGTATATAAACTTTCGCTAGGAAGGTTATGTCCTCTGTGACTGAACCAGAAAACCACGCATCAGTGCCGTTGTAATCATTTTCGTTAGCGAAACGGATTACCCAGGGAACGAGGCATACGCTTTTTGACGCTTGCTTCCTATGTACCGATTCAAGCACGGAGTATGCCTATGTAGATTGAGGGTTAATCCTTTACCTCTTGTTTGCTTTTTACCTAAAATTTAATTTCAAAACGGTAATGGAAACTTAAAACTTTGACACCTGTAGGGTTTATATTCGTAAATGTTTGAAAATGTAATAACTTTGTTCTAGTTTCCAATTGATTATTATGTGTAAAGCGGCTTGTTATAGGCTTACCTCTTTACACTTAGAAATACAATAGAGGAATGATTGATGGGTTAATGTGAGAGTAATTTACAACTTTTTTATTTAATTTGTTTAGTTAAAGTTGAAAGTTTTCTTTATGGATTTTGGCTGGCAATAATAAGGAGTGAATATTGAAAAGTGCAAGAAATGCTAATGTTGCCTTTTTGTAGCACATTAATCGGACTTGACCCGGACTACGACTACGACTACGACCACGACTACGACTACGACTACTAACTCGGACTACGACTATGCAAAGCGATAGTCCGACCTGTCTTAACTTATGGTGCCGAAACTCGACCCGATACACAGAGGAAAAAACGACTATTCAACACGGCATAGATGAGTACCCTTAGAGCCATCGTAGGCAAAAAGAGGTTGGATCATTTTTAAAACGAAGATGTCCGTAACGAATGTAACATCAGCGGCATAACAAAGTTTGTAAAAGCGCTGAGGAAAGCACATGTTGAAAGAGCGACGACCAGCGCCTCATGAAAACCGTTAGAAAAGCCAAGCCAACAACTGCCAGGAATTGACTTTTAAACTCTCCAAGTTCGAATCGGGAACCGTATTATCCACCTATACTAGCCACGAAGCTGGCCGTTACCACCCTTAGTAAAAGAAATACCCCTTGCCAATGAGAAAGTGAAACTAGGGATATACCCTTTTCATTTAAACGATCCTATTTTATGTTAAAGGAAAACTCATTTTTTTAAGGGGGGAAACGTATCCAATAGGGAGGTTCGAAAAGGATCGTTCAAACATTTATGATCCTATTTCTTTTCTAGATTAAATTAATTAAAGCTTTTTCTATTGGCACGAAATTCCCAGAATAAAATCTTCATTACGGACCGTTACTATGCAAGCCGCTTCTACTTTAAATTAGTATCGACGAAAACCTTTTTTTTAAAAAACTCACAAGCAGCCGAGAAACTAACAATCAAGCGTCAGATCATCAAATCGTGAAATGACTTTTTAAACGAAACTCACGGAATAAATAAATAAAAAAGAACACATCTTTACACACAAAAAAAAGGCTAAAGGGAAACAAAATACAGAACAGAAGCGAACTGGAGTGTATATTTGTTATATAAAACAAACCTGGTGTTTTAAAGTAAGACAAATAAATTAAATAGAAGTTTGCACCACTTGTAAATAATCGCTTCTTACCGCCGTTGTTGACTAATTTGTCTTAGCTCCAGCTTCCGAGTATTCTGAAATCTACATTCTTATTATTAACAAAGTGTAAAGTTTCTATCATATCATTTTCAACCTTTTGTACTGACTCCAAACTTTCTAAAGGGAACGGAAGGATAAAGCAAGGGAGGTGAAAAGGGGTCGACTACATGCGATATTCACTTTCAAAGATTCGACTATAGTAAAATTATTTAAAGAAAAATAAAACTTTAAAAGTCAGAGGATACCTAAAACGATTAATTACATTCAGTTAAGCCGCTACTTCCGACTCCCCCGTCCAATAACAATAAATAAGTTTCGAGGGGAAGTTTGTTAACTTCACAATCTGCTCGACCGACTCTTTATTCTTTGCGACGGACGAACAAAAAGCAAAATCCTCCCCTACAAAAAAAAAACTCATAGCCGAAAAGGTAATTTCCCAAAGTAGTTACAATAATGTAGATGTCGCGTAATCGTCGAAAAGAGTGGATTGTAGAATTGGAGGACTGATTCCACTTATCAAGAAAACAGAGAATAATTGAAATAAACCTGTCAGCTGCATCCCTCCACGTAGAAAATTTGAGTTTAAGTGAACTCAACTAAATAGATGACGTCAGGGACAGATGTGCGTTTGGACAAATCATATTCCGGCGTAAGCACCAAGGTTATTTCCTTTCTCTGGGAATCTATAATTTGTTGCTATTTCCTGTTTGGAAGCTATATGCAGTGACATTAATTACACCCGTGTTCGGTGCTGCTCTTATTTACGACCTCTCCTAAGCGTTTTCCAGTAACAAGGCGTCATGTCTCTTCTCGCTAATTTATTATTATACTCTAAGATAATGACAGAATCTCATTTAGACGATTGAGGATCTCAAATACGATTATAATGAGGTATTAATCACAGACAATTATCTCCACTACCGTATTTGCTGATTGTAAGGTGGGATTGTTTTCAAGGTGAGTTCATGTCTAGAATTAGGATTTATCGGAAGAGAAAATTCTAGGGCGAATCGAGATTTGATAACAAAGCGATGTAAGGATGCGCTCTTGAATAAAAAGATTAGAAAACTCTCTGAACAGCCTTTAATCACCAGTGTGATCAAGCTCGCAATGAATGTGGCTAGTAGCGCATGCGCCACTGTTGCTTCTGATAAGACAAATTGCTGAAAGGAAGGAGAAAGTTGGAAGGACAAAGTAGCAAGGGATACCGGTCGGTTAGGCGTGAGTCAGTTAAAGCCACAACGAGAACAAGCCTTTTTTGTGATAGGGTCACCAAACCTGCTTTGAAAGAGAAAATTTTGTCATCATGAAAAAGAAAATAAGAAACATTTCGCAACAAAACAAAGTAATAATTCTGATATTTTTTCCTCGGGATCTAGTTTCCTGTAGTAGACTTTCAACTTGGGAACAACACTCCCGACCCCGTGAATTAATATTATCATCATATTTATTATTTCGACTTCGAGGGTGGAAAAAAACTTGAGGGACGCCAACGTAAACTTGTAAAATGAAATTTTTCCCGTTGAAAATGATCCTACCTCAAAAACTTTCTCCCCCCTTTTTTCTTTTCTCTTCTTTTTAATAATATTGTTGATTTTCCAGAGATATTATTCCCTTCAAAATTCTTGTAGATATTTTTAGAATACATTAGATAATTAGGATAAAATTCAAACATCAACTCCAAAGTGTGTAAGCTGATTATTTGAAACATTTCCTTCCAGGTACATGGTTATGAAAAAAAAGAAAAAAAATGGGCGGAAAACCGTAATATTATTCGATATGCTTTTAACGTTAAATATAATCCGGTGAATTAATACCTTTCAGAAACCCACTTACTCGATTTGCCCTAAGCTTATGCTTACATATATTCCTTTTCCAGCTAACTTGATTATTAACTTCACTTTCGGATAAATAAAAATAAAATGCTGAGTTTTAATTTTCATTCGAGAAGGTTTTTTTTTGTTTCTGGCAAATTGTCACGACGTAAGAAAAAGAAATCTGACTTGACAGATTCTTCGGAAGAAAAGGAACATTGGATAGTGAAGATAAGGTCTCTTAAGAAAACTGGAAATAGTCTGATAACCAAAAAATCCTGGAGAAATTCCAGAATGTTTTCGTTTCGGTTTGTATAGATGCAAGGGGGATTTTTTTTTTGTGTTTTTTTGAAAAGAAAGTGGAAAAAAAGGAAGTTTGTCCTCCCTGTTTCACGTAATTACTTCTTCCATCTTATTCTTTTTAATATAAC
This sequence comes from Liposcelis brunnea, assembly GCA_023512825.1. NCBI lineage: Eukaryota > Metazoa > Arthropoda > Insecta > Psocodea > Liposcelididae > Liposcelis > Liposcelis brunnea. The sequence goes on along the minus strand of CM042065.1, from coordinate 893,491 downwards.
TCGCGACCTGCAATATATTCCTAACGGTTGAAATGTTTAATTAAATTTTTCAGATAACTCAGTCGGAAAACTAGGGAATTAGTAAGGAAAAACTAGCGAAAAAAGTGCCGCAATTTACCAAGTTTTTCGTTCTTAAGGTTATTCATTTTGTCGTTTATCCAAACGCGACGACTAACATAGGCGGCTTTAGAAAGGGCGCAGCAGCAGTTTTTAAGAAATTTTATGACTGGTGATTGTTTTAGAGCTAAGAATTTAATGGTCTATGATATTAAGTTGCAAGCACCAAATGAAAGTTCTGGTTTATTGCTTCTGCAGTCTACAATTTTTTGTGAATGTATGATTCCTCAAATTTGTGTCGATTATTTGTTATTTTTTTTATTTTTTTTATTTCGCCATAAAACATTGCTAAAAGGACAATGTCATTAGACGACGTTATAAAAACAATTTGACAAGTTACAATAATTTGATCAAATAAAGTTAAAGAAAAAAATGGATACAAAAAAATCGAAGTACAGAGACAAAACAAATTCATAGATAAAAGAAATTATGATTGAGAAGTCTTCAGATTTTGAGTTTGCCAATGTAAGACAGTCTCTAACCGGACTTAAAAACGAAAGCCATGATTTTAATTTGGATTCTGGATTGCCACTCTTCATTACTCCTCCCAAAAAATCCGGCTCCGCCTATGACGCTTAACGTCTTCCGAAAAAGAAAAGAAAGAAAGGAAAAAAATATTTCTACGAAGGAAGCAAATTGCGAATAGTGCACGACAAAAGAAAGAAAGAAAAAAATGAAACGTAAAAATGATTACAATAGAAGAGTTAAAACTTTCCACTGTACTGGTTTAAATTAGTCTCTATGGAATTATGAAGGGAAAAAAGCAAATAATAAAAAAAAAACGAAAGAAAATAAAAGATTGGTCTTCCGACGAAAATAAAAATGAAAAACATAATTACCATTAAATGTAACGAGGAAAAAGAGATATTTTTCTGGAAAGCTTTCGATTTTCGAAACGGAGATGAGCAAAGAGATGAACAATGGGGACAAGAAAAACAATAGGTAATCAAGCATGGCTATTCATTTGTGGATTTGATTTACAGCCGGACCTTATTGAGCCTCCCGACTGCCTTGGTGTCATTCTTCGCGTTCCTCCACAACAATGCTCTGCCTTTTGGAAATGAAATCCTACTTACGATTTTCATACCGGTGACGTTTTCCGACACGATGAATACGCATCCTAAACATGATGTCAGGACGATGACGCATGCTCCAAAAAGCATGACATAAATCCCTATGTAGAAATCTTGCAAATCTAACTCGTCGATCCATTCCCCGTAAGATGGATCAGCTTTAAGCCAAATGCATAATGCAAAGACGACTACTCCGAGAATCTGTAAAAAGAAAAGAGGAAAAAAATCTTGTCATTACGATTAATTCTTTTTCTGTTGAATTTTTATTAGAGACAAGTCAGGGGGGTTTGTTAAACCGTAAGGAAACATAATTAAGACTGGGGAGATTATATCTATTTTTCTTCTTATCGCTCGTCTCGTCATTTTTTTTTCTTCCAGCTCTTTTTTTTTTTTTAAGTCTATTACTTCACTGTCAGGGGTAATGTAATCATTCTTACCCCTTCAAAGCTTGCAAGTTATATTCAATTTTTTTTTACACCAGAGTTTGTTTTGTTATTATGATCCTAGTGCCTTTAAGAAGATCGTTTTTACTCCCTTTTCCCAATTTTTTTTTGTTTTGATTAAATTTAAGTCCATGGCTTTAAAAAAATTTTCTCTCCCTTTTTGTTTCTTTGCTAATCTAGTTTAAAGGGAAAAAGTAGAAAAATGTATAGTAACCTGAAAAAGTTTCATTTTGTTTGTTTTGCTCAAGGCGATGTATTTATATAATGGTGAAAAGGGGAGTGGGTGGGATGGAAATTTGTTTAGTGATTTTACTGTATGAGTTTTTAAATCGCTCTTTAAGTAATGAAAGAGAAACATAGTGATGATAAACTTTTAAAAATTGCAGTGCGCACGGCTAAACTTGCCAGAATTGTTGTTTGACTAACAGCAAATGGGAAGCGAGCTTAAGACCGTGGTTTTTTTTTTGTTAAAAGAGAGTAGGGGACCTATAATGCCCGCCTGGACACTGCGACCATCTAGTAGTCTAGTGTGCCATGCCTTTACTATTATTTGATACTACTTTAGTCGGAGTTCACTAAAGAACTCCCAAGACTTTCGTAGGGGCCGAAGCCCTAATCACCTGGGGTGAGAGGAATGGTTCCCCAAGGATTCTGAGCCGGCATGCGGAGGGAAATTCGCAGAAACAGAGGATATGCTCCGCTATTTCTCTAGCTGCTGTACACAGCCTGCAAATTTCACTTTCGGCCTTCCTCATTTTGTAGAGGTGGGCCCGAATATAAGGCCATGGTTACATAACCCCGAAATTCGGATCGAAAACCTTTGAAATACTTTTTGAAAGTCTCAATCTATGAGCTGATCAACTGCAAAATTCTGCTCACACTCTAGAACTACCCTTATGACGTCAAAAAGTACATCATAAAGTAATGTAAATACCTTCGAACATCTTCGAAAGCTTGCGAAACCTCTGAATTTTGGAGTAATGTAACCACAGCCTAACTAAGTTGGGCCAAGAGAGTGCGCAACAAGGTTTTATAACGTTGAATTTTTCATATGAGGAAAGCTGCAAAAAATTCTAAGCCCCTTTTTTTATTCCCCCTAAATACGCCACTGCTTTTTTTCCAGGGAGTTTCTGCCTTGTTTATTTTGAAATTCAGCACCGACCTGTAATCGAATACGATTATCTATCCTTCAACTAAAAAAAATTTTAAGGTTTCTTTTTTACGTTCTTACTATTACAAGTTTACAAACAAACGTAAGGCTTCTTCTTTCAGTCCCACATTTCTACAAAAAACTATTTCCTTAAAAAAAATTCCTGGAAATCTCAACCAAGAATTTTCTTTTTCATCAACATCCAATGAACGAATTCCGCTAAATTATCTTGCCTTTGAATTTCATCATTAAAAAGAAAAAGGCTAAAGGAAATTGCCTAAATCTTGCTGAGCTTGAAACTCAAACCGCTGATCTTTAATCTATGTTTTTAAATCAAACCACATGGATTCAATCTATATGCTACTGCATCTTTTAAAAGAGGTTTCTCCTTTAGATTTAAATTAAAACGTATCTAATATAGATTACGTAAGGTTAGAAAAGAGAATTTTCAATAAACAACAGCTTCCTGAATTCTATTTTAAAAGGGCCGTATTGAAAAATACGATTTTAGTCTATCAGTTTCCTACAGTTTATTGGTGTTGATAACAAAACCTTTTGTGTTCGTGTACCGACCTTTTTTTCCTTTCAAATCCAATAATAGTGATACAATTGGACTCAGAACTGTGCGAATAAATGAACACAATAGAAAAGGAAGACAATGATGTCCTTTAAGACGAGTAACAAAGTCATAACTGACAATGAACCAATCGAAATGTAACGTACTATCTAGGAAACCGGCGGCATATTTCAGTGAACACCGTAATTATGATTGGAGGGAAAAAACCGTAATTTATCAAACGATATCATATTGCGAAAAGGAGAAAATAAATAAAATATAAAGGGATGAAAGGAGTTAAAGGTGGAAGAAGTTTAAAAAGAAAGGATGAGCTAACGACGGATACATAAAGCCTCAAGTTCTTCGACCGGAATTTCCCAGTTAAGTTTTTTCGATAGCGATTGTTTTTCATTTGACATATGGATAACTAAATCATCGAAAGGCCTTCGTCTTCTCATGTCTTCCGCGTCGGAATTCGATCCGTATGATTTATAGTGTTTTATTTCTTACCATAAAGTCATATGATGTAATATATTACTGCTTTGGGTCACTTGTGGCACACGTCTTATAACGTCACAAGGAAATAAATTGCCTCGATAAGTTTCTGCGTATACGACTGAATTTTACCTTGTTTTAGAGGTTTGCGAAAAAAGGAGAAATATTTTAAGGATTATGGATTGAAAAGCTCAGCTAAATATTTGTTTTTTCTGTGCTGGTTTTGGCTTCCGTGGCTTTTCAGTTTGATTTGCTTTATTAGGAATGTCTCGGCTGTCGATCAAACCTGACATAGACTTGACAAACTGATCTTCGGCCTCTGAATGATCAGCCGGTAGTTGAATGATTTTCAATTTTAGATGTGATGTGACATCGAACCAATTCAGTATTTATTGATGGTCAGCTAAGGGTGTATGAAGCCATTTCCATACATGCGGGAAGGCGGTGCAAGCGGTTTATGGTAAGGCAGTGCAATGGTCCGGCTTTGAGATTGAGGAACAGTGGACACCGGGCAGAAGGAAATCCTCGTGGCTCAGAAATTTAAAAAACTGACTTGGTTTTGATTCCACGTACCCGTTCCAGTTGAATGCATCCAAAATGCTCAAAATAATGGCGAATTTCTAACCAGGAGACAACTTAGCTTAAGACAGAAGACGTCAGGATCAGGGCGCGTCCTGCGTTAATAATTACCGAATTCTGAGCGTTAACTGGCATTCATTAAACCAGCAATCTTAAGGCTCAACTTTCCTGAAATCAAGTCTTTTGGTCTATCGTAGTCTTAAACTTAAATCATATTTAAATGATGCCTACGGTTTTAATTGAAGTTGAGACGTGACGGCAAAAAATTATAGTATTTAGTAACTAATTCCGTTTTTTTTGTTTCAGGGATTGCAGCAAGCAAGAACTCATAAAAAATTTCTACCGGTCATGTGGCAGCTCAGCTTCAGCTTACATCTATTAGATTTAGATTACGATCGTTGACTTTAAGTGATTACCTAATGGTTCTTCAGTAGATTTATTGGTGGTAAGTAGAATTAGAAATAATCTTTCGTTTGCCATTTTTTGATTAAGTTGCCCGGCGACCCTAGACCACGACCCCGCCTGATGTTGCAAGCACAACCCGCGGCTAGTTTTTACCCCTCGGTAAACTTTCAGTCTCGCTAGCGGCGAGACTTCAGCGTTCTGTCGAGTTGGTATTGATACGGCAAAACTGTGGCTTTGCTGCCCGTGATCGGGCCAGAAAGCAGGAGTTATCGGTAAAATTTCTTCGTCTAAAGGAAAATCAGTGTCTATTCGAATCGTCTGCCTGTCTGTTATACTATCTATTAATTCTACTGAATTGAAAATCTATAGCCACCTGAAATGTCCAATGTCTTCGTGAGAGTTTTAGTCTACAATCTTGGAACGTTTCGATTACTATGGCAACGAAAAGATCTAAACGTTGCTCTTTTTAATCACCAGTTCCATTTATTCCTCCATTTTCTGAAATATATCTACCGAGGATCGCCTTTCAAAACGTAATACAAAGAAACCCAACCAACTGATAACGAGTTTATTCATTTCAAAAAACCCGCTTCGAATATCGAGTAGATCATTAGGCAACATTGTTGACGATATAGCGCCGGGGAAAAATAAAAACAAGAGAAAATATCGTATACAATAATTATAGCAAGAGGACAAACAGAACGATCTAGAAAAAAAAGGGGTGGGAAAAACGGAAAAAAGATTCTGGTCACGTCAAAGTATCAACCGAGAGAAAAAAATTTATTCAATCTTTTTCTTTTTTTTTTTCACCCATTTTTAACATGGGAATATTTTTTTTAATCGAAAAACACCTAAGGCAACTTATTTTTCCACCTTTGAAGTTCTCTGCTTTTCAAAATTCATTCGTATTGCTAGCTTTAAATGGGGAAAAAAGATTTTTCTTTCAAGTTTATTTCTTAGCTTAAAGTTTAACAGACGACAAAACCCTGAAACGGTTAAGGAATTTAATAAAGACTGGTAATGAAATCAGGGAAATCAAACATCGATTCCCCCGTGCGGTTATGTTGTTAGATTTCCCTGGCTTTATAACGTTTGATTGTAGTTCTGAGAAGTACGTTTTCAAATGGTTATTGCAGCCAACACATAGTGGTTGAAACTAAACAAAATTCCTTGAAACTTCCCCGCTCGTTTATTATCGAAAGCCTATCGTTTCGCTCGATTTAAAATTAAATTACCTTCGGAGTTTCATTAATCTGATATTTACACGTGCTGTTTGTTAATGTTTAGGAGGGTTATGGCATACAATATCAAGCTTACCGAGCATGGCGGCGGTGAAGAAGTAGATGGATTTGATTCTCAACTTTCACGACTTTGTGAATAGTTTCATGAATCGGTCGAAAAAAATAGGCGGCCGAGGAAGTAAAGATGCTTGCTCTAGCAATAGACGAAATAAGTCATGAATTTTCCCAGTTGCACCGCTGCCACCATAAACAGGTTTGTACTTGTAATCAACTGTAGTGGCGACCACAAGCTCTTGTGATTTCCTATGACTTCGAAGTATAATAAGGAGATTTTTGGTCTGACAGATTTTATGAGCTGTTAGTAGGCTTACCGAGGCCTGCAACTGGCTTTGAAGTTCTTGAGACTCCTACTTCGGCTTGGCCAAATCCTTCAATCTAACATTTATTTTTTTTAAATAAGATTTTTAAATGTGGGAAGAAATCGAAATGCCCGAAAGGGGTAATTACCCAAACCGTAATATTTCAGGTGTTAATGGATTGGCTCGAAAACGTCATACTCAGTTTGTTCCCGATGAATAAATTTTATTTTAAAAAGCACCAGAGGATAATTCGAATAAGAATTATGAATTTTCGTTTTCGCGAACGATAGACCTATATCTCGTTTTCTCTCTCTTAAATGATATCGAAAACGGTTTTATAAAGATTTATTATATAATTGGAAATTTTGAATTTAAAATTTTCCACTTCGCTCTGACAAACAATTTATAGAACAGATTATTTCCTGGTTTTCTTTATCTATTTAAATAGCGGGAAAAGATTCGTTAAAGGATTTGAACTTGGCTCATTATTCGCATTCGCAAGAAATGGGAGGTAATGTCTTTTTAGTTTTTTTCTTATTAGAACGAGGAAAAATGAAAGTGATTTTATTAAAAAGAATTCAAGAGATCGTTTATCAGTTTTTTAGTCTTTATGTCTGGATTCTTGAGAAGTCAGTAAATTCGGGGTGAGTGGTCTGTATTTTCACACTACTAGACTTTTCCAAAAAGGTTCAATCGCCTAGTAGTATTCAGAATAAGTGGTTGTTGTTTTCTGCTTTTTATTATGTGTACAATTAAGAATCATGGCTCTAACTCTACCGACAAAAACCAAAATTAAAGAGAATTCGTCTCTTTATTTTTAGAACTGAAAGAAGAATGAGTTCTTGGCCAAGATCGATGGTTTGTTTGATGAGCAATTAATTCCGTTCCTTGTAGCTGAGTAAGCAACAGTGTATCCCCTTACATCTTAATTAAAAATTTACCTAGGCAACCTTTTCCCTCTCGACTGCCAAGCCCTTGAATGGATCTGCAATAATAATTATTTTCCCCCCTCTTCTTTTTAAATCTAGCCTTCTAACCTCAAAGTGACTTATACTGTATGTGACGACACGTTTTTCTCCCCTTTATCTGGAGGGTTGAAAATGCTATATTTTATATTTCTGTGATTTATTTCCCAAGTTGATGGAACTGCCCTTTTTTTTAACCCGTAATGGCTTTCTGTCAATTATTCTTACCTTTAGCTTCTAAAAATATTCCCTTTCTACTTTTATTTTAAAAAGAAAAAAAAATAAGATTACATCCCTTTAACCGAGCTAAAATAGTAAAAATTTCCTTCCTTTTTTCTCGTCTTATCACCTGCAAACCATTTCTTTGCCTCCCTCTCGTCTATTGTGCTCTTTTACCGAAAAGAGAAGGGAAATAATGAGGGAAAAAGAAAAACGTGTGCGATTTACTCCCATTCGTAGAAAAAGGTCATTCAACGGTCAAAAAGATAAAGATAACTGTTTAAAAAGATCACCGAATGAGCTATCTTGATTACGGAAAGTTCGTTCTACAAATAGGATTACCCTTCGTATATACCGTCGGACAAAACTTTTGTTCTACTGCTGAAATTTCATCAGCATTTATATGACGTCTTTTTCCCCTTTTTATCCCCGACAGCTTTCCCAGATTACAAATGACGTAAAAAGGAAAAACTGTCTAGCGATTGCTATATCGTTGCACGGGAATTTACATCCGATTGTAACATATTCCCCATAAACCTATCGCCGGGTTTTCAAATTCGCTGGAAACGTTTGAGGTTGCGGTCGAATATACGCGGTTTCCAGCTTTCGTAATCAATTTAGCTGAATATATCTTAGTTGTGCTTCGAAATTAGTTCCCCGACTTGGCATTTACCATTTAATTGTTTTTTTATTTTCTTTCTTGTGCAGAGTTGATAGGTTCGATTCGCAAAATGGTAAAAATGGTTAGATTTGCATAACAAGGAAGCTTGGATCAGTAAGAAAAAGGATAACGAACGTCGAGTTTGTCGCGACAAAGGCTTTTTACCCTTAGAAGTAGTAAAGTTTGCTAACTAGACAGATGCAAATTGAGGGACATTAATTTTGGGTTGCCGGTCCTGGATGCAAAAGCTTGTTAAACAGGGAGATGATATATCTGAGCTTTCGCGACTTTTTCGCTTTGCTATTTGTAAACGGTGCATTTTTAATGATTCCTACAAAAAAAATTTCGGGATGTATTGAGAAATCGGCCCCGCATTGCGGTTGAAAAATTTAAATAAGGCGTCCGAAAAAAATTCAACTTTTTAAAACCGAATATTCACGAGTAAAAATTTCTAGTTGGAGAAAGCAATTTTTAATGTTTTCAAAGAAAGTCGAAGGGAAAGTTTTCTTTTTTTATTCGTTTGACATGACAAATCACAAGATGAGGATGAAAACATCGGAATAAATGTCTAAAAAACGAAACGTCGCACAAAGTGAAAGTTGCTCGCAAAAAAAAAAAAAAAAAAATGTTTCGAATGTGAAAAGTTTTAAGAGACTTCTTTTTCCAAGATTGAGTTCATTTTGATTTATTTGTAACGCTGTGCAATTTTTCAATTAAAGAATATATTTTTTTCTTCGCCATTACTCCCTCTTTTTGCTTTTAATCGTTTTCATTCCCTATGAAAACAAAGCAATGAAATAAAGGTGTTACAAAATAAATTTTATTATTTTGTTATTTATTGGGAGAGTGTTAATAATCCGGAAATGAATCGAGGGCCATTATGGTAGGAAAAATGCAACTGTTACCCCAGAACTCCTTGATATATTTGAAATATTTCTCTACTTTATTACATTCAACAGATGGTCGTTCTTAAAATTTTGGAGAGAATATGGAAAACTTTTTCGCACGGCTAGTACTTATTGTGTTTTGAGAAAAAGTTTATGGTCTCAAAACTTAATTACACAGTTTAAAGCGAAGTATTGTCCAGGTTCACAGCTTAATGTTGTAATCAACCACCCTCTAAGGACAAGATCGTCTGGCTAATTTTGTATTTAGAACGTCTATAGACCCAGGTGAACAGTTTGCTGAGCCAGGGCTGGCAAAGTTCGGGATCATTCGGATAAGCTGGCTCATTTGCAGAAGCTCTTGTTGTGGGAAAAGGTAGATGAAAAGATTTTATGAGTGATGAGTCGTTCTACTGTTACTATGGGTCTTTAAGACTAAATTTTCTTCTCTGTCTGCGTCTAAGATTGACTATCATCACAGCTAAACGCATTTTGAATGCAGCCACCCGGGACATAAACCTGAATTTTAAGGTTCTCTTTCTTTGCCAAATCAAATCGAATGCAATGGTGGTATTTTTCATTGCGTGGCACATGACTGAAATATTGAAGCTTCTGTCACTTTAACATAGATCACTTCCACCTTTAATTATTTTCTCGATTTTTCCAAAGCTTCTCAACAAAACATTGAAACAGACTTTCTATCTTTCTTCTTTTTACAAGAACACTTCATCTTTTTCACGCTAATGACGCTAAATAAAGACAAAACCAGGCGTGGACTCAAGTTTTGAACCCTCAATTAACCCTGCGGTTTTTAATTTGATCAACATCCGGCCAGTCCTATGTAGAAAGTAACCCTTAAACTCGTTTCCGGTTTACCAATAATTATCCTTGCGTCTTTAATTGACTTTCGAAGCCTTTTTCCCTTTTATCATTTTCGAGGGCGTCAGTATTTTTCCATCCGCTCTCTCGACTCGATAAACAATTTCACAAAAGAAAAGTCTCACCTTTACATTATTCTCAACCTTTTATAGTGTCGAAAGAATAAATCAAAACATGATTTAAAGGCGCGCAAGAAAAAAGCGGGGCGAGAAGGGTGAAAAAAAAGGGAAGGATTTCCGAATTTGAAGAACGTCTCAATCTTTTTCCTTGAGACTATTTTCAGAAACGTTGCTGATATGTTTCGAAAGCCCTCGAGATTTTCACCTGGCTTGAAATCTTTGACCTCGATGATAGCCGAAGGCTTGAAGCCGTATTTTTTATCTTGGAAATTTATTGAAAAGCTTTCGGATCGCATTTCGAAAATATTATAAAAACTCGGAGTGGATTCATTTCGATAAAATGTTATTAAACATTGATTAAAACTGTAACAAATTTTATGAGAATTCATTAATCCTAATATAGTCTTTCCAATCATTTTTTTTTCCTTCTCCTATTTTCCAATCACTCGGCAAAAATGTTTGTTTTAGACTGATCCCCAAGGGTTATATGACGTCAGATTATTGCATCATGTTATGTTTACCCCCCCTCTTTTCCCTTCTCGTTCCGTTCGATGAATTTATTTCTTCGACATTGCTTTTTTTTAATGCAAAATCAACAAAGTTCATATATTTTTATCTCGAAATTTTTAATTGGGATGTAATGAATTTTCGTAAAACGGATATGAAGATTTTTTTTTAGATTTTTAAAATCGATTAAAAAGAATGGTCGTGGGATAACCGAGAAAGATTTTTGATAGATTTTGGTTTTTGATTTTTTGGTGAAGTTTGTATTTTGGAATTCTTTTTATGGTGAACGTGCTCCCAAAGAGCCCCAATGAGATTAGCCTGCTATTCTTAGCATATTTTTATAGCTACAAGAATTTCGTTCGTTCGACGACCTCAAATTTTTGTACCTGACTTGGTCGAAAAATCTTTCGCCTTTTTTCCTCTTTTGTTCAGGTATTTGTTATTTTTGAAAGGATTTAGTTTCGTTGAAGCGGTCGCATTGAATAGTTGTATTTGGTGAATTTTTATTTTAGTGTATTCTGAGAAGTTTTTAGCCAGCCTCGTGGCTCAGTGGATAGGGTGCCCGACTCACACTCGGGAGTTTATGGGTTCGATTCCACTCTTCAGACTTCAGTTTGGATTTTTTCCGAACTTAATTCGAGGATTTGGGGATTCCGAAAAAGCGATTAATGTGTGTGTTGTCGCTCGGTCTTAGCCCCCGTGCAAGACAATGGCAAACCAGCAGGTGGTAACTTGCTTAGAACAGCCTCTCTACTTTGCCGTTTGAAGCCGGTATTAAACTGTAAGTCCCATACAGCTGTGTCAACTCGAAACACACAAACCAGTTATATGTAGAGAGGTCGCCTACGCTCGAAAACGAGTATAGCACCTAAAGAAGAAGAGAAGTTTTTAGATGGATGTAGGAACTGTAGGAAAAGGAATAGGGTTAACATCACCAAGCTGAGTAAGTAGTATTAACTTATGACTAATGGGTCTGTTCGAAAAAGCTTGTGGGGCGCAGTTGGCCTCTTGCACCAGAGTGTCTGAAGATGTAGCTACGCTACTGACAGCAACATGACGGACTCAGTAGGTTTCAGTGTTGACAGACAAGTAGGAATCTACCTCCCCAAAAGACCTCTCATGCTTTACTAGAAAATCATTTTTGAATTTTCTGATTACCAAAGCCAGCAAAACTTCAATTCGTACTGGAGAATAAAACTTATTTTGATCGCAATCGGAAATTATGCAGCCTTAAACGAATAAATAAATAAATTCAATTAAATAAAGGAAAAACTTTGCAGACGTAGTGGAAGCTTCAAAACTAAGCGAAGACTGGAAAAAAATTGGAAAAGCATTCTCGATATAATAACTTTATGCTGATACCGAATACTCCCCACCGTTGTTTATTATCATGTGAATCTATAAGTACATTTAAGAGTGTGCATCCTCCATATCGTTAAATAAAATTCGAGGGAGAATATATTCCCGGAGAATGTTCGTAAAAATAAATTTAAAAGTTATAGGAAACCGCCCAGAAATAAATAGTTGGAGCCCGGGTTTTATCCCCGGCCCGCGGGTCGAAATCAAAGGTTATATTCTTATTGAAAACCCGATTAAAAAGAGACATTTTCCAATGACTAACAACTTGTTCGGTTGATTATGCGATCAAATTACTCTTTTCCGATATATCGACTTTCGATTTTTTTCACCCCCTTGAGCCCCAAAAGATAACGCACTTCGTTATTATTAGTGATTTATTTAACGGAAAATTGTCCTTCGTTATTGTTTTCTCTACACATTTTATGACCTCTCCTCCTCCTTTTCTTTATCCCCCTCCCGATGAGATCGTTCCGGAGCCAGAATTTCAGCGATCTTTGAAAATGATTATTCCCAGGTTTTACGGCACCCGAGACTCTAAAACTCTCTCCCCCCGAAAACTTTAGGGAGGTTTTGCTGCAGTAAACATTTTCACGGAAGGGATTTGAGAAGGGATGTTGTCGTCAGATGCATTTGAATTTAACGACGGTTGGTTGCTATGGTGTTTTTGGGTTAGAAATCGCGAGAACGGTTTCCCGATGATTTAAATTAGGTGGAGGTGAGAGTCTTAAAAGTACCCGGAAATGTTTTCGAAACGCTGTTGGAAAATCACTTTTCGAATTTTCTCGCACTCAAACATTTCTTTCATAATTGGAATGGAGGAAACTTTTGAATGTAAGAAGTTTAATTATACTGAATGAAAGCCGTTTTCAAAGTTTCTAACGTTCACGGAGTTTCTTCGACTAAAAAATGTGTCCGAATACGGAGTATATCGGTTTAACGACGATTTTTATGTAACGAGAATGTAAGTTTGGTTGTTTCATAAATTGAAATTCGCATTGTTTTTCTTTTACAGCTTTTTTAATTCCACTGGGATTTACAAAGTTAAGACGAATTCAGTTATTCGTTTATATTGAGTCGATTTTTCTAAAGCCAAATAGAAGGAAACGTGCAATCTCAAGTGTTGAATGGGGCCGCATGATGTGTACAGAGCCGGAGAGAGTGTGCGAGAGTCCAAAATTAAAACCTGGGGCCTTAAAAGCCCAAGAGACCGAGAAGGCAAGATTTGGAGAAGTGTAAGCCTGTCGCGGCTGTAGTTTTTTTGGTTCTAACAACTTGCTTAAGACGACCAGACCTGACCCATCTTAATGCGAAGGGAGTGCGCGTACTCGAGGACTAGGTTTTCTTCCGAATTCCTCTGACAACCTTTTTTTCATCTTTTATATGAAAAAAAATCCATTTTACCGAGAAATTACATTTGCGTGTTTTGTAATGATAGATTCGAAGAAATCTGGAAAAGCATTTTGAAAATAAATTGGAAAGCGCGACAGAACCTAGACAATTGAATCCTTGCGAAGAGATTGTTCGTCCTAAGGCGTTCGTTACGATACAGAGAACTACAAAGAGAAAACCCATTTTCTATTTTCTGGCAAGAGGATCTGTCACAGTGTTGATGAAGTGAGAATATATATTAATCGCCATCCTTCCCCCTTCCTAAGGCTCCCGAAGCTTCCGACAGCTGTTAAATAAGGCAGCTAGCCACACTAATCTTTCCTTTGATTAACTCGGAATCCGTTTTCTTCTCTTGCCTTCTTTTTTTTTTTTTAGAAACTAAACAGATTCCAGAAAACAATGATGAAACATATACAATGTTGTGTAAAAAGGATTGAAAAGGGAGGGTGTAAGGGAAAAGGGAATGGATGGGAAAAAATAAAATAAATAAGATTGTGTCTCTGAGCTTGGCACAAAGCCTCATCGCTCATTTTGAAAATTGCTTTTGAATGGCATTCATCTCTACAATTTGTTTACATATCGACATTTATTTTCTGTTGACGGACAGGTGGGCTTTACAAGAGAAAGAGGAAAGGGAAGGAGAGAGGAAACTGATTTCCACGAGATCAAAGCTAGCCGGTTTTAATAATCGCTGACTTGTCAGTTAATTTTCATGTCGAAATTTAAAGTTTCTTTCTCATTTGAAACCGGTAAACCGGAGTATAAAGCGTCAGTCGAAACCTTCATTAAACAACAATAAACGGAGATAAAATATTGAAAATATGTCTAACATTTTTTACTTAAAGGAATTTTTTAGGGATATTATTAACGGGTGCTATGTTAAAAGATGGCTACGTACTCTTCGTCGTTGGCAGGTTTACTAAGGCGAATCCTGGCGATTTTTGATTTTTCTCCTGCATTGAATTTATTTTTTTATCATTTTTCTATCATCTTCCGTTTTATCTTTCGTTTGATATCTATTGCGCTTTGGAGATAGGATCTGGGCCCATAACCTGTTGTTATTTAAAATAATATTTTTGGCGAACGAAGAGTTGATTTTTTAAAAATATATTTAATAGAATTTATTTAAAAAATTTATAACGAGATTCTCTTAGCACTTAAGCCCCAATTATATGATTGACTGTGCTATTGTAAAAAACAATATGGCTACCAGAACAAAAGATCCAAATATTAGAACTTTTCGCCCATTACAGCAGACACCGTATTTGATGTTATTGTAGGTCTAATTATTGCCTTGGTTATTATGACTGCAGAACTTCAGATATATTCCTGGGCTGAGTCGAAAACCGATTGACCTCAAAATTTCGTAGCCAAAAAGTATTCGAAACAATTTTATATGCCGGCATCTCTTTCCCCAGCCGACCTCGGCCTTGTCTAATTTTTTTTCCTAACTTCATTTGTTTCCGAAAAAAAATCCTTTTTGTTTTAGCTCTACTTCCGATGCATTTATATTTGAATAAAAGATCGGGCCTCGGGAAAAGGAAAAAAAAAGATCAACGGGTGGGAAGTGAAAAAGATCGGGAGAGGGAGAGAAAAATAAGATGATGGTTTTTCAATTCAATTCTATATTGAATTCAAAATTTGCAGCTTCCTTTATTCCTTATGAAATGAAGCATAGAGATTTTTTTTTATATTTTGTTTTCTTTTCAGGGAGATTATGTATATTTCTGTTATCAAATGAATTGTGAACAAAGGGTAGTTTGACTCCTGCGGCTGGTAGATTATGGATGGAGATATAAAAAAAGGAACGTATGAAGAATTGAAGAGGGGCTGCACAAGAGAGGGTAAGTTATGTCAAGTTTTATTTCCTTAAGGGGTTTCCAAAATTGGACATGAGACTGTGACTGTCATATGATTGATCGAAGGGGGGTAAAAACATGTTGCACTGTTAATTAGGGTCGTGATGCGGTTATGTGACGACATGACTGACAAGGTCGATTTTACCATAGTAAGTCTATTAATTCTTAAATTATGAATTTTGATTTTATAAAAAAATGAAGTGGGGTAGATCAATTTAAACTAAATTTAGCCGGTCTAAGGTTGATTATCCAAACCATTACAGGAATTTTTCTTTTTTTTTTCATTATGAAGCTAATTCAAGATGAATCTCGGTTTTTAAAATGCTCAATATCATCTCCAGGTTCTAATGTACATTAAAAAAAAACGTCAATGAAATGGAGACTATAACCGTCTATACTAGAAATTTATTTATTTATTGAAACAGCCCGACGGCATTAGCCTTTCAACGGACGACAAGGTTACACAGTAATTAAGTTAAATGCTAACGCGAAAACTAAAATAAAATACAATAGAATAGAATAGACTAATCAGAGTGTTCTAATCAGAGTGTTCAGAGTGAAATGCTGGCTTCCTTAAGAGCCACTTTTCTCGATTAAATCTCATTAACTGCTCGGGCAAAAATTCGGGCATAAAGTTATTCAATGCCTTACCCGCAGCCATTAAAAAACTGAGGGAAAGATAGTTTAAAAATTACATTAAAAAATTGCTAAATGATAGAGTTCCTTACAGTAATGAGGAAGCCAAGGCCTCTCTTTTGGCACAGAAAATACTGTGATGTAAAATGTGATATACTTTTTTATTTTATAATATTTGACAATGCCAAAACATTTCATGTAATGGGCAAGATTTAATAAAAATAAAAAAAATTTTGACGAGCTGCTGTTGATTATCGTTAAAGTTCTGAAAGCTCAATCTTTTAAAAAGAATCCGATCTAGTTTTCCATTTAGAAAATCAAGGTGATGCTATTCAATTTGCCAATTTCGTTCTATCTGACAAAAATATCTGCGATTAAGCTCTGAAAATTAGGCTTTTAAAAATCCCTATTTCAACCTTTTTTTCTTTCATCATGATCAAATAATGAATCAAGTCCAATCTCGCTTTATTTTACAAGCACTTTTAAGTAAATAAATTCCTAAAAATCTTTTTTATTCTAAATTTAAAGAGGTTAAAAAGATTTATTTCTGAAAGGGAGTTTATTTCAAATGAATTTTATTCGAGAGCGGTTTAGGTCTAATGCAAGTGTTTAAAACCTTTTTCATCCTAGATTTTTTTTTAAATGCCTCAAAAATTCTTTTTTTATCTCTCTTCATTCTTTAAACACCCGACCGATTTCAAAAATATCTTTCCTCCCATAATTATTTAATCTTAAAATCCTCAGCAATGGATTAAAATAAATTAATAAAATTAAAAATGTTGTCGCCCCGTTCTGTATAATATGATTAAAAATGTCGCTTTATACCCCCTTTCCTCCAGTGTCTTTTTCGGGAAAGATAAATAACTGAAGATCGGAGGGGAAGAAGGGGAAAGAGTTAAAAAGTAGATTTCGGGGAAGCATCGCATAAATTCCACGCTAGAGTTCGTGACTTGTATAAGAGACTTAAAAAGTTCGCACATCTTAAAAAGAAAAATAACCTTTAAAATAATGGCAAATATTTTGCGGAAAAGTTAAAAGTAGTATTATACACATCATATCGTAAAGTTAATGGTAGTCATTTAGTTAAGTAATATCAGGCTTTCATTTAGAGAATTTTACGATACTCGGAATCGTTATTGTTATTAGCCGTGCTTATTTCAAGAGTCTTAATACCCCGTACACGGTTAAATTTCAAATTGCTAATTATTAATCATCAAAAAAAAAATTGTGTTAGGGCTAATTAAGGGACTTACTGAAAAAATTGAAATAATATTTATGCTTCCACGCGGAAGTAAAAAAATTAAAACCGAATAAAGTATAAACGAAATTAATCGAGGTAATGTGAATTACGCGTGAAACATTTTTTTTTATTTGTTTATTTAGGCACATCAGAGAGTGTTAATCTTTCTGATGCCGGCGTCATTTTATTTTTTTTAATATGACCGTAAGCTTATTACAAAGTTTTTATATATCTCGAAAAACTGTTTAAAGTATCCGAGATAAAAGTTGTTTCAGTTTTTGAAAAGTTTTCTGATTTGGGAAATTTTCCAGATGATTTAAAAGAGCTCTTCACAAGGTTATCATACTTTACCTTTAGGATAATCAAGGAAGCGTTTTTACAATTTATGGTTCGATATGCAAGCGGTCGTTTTTTTTTACCGTGTTTTATTATTTTTCTTTCGAAAAAGTTTGCGTTCGATTTTTTAGAGTTCGATGGAAAATTATAAATCGAATTGGATTCTTGGGGGGGTAAATAATGAAGGAAAAAAAGTTTAATGGTTGAAATGGAATCTGTTGCAGGCCGAATCATATAATAAATTCAGAGTTTTCCTCATTCGTTAGCCTCAAGCCTTCCACGTTTGCCATAGTTCATGTTTAAAGCCCTGTAAAATCGAATGTTTGACTCTATCGGCTTATCGATGTCGTCATCAACAATCAATCGATTATTTAAAACTAAACTGATGTTCTATTTTGGGCAAAATTGTAGCCAATACCATTCTACCTCTCTCTGCAAGAGACCAGCACCAGCAGAGAGTATCAGGGTTGCCTTTGTTGCGCAGCGCGTAGCACCAGCCACATTGCAAGGATGACCTGAAAATGTGGATGTTTTGAGTAGCAAGAAGACCAAACAAGAGATTATCATTTAGAGACTGTTTCGCCCACCAGGAAGGAGCTTCAGTAGGTCCCAGCATTGCGACATCAAAAAAGCAATGGAACGCAATGGATGCATAGAAAGATTCAAGAAAAAGGAGTACGGAAAAAATTTAGAGATATCTCGGAATGGACGAATTTATTGTGGAACCAGGATGAAACCAACAGATCTAACGCGACGTGGCCCTCTATTTCCTCCGACCTTCGGGCTGTCAGGTGATTACTTAGTTTGGCACTGACAGCAAGCACTTGTGCAAGGGAATAGTTCTAGCTTGCCGGCGTTTTTAGCACCTATAATCATTTGGGGCAGTGGGTAGAGATGGGTTTTTTTCTGACCAATGTAACGTTCCATTCTGATTCCGTGTGATTGCAGCGGATATTAGGATGCTGTACGGGAATTTTCCCCTCGTTTTATCCCTCAAATTCACTTGGGCAAAGAGATTAAAGCTCTCTCTAAATTATTCGCAGCATTTCCGCCGGCCTGATTTCATATTCAGCTAAACTCGTGAAATGCATTTCAATGATTGAAGAAAGATAAGATCTTACATTTTTCCCTATTGATTCTTATATTTTCTCATCCCGACGGTGCAATTTCAAGAAACGGTCATTCAGGTAATAAAATGGCGGGAAAAATAAGGAAAAGTGATATTCAGTTTGCCCCCCGAGGAGAACGTTGGATCTCAATGAAAACAATATCACTTCTCGTTTTTTCCCACTTCTTTTTTTTAAAAGCTCATATTTGCCTGGAAACCTCAAACAGGCATGAAATTCGGAGAAAAGGAATGAGTTACAATCATTCAAATATTTGAAGGAAAGTTTTTTTTTTTTGAAAACAACTTCGACGCCCTTTGATTTCAAACCGATCAACAATAAGACAAAAAGGTTTCCCCAACTGAAATTGGTTTCAAAGTATTAATCAACTCCCCGTACTTTTCCGAAGTCGGGGATTTTCTTCCCCAAGGAAAATTTTTAATTATGATTTCTTTGTTTAAAAATAAAAATACGACCGCATTTAAAAATAATCGTTCCGGAGGAAAAGTTTTTTTTCTTTTCTTTTTTTTTTTTTTCATTAAAAATAAATAATAAGTTCGAAGGTTCGAGTGCGCCCAAAATCAAAAATTTTAATTTCGAAAAAAAACTTTCTCCCCTTTTAAAGTTTTTGACTTGCATAGGGTCGCGAATATTGGGGAAAAGCTTTGTTGAAGTAATTTCACGCTTTCGAAAAAGAAAAAAAAATCTTGTTAAGAAAAAACCGTTCGCTCCTCTTTTTTTTAAAATCGTAATGCGTTTTTGTGGTGTCTGGAACCGCTTAGAGGATATTAAGACGAAGTTTCACCAAGGCGCTCCAGTTAGTTGAAAACGCGCAACCAGTTAAAGAAATAATCCCATAAACGGGGAAAAAAGGAAACTCTTAACCAAAAAGGAACAGAAATAGGAAGTTTATTTATCATTTTATTTTTCCAACTTGACAAAAGTGAGTTTCCTTATAAATCGTGAGATTACCTTTTTATTTGCTAAATATCCGGAGGGAAATAATATTCCCTTTTCCGAGGACGTAATTTCGTTAATTTTGTAACTATTCAACATGGTTAGGTATTTTCACATTTTAAAGGAAATGGGGAAAATATTCTAGTACTTGAGAATGTCGTTCTTCTGCAACAAAACGAAGCTCTTGACTTGGAACTTCGTAATAGGACTTATGGTCGAGTTTTTGGGCGAGATCTGCAGTCTTAGCAGCTACCAAAGAAGAGGTCCGAAGACCAAAAGTCCCTAGACAAAAATACTCTAAAAAATTTCATTGGGTAGTGAGGAAAATCAGTAACCAAATCCGTTAAAAATTTAATTTAATTCACGCTTTAGCATTCGTCATCACTAAGCTCCTCTTTTGCAATTAACTAATCAAATTTTATTTAGGAGCTAAAACCGTCCAACTCGATTAAGACTTTATTTAACGCTGGAGTTAACTCCATGCGTAGAAATCAAAACATTTTATCATATCTGAAACAAGAAAAGTTATAACAAGTATAAATTTGAAATCGGTTTGATAACAAACGATACCGATGGGAATCGATAGATTAAAGCCCGTGTAGTACAAGAATATACGTGAAACTTCAACCGACAGCCGAGGGACTTACACCCTGGTGACAGATCATGGAATAAATGCTCGCTGCTTAATTTTTGATTGGTAACATTGAAAGGATTGGAAAACAACAACTTTTTTTTGCAAAATTTTCATCTCAATCTTTGTGAAAGTGAATTTTTTCAGGATCGTTTCCCCCAGAGGTGTAGAAATTGCATTAAAAGCCCATTACAAAATAATTAATTAAATTATTTATCGCGCATGGAATGAAATTTTCTAGTTAACGAAAGTCGAATTTTGAAAAGTAATTTTCTCTTTGTTGTCATGTCAGCTTCTGTCATACAACCCATCTCTCTAATTAACTCAGCCAACATCGGTTAATTCAAGTGTGAGCCACTTCATCTCGAAAATTTTCTTCAAAGCATTTCTTCCTGGAAAACTTTTCATTCTTATTATTTTTTTAAAAAATATGTCTTAATATTCATTTATTACAAAAAGAGAATATATGAAGAGTTAGCAATTATGGGAGAAGAAGAAGAAGAAAAAAACGAAAGAAGAAAAGTCTTGGAAAAGAATAAATGCTTTTGTACTATGAAACAACAAGATTTATTGACTCGAAATAAATAAGGAAAAATAAAATGAATGAAATCTTGTAAAAACGCCAATATTCGTGGAATTCGTTTCTCGCTATGTTGAAGAAAGAGATTTGCCTTCATGTCGCTGAAAAATCCTGGAGAACCTAAAACTTAGACTGGCCGAAAATTCTGAGCTAAAATTGGAAGTCTGGATCAGTAAAATTGGGAGCTACCTGAACAGCATCCAAATCGATGTCAGTGATAAAGCTTTCAAGTTGTAAAAGGAACATCTAGTCAGCCGATGAGTATTTCGGCCAGCGTCGACTCAACATTGGCACCAGGCATTCCGGGATCGATGCTCAGCCTACTATATGGGCCAGCAAAAGCCTAAAATCGGCATTGCAACTCCCAATTTCAGCAATTACAACAGAAAATCAGGGGAAGACACTTGAAGTCATTGTCTGACCCGGCTGACAGTTGGTAACTTGCAATGTGGACTCTTAATCTGCAAATGAAAAAACTGAACGGATTTCACTCAATTTAGAAAACTTTTCGCTGTAAATCTTTAGCTTCCCTGAACCTGATCCCGTACCTGTTTTCTTCTGCCTCCTCCCGTCCCGTCAAACTGTACCCTTATTCACAATTTTGATGGACCCATCATTTCCCAAAATTCGTAAAGCTAAAACTATTTATCATCCATTATACGAATCCCACAAAATTATGATAAGATACTTAATGAGGTTTCCTTGTTCTTTTATGATAGTTTTTGTGCCCGCGGTCAAAAAAACTCTGACAAAACTTCAAAACTCGAATCCTTCGCATTAGGAAAAAGTTTTTTACTTCCAAAATCAACTGTACACGTTACGTCTATCTCGTAGGGTTGACATTTCAAATCAATTATGGTGACCATGCTCGTAATTAATCAAACTCACTGTGATCAAATTCTTGTTCGCTTGCTTTCCTTTTCCGTTCTTCGTCATCGGTCCAGACGATCCTTTTTAAATGCTTTTCCGTTTTCGAGAGCTTTAAAATGGGAAATTTTGCAATTTTTAAAACAATATCCGCTCTCGTATGAATTTTTGTTTGCATACGATATTTAAATTACAATCTTAAATTTCTGAGAAAAAACGCGAAGAAAATTTTTTTTTTCTTCAACGAAATCCACATTAGGACGAGAGGGTTTTAATACAAGACCTCTTGAAAACGGGGAAAATGTTGATCTTTCAAAATTTAAAAGAGCGTACATCCCGGAAAAGCTAGCGAGTTTAAGATTATAATGAAACATTCGCTGGGTATATTCGCTGAACTTGCACTCTCCTTTATGCCTAATTATAATTAAAAGAAGTAATCATATTCAGAAAATTTTCATCCCTTTTTCCCACAGTTTGAATGAAATCGTCATGGTAACCAGATCTATGATGTTATGTATTTTCCCGCGTCATTCAGACGCCGCACCGCATTACGTCACATACGAAGTCTTGCAAGTCACCTTTTCGCTCGGAAGTGAATACCTGTACGAATTCATCTTAAGAATCTTCGGGAAAGTTTATCAATCTTATTAACCGCCTTAAAGACGTGTTCCAAAATTGGATTAAGTTGCTTCTTTTTAAGATGGAAATGCTCCGAGGAAATGCAATAACCCAATATAGCAAGGATATAAATCAACCCTTGAGAAAACTATCTTTTATAAACTTTAGGATTTGTTACCGGTAAAAATAGCTTTTGATGGGAGGATAATGAGTAAAATAAGATTTATGTACGTTTAAAATTGATTCAAAAAAGAAAATTGGAATCTAGCCAATAGACAATATTACAATTGTGAAATTTTGGGAAAAATTCAGGAGTTTAAGGGAAGTTGGTTGGTTTTTTTTTAGGTAATGATTATGGCGAACAAAATATCGTTGCTGGAAATGCTGGAAAATATCGTTTGCAGTGTGGAGATAGTACTGTTTAAAAATAAAAAAAAGAGCATTGGGCCCTTTAGGACAAATGCGATTTCTGGCAGTTGCAGGTTGTCGCCTGACTTAAAAATGGCCTCTGATTTTTGAGCTGGAAGCAATATTGCCCGAACACAGTTCAAAATATTTGAGAAAAGTTGAAACTTTTAGGTTTCACTGGGGGATGAAACCTTTTCCGGTTCAAATTGAATGCAAACGAGTTTCAAATGGTACTTTCCTGAAACTATTTACACAAAAAGTTTCAACTTGAAGTCAAAAAGTTGCAATTTTGAAACTTTTTTGACTTCAATCAAATTGAAACTTTTAGACTGAAACTTTTTTTTTCTCAAATGAGAATATTATTTTGAACTGTGAAGTAGGAATAAAAAATTTGCATTTGCATTTGGGGAGGCCTCGGCGTTGCTACGCCAATTGAAAATTGATTAAAAATTAAAATTAAACGTTGCCGAAGTCGATAGACACCAAAGCCAAAAACGAATTTTCCTGGAAACCGGAAACATCTGACCAAGGAATCTCAAAAAACTCAATCGGCGGTTTTGTTTTTGAAATGATTCAGGCAATGTTAGCACAGACACGCTGGCGGACAGCTTAGCAAAACGGTTTTTCTGGAGAGAGGGGAAAAACTAATGGCCTCGAAATGTTGAGACAAGAAAAAATACCGAAATTTAAAGTTAAAAATGGTGATCTCATTACAATGTTTTCTCACTCCTAGGATCGCTCGAAAAAAAAAAGTTTCTAGTTCTAAGATTTATGAGATCATTTGTAAGCAACTCACTCCTTTCAAAACGATGCACTTTAAGATATTTCATTTATATTTCTGACTTAAACTTATAAGCAAACTTGCTTTGTTTAATAACTTCGAAAATTTCAAGCATGTATGTTTATTTAGGGAAACGACGACTTGAATCAGACGCGAAATGAAATCTACATGGAAATAAACTCGAAACATCCATTCATGGTTATTTTTATTCTAATGAATGCAGCTTGAATCAAGCAAAGGCTGTTTTACAACTTTTACAGGCTTTAGAGATACAAAAGAAAAAACAAAACTCCCATAGATCACAGTGAATTTTTTTACGGAAAATAAAAATATCCCGAATAAAAAAAAAATGTTGGATTCCTCAAACAGGAGAAAAGACAAAAGGAAAATCTCGCAGTAAAACGGAAAGAAATATGACATTCAGACAAAAACCTTTCGCTTTCTTCAATTCGAATAAAAAGATCGAGAAAGGGGGAAAAACTGACCTTCCTAAAGTTTATCAATATAAATGGGATATTTTGTTGCTGAGCACACAAAATAAATCGAAAGAAATTAGAAGGAAAGTAATATTCGGCGCCAAATAATGATTTTGTTTTTCTCAAAAACGAATTGAATCTGCTGGCGTCTGTTGCGATGATTTAAAAAAAAAAAATCCCATGAATAATTATGGAACTTGCAATATCAAAAGAGGGAGATTTCGAAACAAATCGTGCTAAATAAGGAAAAGCAATCATAAAATGATTCAATATCATTTCGATTGCAATTACCCATCACATTTTCGACCCATCCGCATACATTGAAACTAATGGGAAATTATTATTCACACATTCGGATTCAATAATGGTTTTTAAATGAGATGGGCTAATTTTACCCTCATTCACTCTCTACGCCTCCGTTAGTTTATTCAAAATAGCTATCTAACGTCAAGTTTTAAAAGCGAATTTTATGGGAAAGGAAAAGGTGCACATAAAGGAAATGGCGCGCTTTTTCCCAGGAGGTGCACAGTATACAGTTAAACGTGTTTATGTTGTGTTTTCATTGTACGATTAAATAAGAAAAGTTTGAAAGATGTGGAAAAGTGAGATTAAGGAACCCATATCGCTTAAACTTAGACCGCCATTTGAATTGGAAATGATTCATAGGTGAATTATTTAAGAGTCTTTTTCTCCTTTTATGTTGGGGAAGAGGAAAACATAATATATCAAGATTTTGGTGAAACGAAGGTAACGAAAATAAATGGAGGAAGGGGACCGTGGATTTTTACTTTCGACGAAGATCTAAGAACAAGGAAGCAATGTAATGGTCTTTCATTTGAATTTGAATGTGGATGATTTGCGAAGTTTTGAGGTTGTGGAAGAGAGAAAATTCTGGATGCTGGAGTGTTCATATCGACGGTGTGATCAAAGCAAAACATCTTTAAGGAGCAGGATACAAGGTCCGGGTGCTTGAAGCTGACCTTAGCCAAAGAGCAGAAAAAAGTGAGATCGACAACTCCGAAATATCCTGCATGAAGAGTTCTCGACAACCGGTCGAGCCGAGTCCAAACTAAAGAAGCAATTTTGAGACAAGACTCATCACCCTTTCATCACTTAAATTATCAATTTCAAGAGAAATGTTTATCGCTCCTCCGACTATAATAAATTTGCATGCCCATCAGTTCAGATTTTCTGGGTCTCGGTCTCCAAAAGTGACCGAGAGCCCAAATCTGGCCAGATCGAGTTGGATGGAGAATCACCTGTCACATGGCTGTAGAAATCCGGAACCTGGACAGAGTCTAATTTTAATTTTTGCCCAAAGTTTTGTATATTTTCACCCCTTCCCCACCGTTTTAAAAACTGAATATCGAAAGTTGTTGTCAGACATTGTACAGAAGTTCCCGAAAATTCTCATTATTTTCTACTACACAATACTCCACTTTGGAAATTCTTATTTAAAATCTCTTTTTCGTCATCGATTATGTTCATCATTCAAAAATTAACTCCTACTTCCCTTTTGTCAAATATCAAAGAAGAGAAAATGAATGGAACAAAAAATCCGTTACATTCAAAATCATCTGAGTGAAGAGATTTTTCGCTTTTCGAAAAATAAAATAAAAAATGTTATCAATCGAATTCGAAAAAAAAAAGAAAAGAAAAGAAGTTGAAAATGTCATTGTGACCGATAAATTACGAAGAAATGAGGCCGAGGACAGTTTACTTGAAGATATGAATTAAAGGTTTTACAATAAGAAGACTCTATTTGTCTAAGGAAGTTAGATTAAATTCAAATTTTTCTTATTTTCGTTTTGATAAAATTCTAGTAGAAAAAACTTAAAGATATGTTTACCGGATATTTTTTTTCTCGGGGAACGAAATTTAAGACGCCGTTCGGCGGAGAAAATATGGTGCCACTTCCTTGAAAAATTTCTTTCACTATTTTTACTCCCCTATAGTTCAGTTCGAAAATTTCGTCTACTTTTTTTTTCGTAAGTTTGCATCAATGTTTTTATTCTTTAAAGGGAGGGAATGCAAGTTTATGATTATGGAGATGAAGGAAAAAAAGTGCGACTTTTTCTTTTGTTTTTCTATTTTTGTCTCTCTCTCTCTTGAGTAAAACTTTTGCTGAATCATTCAGATGAAACTTAAAATATTACGGTTACCGCCGCCGGTTTATAAACTGCCAAGTCAAGACGACACCACGTTCTTGTTCCTACTCGTTCATTTTCAAACCCTTTACCACGAACAGGTTTGCTAATAACGAAAATTTTGAAAGATGATATGAGCCTGACGTTTAAGACGCAAGGGAGATTTTTTTTGAAATTGATTTATTACTAAAGTTTTTGGGGTAATAATTCCCTGCTCTTACTAAGGATTTCTTTTAAAAAGAAGAATGCTTAAATCCGAGTATTATAAAGAATTAAAACGGTTTGAAGAAAATAAAGAGAAAATGAAATTATTATGTAATTTTATTTATTATAAAGAACAAACAAATTCTGGAAAACATGATCTTTAAACCATTGATGAATAAACGCGGATTATGCCTTACAGTAAAATAAAACCAGGTTAGAGAAGAATCGAATTATGTTAATGTCATGATTCTCAAAGACAAACGGATTTGTGAAGTGTCTACGGAACGGTGGGAATGGAAATTTAATGAATTCCCTTCACACAGTTTTTCCGAAGCGGTTTTTCTTTCCATGAAAGGGTAATATTTTTATTTTTAAATAACAAAAAAAAAGGGATTGAATCGGATTAGGTTTTCTCTACGGACTAAAGAACTTCCCTTATTTGCCTCCCTTTCCCCTCCATCCCGAAAACGTTCCTCAGGTTTATTATGAATGTAGCGGAAAGGATGATATTGAAGCAGGAGTCGATGGGAATAGATTATTAAGACTGAATTCGACGTTCCCATGGCACCGAGACAAATCAAACATCACACATGTCGCTTTAAACTTTAAACAAACTCGAAATTGAATTATGAGAAGTAACTTTCGTAACATCGACTCTGCTTGACTATAAAAATTAATACAACTCTCTTTATACTTTGTAGCGGGGAAGCCTACAGCCTTTTGGTAATGAGCTTTCATAGAAAAACAGAATCGTAGAATGTATCTTCGTAATTTTTTTTAACGCACAAATGCAGGAATGGCCTAAAGGCGTAACCGTATTAAAACAAATTAATTAAAACAAATTTTTTTTATTTTACAGATGGAATTACGTGGGATCACGGACACGGGAGCTCATGCTTATAGTTGTCCAGAATTTCGATTGAACGATGGGGAAGGCATTCAAGAAACTAAGGCTTTGGATGACAAGAGCATTGAAGAACACGAGTGCTTTCTCAAATGGTATGTTTAAGGATGACATTTCATTAATTATGAATTTGACGGGCGATTGAAAATAGTGACATCACTAATAGACAACTTTTGAGCCATGATCTTCGTAGTTAATATGAATATGGAAGGGAGTAAAGGTAAGGGTAAAGGTCAAGGAAATAGGATTGAAACTAGGGATTATTGTAATTCCAAAGCATTTTTTCAATCCCATTTGCTAAAGGATAGATTTTTACTATCAATTTCTATGCGTAAGGGAGGATACCCAACGCCTGGGGGTAGGAGATTGGCAGAGGGTGGGTCTCAATCGAGTCGAGTGGAAGGCGGCGGTAACTGCGGCAGTAGGACTTCAAGTCCTGTAGAGCCATCAGAGTAAGAGTAAGAGTAAGATACATGCGTAGAAATTCATTGTGAAAATTAACTTTTAAAGAAATTGCAATTTCAAAATTATATTTTGAATTTCTATGCATAGACCTACAGGTCTATGGTTTTCTATGCATAGACCTACAGGTCTATGCATAGAAATTATCATGTATAGCACCCAATCAGGGTGCTATACATAGGATTGTAATACTAATGACGAAAATGGATTAAATGGATACAAAATGTAGTAGACACCTTGAAAACTGTGAGCAGTCGGATAGCCCTTTGGATAGTGCGGGTGTATGCTGAGTTTTGTGCAAACTTGTGTAAAGCCTGGATGCTCGGATTTTGTGCAACAGGAGTTGCGTGAACGCACCATGCTTAATTCAGGAATTTCTGCTCACTCTCCAAATTGTACAATCTCTGGACTTGGCACACAACATGCGCAAGTAGTACAATCAAAGAAGTTGCTTTTATGACCAAATGACAGTTTGGATCCGAAAACGCAGTCTGATGCGCCTACAAAAGAGCTAGATTGACAATACGACGTCTAAACTTTAGCTTAACCGCTGGGACTTTCAACTAACTTTGAAGCAGTAACAAATCCAGTGGAATGATTGCTAAGCCAAGAAGGAAAAGAAAATAGCTATCATAAAAAAGTACAACGAAACCGTAGTAGCTTGGATATTTCAGCATTCTAGTTATGCAATGTCGTAACAGTTAAGATCTTGGGAAGATATGTGCCATTATAACGAAAATTCTTGCTTTAAAAATCCCGGAGCAAAAGATTTTGATCATTCTACAAAAAGCTGAAATTTAGAAAAATGCTTTGATGTGTGATGACTTGTAAGCTCGTCCATGTATATTCTCTCTTTTTGCTTTTTTTAACAAAACAAAATTGTGATGTAGTCTTCCCACGGATGACGTGGTATGAAAATGGGGAACTAAAAGGGTGCGTATTCTTTCTAAGAAGACATCATTATTTTCTATAATGATGTCAGTATGAAAAATGAATTCAAAAGATATTTCACGGATGAAGTATCAATCCTTAAGAGAAGTTTCGAATACAAAAGAAGAGAAAAAAGAAAGAGGGAGGAGAAATAAAGAAAAAAGAAATCACGGGGATAGAAAATAAAAAGACGATAAAAACAGAAGTGCGAAAAAGGATAATGATGAAAAAAGATTGACAAAAAGTGACAACTATCCAATTAAAAGTTGAAAGGAGAGGGAAAAACAACAACTCAATAACAACAACTAGAGCAATAGTTGAAGGAAAAGAAAAACTTGACCACGAAATAAGAGACTAATTGGAAAAGGATAACACGAGATGAGAGATGTGAGCTGCATTGCTGAATGCTGCAATTTTCTCCTATCGGATAAAGGGATTCTCTATCTCTATTATTTTATCAGCCAAACGGGCCATAACTTGCTTCATATTATTCAAGCTCTTGAAATTTATGAGAAGCTCTATAAAAGCTTACTTTGCCGGAAAGTTTAAAATTCCAAGTAGGCAAAAGTGGAAACAGGAGAAGTGAACATGTGATATTGATATCCTTGAGAAGGAGTATTAACATTTTTTTTGTCTCTTCTACCACTTGAAAAAAAAAAAATTTAAATGACTTTGGCAAACTTGGCTTAGGTACGCTTCCGTAGCACAATTTGTATCGAGTTTTAAGCGAGAATGCTTGAGCCTGCATTTCCAGAGTAAACCCTACAAAATGTAAACGACTCGCATGAAGTCATAAGCACGTGCAAAGTAATGCAAATATAAATACTTAACGCTCGTTTAATGTTAGTGACACAAAGGTCAGTTGTCCATTTTCGAGCTTAATGTAAAATGTGTTGCGTGTGGAAAACAACCTTTTATTGCTCCATTTCGAAACATTTTACCCGTTAAATAGAAGCATCAGTTGACGCTGCAAATATAAAAAACCCTTTGATGGAATCATTGAATCATTTTTCTTCCGTCCAGAGGAAAAAAAAAGAGGATGAAGAAGAAAAATCTTCGAAATTCAATTATCTCAAGTGAAATTTAATATTTTTCGAGAAATAATAAAGAGATATATATCAAAAGTCAGCAGATTAGATTGTCTGCCGAAGATGAGGAGAAAAGATCGGATTGTAGCGTTAATTTCGTAGAAGAATCTGATCGACGTTTAACGTATAATTGATAAGGAAGAAAATGATGGGGGAGGAAAAGAAAGTTTGCTGCTGACTCTATTGCTTTCCAAACACTACTGATAAAACTTTCCGATATCGACGTTGAAAACAAGAAATTTGTCTTATTTTTTTCTTCATCATCATCTAAGTTGTCGTCTCCCGTTTTGGCTTTTACTTTCCCATAGGGGCCGTTCAAGTATTACGTAAGCATCTTAGGGGGGGGAGGGGGTCAAAATTAACCATCTTCGCCATAAGCTAAGTATGGCGAAATGTGCTTACACCCCGGGGGAGGGGGTCAAAATTCACCAAAATCATGCTTACGTAATACTTGAACGGCCCCATATCATGGGGTAAAGCTTTTCCACGAAAAGAGATTTTCCGAAAAGCTTCCGTCTCCCCTTGGTTAAGCCGTGGGCGCGCTCCGAGAAAATATCATTCCTTGGATGATTTTCTTCCCTTTCCCCGAAACCTTACAGGATTAGTTTTACTTGAAGAAATTTTTCCGAAAGAAAAAAATTATAATACCAATTTATTGATATGATCCTTTAAAGAATATGCTTACTCGGTAAATTGGATTCGGGTTAACGAGCCTCCTTCTTTTTTTTCTGGTTTGACGTTTTTAATATTAAATTCGATCAGCTCTGTGGGTGCGGCAAAAGCTTTTAGGATTTAAGCTAGATTTAGATTTAATAAGAAGCGTACCAATTCCAAAGCAATTTTTAAAACTCTTCAATCTAACTGTCAAGGCCGATGAATAATTTTTTTACTTTTCTCAAACTTTTTTTGACGTTCGGGAGGTTTTAGTTAAGGCACCATACGAAATATTATTTCATCAGAATTGGGCCCAGCGAAGAAAATTGAGATGCAAGCTTTTCTGGATGGAAAATCCTCGCCTAAAAATTTTTTGGGCAAGCGATGCCTAGGCTGAGGCTTAAAAAATCAATCGGGCCGGGTTTGGCTAGAACTTTTAGCGGAAATATTTTTCCTGAAAATAATTTTCGCCGGAGTGTCTATTTTTTGTAAAGGAAACTAATTACATCGTCCTCTCTTTTTCTCTTTTAGCGCCTATTTAAACAGTAGTCTCCGAAACTCATATTAATTTAACCTTCAACAAAAGTACATAAAGAAACCCGTATGTACTTTGAAAAAAATGCAGATATGAAGCGGACATTTTAATGGAAAAAAAGCCGGATGCGAGTTTTACACGCGAGAAAGAAAAAATCTGTCAGAGTTTTGCACGAGATACTATATAAAAAGAACAAGCCCAAACGCCTTATCAAATTTTCACCACACCATTTAAGGTCATTCACAGAAACGTATTAATTAATTTTTTTTCTTTTTTTTCACTTGTGTGCCTCAAAGGGGTTTTCTAAATTATTTTACTAAAGCGAGGGAAATTTCAAGATAATTTATTTTAATTTTTAAAAGAATATAATCTGAGTAGTGTTTCGTTTTCTCGCAATTAAAAAATATTAAATGGAATAGGAATGAGGTTTGGATAGATTCCAATTTCATATTTTCATGTTTGCGATATTTCCCTTAACCCGAAAAACATTTTATATCGAGTTTTGTGAGGCTTAACCCTGGCGCTTCTGCCGGGACCTTCGTAAACAACTACGGAGAGAAGTAGCTTTGATATAAGCGTCTTGGAAACGATTTCCGTTGTATTGTTTACTAGAATATTAAATTTTGTTTTTGCAACCGTTGAGGCGCTTTTGCGAATTTTAGAGGGAGGGAAAAAAAATGAAAATCCTTCGAAATGAAACCTTATACACGTTTCCTTTTCATCCTTGGCAGTTTTCTAAAACCGCTGCCGTTAATTAACGCGAACGTCGTCATTATCCAAACGAATGTTCTTTGACCGAGTATCGGTGCCACGTGGTTTCAGCCTTACTCATTAGGATTTAAATAAAATCGGATTAATGTTGATTTTTACAGTTCGTTTGGTATAAGCGCGGGGGGAATGAAATAAAGAGATCTATCTGGTTTTTCTGATTTTTTTGAAAGGAAGAGGAGAAGTGGAATTTTGTAATTTGATAAAAATTATTAGATTAATATTTATTTGAGCGGCTTTTTGATCTATCTCCGTCCACTCGCATGGTAGGTCTCTCAACCTTTCCGAATTTTTCTTCATCTTGGGCGTTCTGCATTTATTGGAGTCCCACCGCTTTCTTGAGATCATTGTGTAATAGCTTCTGTGCTCTCCATCAGCTTCATCTTTTCCCCTTGCCATGCAGCTGTTGCTAGGCTTTTTACTACTTTGACTAATCTTGGATCACTTCATTTCGGAGACGATCGCGGAGGTTGATTCTGAGCATTTCTCGTCCTACTGCCTTTTTAGGTTTTCATTTTCTGATTTATTCATGTTTCTCCCAAATGAATTATTAACAGTACAATACACGCTTGAAGACTTTTTCTCAGCAAGCATATTCGGTAGCCTAAAACTTAGTTCAATATCCGATAAGGCACTGCAGCCGTTTTACAAAGAACGAAAAGCGGAGAAAGAAAATCCTACCTACAAAAGATCTCCAAATTCAAAGAAATCGATCATACTGATCCATCATTCCCATACCAGCTTCTAATCTTTACCTCCCTTTCTTGATATACATATCTATTCACAAGAGCTATTTCCAAAAAGAAACTCTGAGAACCAGTCCATGTTTACGCAAAAAGGAATATCAAGATAAGAAGAATCAGTGAAGCGAAAATTGCTGACCAGATGATCGCGTCAAGTATAAGATGATGTCCACTCTATCAAGCAGAAATGACATTTAGTTTTAACGCAAATATACAACATCTTTCGATATTATAAAAAAAAATTCTTCTTAACAGCCGGTGACCAACTGTGGGGGAGTTGTTTTCCCAAAAAGGTCGGAGGTTCTAACAGCGAACGATTTATACTTCGAACAAGTGAGGCGACAACTAATTTTCTGTCTGGATTACCTTTTAAGGAAAAATATACTCCTTTACATCCCCCGCTTCGGTAACTTTTTCTTTTCTTTTTTGCTCCTTTTTTTTTAATATTATCTCATCTCGGTTCAGCGATTAAAGCTTATATATCTTCTTACGTATTTCTTCTTACGCCTCTGAAAATATATAATATCGTATCAAGTTTATAATTGCGCTTATCAAATGGCTTCCAAGAGTTTTAACTCTCTCGGTGGCTTAACGGGTAAAGCTGTTTTTACATTTAATGAAAGCTTTGCATTAAAGCATCCTCCTTGGAGCGTAATTAATACATTAACACATGACCTACATTACGGTAATTAATCATTTCGAAGGGATGGAAGGAGAAAGATTCTAACCTTAGACAGAATCAGGATGCAACATTGTTTAGTGAAGTGTATTAAATGCATAACATATTAAATTTTCCGCACTATCAAATACGGCTGGCGCCTTTTGGGCTCTTGCTTAATTAATCAAAACAGGTTTTTTTTCCTCAGACTTTATACGAGCCAACTATAAATATTTTTTAGATTTTGAACTTTGAGAAGGCTGAAAAAGTGAAAACAGGAAGAAAAAACCAAAAAAGGCACGGAAAGAATTATGGAAAGTAGCTAAGGAACTCCCATTTCTCGTGAGGAGGTGGAGGAGGCTGTGCGGAAGCAGAAATCCCGAAGAGCAAGTGGAGCGGATGAAATACCAGGAGAGCTGTGGAAGTTTGGCGGTCTTGCAGCAGACGAAGTATTGCATCAGCTTATATTACTAATATGGGTGGCCGAAGAACTGCCCGACCAATGGAAGGAGGTCCTAATCCACTCTTCATAGAAAGGGAGACCTAAGCGGGATCCGCTTACGGAGCGTGTACGAATGCGATCAAATGAAGAGATTCGAATGCTTACGGGCCAGCCCTTGATTACTGGTATAATCAAGTCGCATAGGCTTGACCACGGCAGACAAGACCACTGCTTCGATGGGAAGATACCATTTCAATGGATGCGGGTCGGCTCGTAGTTCCTGATTGGAGAATTTCATGCCAGGACAGGTCAACCTGGCGAACGATTTCGGATGCGGCAATAGGGCTTCAGGTCCTGTAAATGCCATAGATAGATAGCTAAGGAACTGAACTCGAAAAGCAGTGAAGATTTTTGGGCAGAGAGTATAAATTCTTGAAAAACAAGAAAGTGCTCTGAGCAGAAGCCAAAAACTGTAAAAATTAATGAAAAATTTCGAAGAGAAAGCAAGATTTTCGAAAAAGAACTGAGATTCTCGAACAAAAAAATGAATATCGGTGGCGCTATACTGGTGGATATGAATCGGTGGCGCTATTGTGTGAGGAAGGAGAAAAAAAGTTATGAAAAATATACTAAGCGCTATAAAGGTTTTTTGCCATTTAAAAAATAATAATATAATAGGAAGTGAAATAAATAACCTTAGAGAGGAAAAGTCGAACTCTGTCCCTTGTACCTCCCTTCCATTTATTTCCCTTTTGTTGTTTGGTCGCACGTGTCCGTTTAAGGTTCTCCGCATCCCACAAAGTCATGATAATACCTCAGCTACTACTCTTTTCCTGGAGTTTTATTTTAGAATTACTCTAACCTGTCAGTTTATCTCACGCCCCCATCTTCAAAATTGCTCACCAACACTAAATCAGTGAGATGTTTTCGCGTTATCAACTGTTTGCGAACTTCATCCTTTCCAACTGGTTAATTTATCGATGGAAAAGAGCTTCCGACGCATTTCGAATTATTTTATTTAGTTGCTTTCGATTCGTTTTCCTATTTTCGACCAGTAATTAATTAAACTTGAAGGGAAGTTAGGGATTTGAACGGGAAAATGTTTTTTTGGCTTGCTGCTTTTATTTTGGATAAAAAAAGGATTTGCGCTCAATCATTCTTTATTTAAAGGCAGTATATCGGTTTCGTAATTTATTATGTCATCCTGAGATATTGTTTGTTAATTTTTTCCTGAATTAGATTTGAAGATGAAATTTTTTAAAAAGCTTTCGGTTGTTGTTAGCGTTTAAAAGCGAAGTCCCGCGGGGTTCACCGCGATTTTAAAATCTGCCAAACGCGTGATTTCGGGGCGGAATCCTGAGGGTATGCTCTAAACGCTTTTATTTAGTGGCAGCTCATAAAAATTCAAAAAAATGTTTTCTCTCCTGCGATTTTAATTAGTATAAGAAAATTCTAATAAGAAGCTCTAATATAAATCTAGAAAAATTTTGGACAGCAAAAGAACTATGGAGAAAACAAATAAACTTTGGGCTTACAGCTAATAAATTGTGGAGAAATCTAAATTTTGATAATCAGAAATATACACTAAGATTGTAGCCAAGATCTAGGGCTAAAATACTGTAAGCAAACCGTTTTCTTCGGACGACTTCTCCGTTTTATTTATCATTATTAAAAAAAGAGAAACATTTGTATAATGACAATAAATTTTACGCCCTGCTTGTTCAGCATTTAGAATGATTAATGTTAATAATATACATGATGATAATTATTATCACGTTTAGAATTTCGAAAACGGAATTAAGCTTTCAAAACCACACCCATTCTCATAATACAAGCATTAAAAAAATCCCTTAAGGTAAAACGATGAAATCCGTTTTCGAAATTGATGATCCTCTCACAATAAAGTGCAAAATCGACTTTTAAACTTTCCAGTTTGTTTCAAGGATTAATCGAAAGCAGGCCGTAAAAGCAAACAACCTCTTTTAAAGTTAAATAAATACCCCTCTCGGATTCATAGGTAATAAAAATTCCAGGGATTTTCAAGCGTCATAGTTGGCGTGCAGATTGTCAAGATCCTTATCCGGCTTTGTAAAGAAAAACATCTTTATGAAAAATGATGTTTACATTACTATTTATGTAATTTTAAAACCATTTTCTACTTAACAAGAAATCTTCTCTCTATCCTTTTAGCCATTTGTGCAAAAACGGAAGCCCTGTCAGTTCATTAATCTGCCTTTGTGCTTTTCTTATAGCTTAACTCAAAATATTTTCAAAGTCGGGATTTTACAGCTGGTTAAAAGCAATATCCCGATTTAAGGATTCGGTCGCACGGTTTATAGTTTTTATTTTTATTTAGGAATTAACTTTTTTATAGTTTAAGAAGTTGTAATTGGAAGAAAGAGGGAAAATTTGAATTAATCAAGTGCGAACCTAAATACGAGGATTCAATCCTCAAACCGATGGAAA
Source organism: Liposcelis brunnea (assembly GCA_023512825.1). NCBI lineage: Eukaryota > Metazoa > Arthropoda > Insecta > Psocodea > Liposcelididae > Liposcelis > Liposcelis brunnea. The sequence goes on along the minus strand of CM042065.1, from coordinate 857,595 downwards.
TGTCCCATGTGAGTCATCGCTGACTTTGTTTCGCTCGTGACAGGGAAGTTTATGTACTCAAGTCCTGTCGACGTCTTCTGTAAAATATTATCTCTCTCATACCAGGCTCGGTTGTATACACAGAAATTTAATTTCGTCTGAATGTTTGCAATATCGAATCAACCTTCAATGCCCTTTTCTCGGAATAAATAATCCGGATAGAGTTTTATTCAGAAGGCAATAATAAAGTTGAAAAGGATTTTTGTATTTTTCTTTTTTTTAAAGGTCGATCGTGTCCTTTAAAGAAAAAAAATGTTAAATGCGGGTGTCGTTTTGGAATGCTCGAATGAATTTTCTCATTTACCTAAAAATTTATGCACACGTCTGGCAAACTGTCTATTTTTTTTCTTCTTATAAAAGCTCATTTACGTGACGGGAAAAAGGGGAGGTTTTTTAGAGGGTGTATCACTATAATAAAACTCGCTGACATCTTTTGACTTCACGCTTTACAGCCGAATCACCGTACAGGTTGAGTAACATCATAAAAATTGCACTTTGTGATGGAAAAATTTTTCTTTACAAAAGAGCGGCAGCTTAATAAAAAGCTTTCAGCGTTAAGAAATTTATAAAAGACCTCAATAAATTTTAAAGTCGGTATAGCATTTAAAATAATAATTTAATTTTAATTTAATTAGTCTAATTAAAATAGATTTTTAATTGAAAGTAAATTTTTTAAAATATGATTTTTTTGTTTTTAGATGGCGTGAAAATTCTTCTTCTTCTTTAAATTCCCGCTCCTCGTCGGAGATTGGCGATCATCATGGCGATCCTAACTTTGGAGCTGCCGAACGAAAAAGGGATACTGAATTTTGGCCGTACCAGTCTCTTAGATTCTTGAGTCAGGATGTTTTCCTCCGACCCGGTCTACGCCTGCCCTCAATCTTCCCCTCCATCACCAGCTGCAGAAGGCGATACTTTCCGTTACGAATAATATGGCCGAAATATTCAAGCGTGAAAATTACCGCAACCTAAATATGTCGCCAGAGAGGATTCTGATAAGTGGACAGCACGGGTTGGAAGGTGGAGACCTCGAGCGTCAAAAAGAAGCTTCGGTAAACCACAAAAGAGGTGGTATGTCGACATTAAGAAGGTGGCGGGACTTAAGTGGTTATCAAGAGCTCAAGACAAGAAAGTGTGGCAAAGGTTGAGAGAGACCTTCGTTCAGGAGTGGACGGATATAGATTGAAAAAGAAGAAGGAGCTTTGTTAATAAGACGATGAATTCTATTAATAGCTGGGCTAAAACATAAATTCTCAGTGGCAATCTTCAAGACTGCTAGATTGGTAAGTTCCTTTACATCATTTTTTCTTAGGAAATGCAAAGCTGTTGTTTTGCAAATGATAAGTAGAATCCTGCGGGAAACCTAGTCATTCTTAGTACAGTACATTAATATTACTGATAAAAAATTTTCCCTTTCTGAGAGTTCTAACCTAGTTACGTCACTGCTCATTTTTCGCGAAATTAACAAATCGCTTTTGTTTTTCCAAAATGTCAAACAGGATCCTTTTTCAATAAAAGGAATGTTAGAGTTTCCTAGAGCCGCCTAAGAGGTCGTAGAAGGACAAGGAAAAGGGCACAACTCGAAGAACGGTCGAAAGTTCATCGTGAGAAAGCTCCCAATTCTCATTTAACTTGTCAAAACTTTCCAATTCCGAGATAAAAATGTGCCGAACAGATAGACGTTTTCATTATTCACTACCCTTGTCATTATTTTCGACAAATGACGCGTTAAACTCAAATCATTTGCGTACCTTTTTAATTTCCCCCCACCCTAAAGGCTTTCTAATTGAAGAATCGGAAGGGGAGGAAGTGGGGGAGAAGAATCACCAAATAATCCTTCATTTTTTGATCTAGATTCGAATTAAAAGAAACCATTCCAGCTGAAGAATTTTTCCTTTCCTTTTTTTTTTCCTTTTCCAAAGAAATATCTTTTTTAACATTTTGAAATATTTCTTGTTACGTAAAGGAATCTTCCCTTCCCGAATTGGTTCGAGGAGGATTTTCTGTATTCTCATCTTAGCCTTTTGTAATCGACCTGAAAATAAATCTTTTATAGATGAAATTACGAGAGCTGAAAGTTCAATAGCGAGCGAATAGTTTGAGAATTTGTGGTCATGTGATCATTAAAAGTTGCGGCTTTATGAAAACGATTTTGGGGATAGACGCATAACATACGATCTAGGAATCACTATGTCGGTTATCGATTTTCTAAAATTAATTCATATCAAAAGCAATAAGGAAAGAAATGAATACGATGTTAGGGTTAGTTAAGGTTGTTTAGTGATGGAATTTTGTGATTAATTTTTAGGTCAAAAGGCTTTTATGGATGGTTTAAATGTTTTAACGGATTTTAGAACTTCAGTGTTTATTTGTCTTATCAAAACTGAAAAGCGGCAGCGTTATTTTACACAAGTTAAAATTGTTGTCATGACAACTCATTTTCAGAGTACATGAGAGGAAAAGTTTTTGACAAGAAAAACGCTTCTGAGATTGAGCTCAGAGGTAGTCGGGAAAATTCGGCGGTGAAAACCAGATTACGGAATGCCAAGTCAGCGAAAATGCGCGTTGCAAATTCAGTATGCATCTCGCGCCGTCGCTGACTCTGTAGACAAAAACCTAGGCAGGGCGAAGACCCGTCAGCCGCAATTAAAAAATCGCAATGGCGAAGATTCCTGGTCTTTGTTTCTTCCTTTAAAGTGCAAATCGCTAACATGATCGCCAGTCTCCATCGCAGAGCGCGGATCTCGAAGAAGTTCCCGTCCAGAAAGATTTTTATCGAGCTATCTAAAGATTTCTTAGCAAAACTTGGAATGTCAGAGTTCTTTAAAATTTTAGAGGGAAAACCTTTGTCCCTTTCTGACTACGGGGCTGAAAATAACTAATGAAGAAAGAGAAAGTATAAATAATTTTTTTACGAACCGTAACAGGCACTTAAAGTAATTATACGGAATAACAATTATCTTGAAATGTCGCCGAAATGGTAAAATTAATTAATTATTACAGCTTTTGAACGATTCACTGAGAGAAAAAGAAGGAAGAAAAAAAACGGGTAGAAATGTAACGGAATAAAAATTATTTTTCCATCTTCATCACCTTTTTTCCTCTTTTTCCTAAAGGGAGTTTGAATTCTCAAGTTTTTTTCTCCTTCCAGCACTTTTCTTACTTTAAAAATTAAACATGAGATCTCTGATTCTTTCCCAAGTTTCCCAGAACTGATCTTCGAAAAATTTTTCGAGAAAAAGGAAAGAACAGCCCAAGTCCGAAAGACCTTTTAAAATTTTAAATTAATAAATAAATGAACGTTGCAAGAGAGAGACATCTGGGATAAGAGGGAAAATTTTGGAAAGTGATAAATAATGTGCTTCCCAAGAAGTTCGGAGGGGGAGAAAGGTCATAGGGGTGAGAAAAGAGGGGAAAGAGGTGAAAGTGGGAGAGAAATTACATGTTCGTTTCTCATCTACCTTGACACTGATCCGAAAATCCAATAAAAAGGTCTTAATCAAGGAACACGGATTTTGACCCTCCGTGTCCATTACCAGAAGGCCTCTTGAATGCAAAGGATCCAAGCGTCATAATGGGCACTAATTATTTGGACGCATTGTTAGCTCTTTGCTTTACATGTTTTAACTTATATTTTAATTGAGTTAAGACCCTTTTACTCGCCATGGTATCCTTGTCCGCCGTTGCCGTCGACCGACTGGATAATTCCCGTTCTTTCAGAAAATTTTAATTAAAATACCTTTGTGAATATCGGGCATAGGGTATTAACAAAAAAAGGTTTCCTTTTGAAGTTTATTTCAATTTCGTGCTCTCTTTTGTTCTGGTTGTCCAGTCTTAAAGACTTACGGTTTTTGATCGGGAAGAGATTACAGATCGAAGATACCACGTATAAAAAGAATGCGGAAAATGTCGTGTTATTAGGGAAACAAAAGAATGAAATAAAAGGACTTAAAAAAGACGATTTTTTTTTCTTTTCGTGGTAAAAAAAATTGAGACGTGTTTTCAACAGAAGAATATTGTAAAAGTTTTGCTTTGTCCAGACAAACCCTTGATATGTAATACTTTAGGCAAATTGGCTTCGGCTTATAAGATTTCATAGTATTTTTTTTTTAAAATAATGTCAGTTTAAAGTGAGTTTATAAGTTTGATTTTTAGAAGCAAAGAGAGATCTAGGAACTTCGTGTTGAATATTCTTCTTGTAAACATATCGTAAAATTCTACCTTTGGTAATCCCAGGAAATCTTTAAAAGAATCAGTGAAATGAAACTTGAAGAAAGCTTGAGATGATCTCCGAGTTTAGGCTTTCGCCTAAATGTTACGTCTATTAGTCCTTTTTAACGAAATAAAACCAAGGCAAATTGAAGAAAAGTTTTATTTTTATTTTATCCAAGATTAGCCCGAAAACATTTTTTCTCCATTTTCCTTATTTGTGTATTAATGTTTAGAAACGGAAACAAAATTTCGTAGAAACTTGCTGGGAAATTTTTTTAATGTTCTCAAGGTAAAGAAAAACAGACTCGTGAAATCCTGTTCGAGATTTTTTTACCAGCGAATGTACAATTTTACATTCTAAATAAGAAATGCTAGGAAATCCTGAAAATGAAGATTGAATTAGGGAAGAATACAAAAATAATAGAAGGGTTCAACCGCTGAGAGCAACAATCTAAGGTATTTGACACGAGGTAGAGTTAGAATTTGAGAAGTCATAAAATCTTTTCAAGAGATTTGAATAATTATTGTCATGCTTAGCTAATGCAAACACCTCTTAAACAGATTTGACCTTTCACATTTTAACACAAGCTCGAATATTTTTAAAGAAATTAATTCTTTAAGAATAATTACTGTAAAAAAATCTTGGATTCACGATTTCACGGCTCTTATTTCTTTTTCTCCTTATATTTCAATCATTGATAAAATTTAACCTCTTGCGTATTGCGGGTTGCCTAATCTTACTAAATCCTGTTCTGTTTGATAATGCTGTGTAAATTCAAATGAAAAACCTGACGATAAAATTTTCTGATTACGGCTGTAAATAGTAAAACTAAAAAAAAGATAACGAAAAAATTTTTTTTATTCAATTGTAAAAAGGATTTAAAATTTTTCCCGACGTATCCATTATCATATTCCATTTTTTATTCAGGAAAAACCTTAAACCTACTCAATTATTAATTACAATGGCTTCTAAGCCATTTACGATCTTGTAAAACGCCATCGCAACGCTTATTTCTTTCAACACATATGAAAAGAGGGAAAAGATTGATGGTTCCCGCGAATAAAGCCCGCGCTTTTTGAAAGAAAAAGGACAAAAATCGCGGGGTTTCGACCGCATTCTTGATAATGCAAAAAAACCACATAAATCATGCATAATAAGCCTCGGAGATTTTTCATAAAAAAATATTATTCTAGCACTGAGCAGACGGAATTTAATAAATTCACAAAAATCTCTTTGTTTACTATTCGGATAAGGAGAATCCCATTATTGATCTAAAATATTTCCTTCCTACACATAACAAGTTCGATGAAGGGAAAAAAATTTAATCATCTCTGAGTAATTCGAGTTCTTTGCTTGACTAGGCATTCCGTAGGGTTAGAGATTGGGAAAAGAGAAAAGAGGGCGATGGAAATATCGAGAGGAAACTCGAGGAGTGAGAAGCTCAAAAAGCAAAAGAGGTCTAACGAAATCTCGATGACATCTCCATCATCTTTTTCTCGAGATGTTTTGCGCCTTTTATATGCGTGATTAATCGCTTGGGAATGTTTTATACGGTGATTTGCCGCATTCATTTCCCTTTCGCTTGGATAATTAAACCATCGGTCAGGGCCGTCGCAAAAAATAAAGCATTTTTTGTGTTGTACTGGAGAAAATTCACGCGCCAAGCTATAAAAGCTTGAAATCGAATCGAATTGTTAAAAAGCTAAATATCGAGCTGGGCAGTTCGAAGGCAAATAAATTTGTAAGGGAAATTTTGGGATCAGACAAAAAAAAATTGGGAAAAATCTGGGGACTTTTTTCAGCTTGAACGAAAAATGAAAAAATTTTAGAGCGTAAGGGAAATTTTTAAAAAATTTTTGACACTGAAAAAATTCAACAAAAGATTTTAAGAAAATTTAAAAAGCTCCAAGAAAGCTTTAATCTACTTTCTGAGCACAGAAAATTTTTAAAAAAATCGTAGAAACATTTTTAAAAACTTTTGAGCTTTTAAAAAAAAATTAGAAGAATTTTTGATTCAGCATGGCATTGTGTCCCAGGCCGGATAATCCAGGACTAGAGGCTAAATTAGTAATTACGGGGCGCTGTTATTTTTCGCTTCGACCCTGCCTTCGGTAATCGTTGGGGAAAAGGCTTCTCTCATTAGTCAACTCGAAAATTAAAAGGGATCTTTTTTTAATTATTATTTAACCGAATGAAAATATTATAAAAAAAGGGCAAAAGAAAAAAAAGAGGAAAGAGAGAAGGAACTCGGAATAGTTGGGGGCTTAATGTTCATTTTGAAAAAGCAGGCATCATTTCCGGTTTGAAAATTCTAGGGAGCGTTTTTTTTCCCTCCTCCCTTGGAATGTTTCTTTTCCGTTTTTCATTAACAATGAAATCGAAATTATTTACTGATAACGACTGTACGCTAAGTTAGATCAAAATGTAAAGTGATTTTTTTCTCGGTCGAACGGGCCGATCAATCCAGGATTAACCTATTGACTGTAGAGAAAAGCGATTACTTTGAAAACCTTAAATTTACACTTGAACGAGCTTGTTTCTAACACGCAGTGACAGGACACGGCTCTCTAAAGCCTTATCGCAAACTTACAAATATTTTACGTTCAACCGGAGTTTAATCTCTAACTCAAAATCCCTTTTCGCTATAGAATAAAAGCTTCTCTCCCCCCCTCAACACGACTTTCACGTGAGAAAATTTTGAGGGAATTTAACCTTCCGTCAACTAAACAACGACTTTAGCGAATTCTGATGTCCGTAATATAAACTACAAAAGCACGATTAAGCTTCGGAGTTTTTACACTAGATAAAGCTACGGAGACGAGATAACGGATTATTTTTGATAACATCTCTTTTTTGAGGAAATTCATGATGCATTATTTACATTACAGGATGACTGAAAATATTTCTTTCACTCTAATTAGGCCAATTTCAGAGAGTTATTTCATAAAACTTCCTAGCCAGGATCTTAAAACGATTTTTCTTTGACTTACCCATGATAGAACGGTGAATGAAATGAGTGTCCATCGTAGGCAGTCAACTTTCTCCGAAACTGTAATCAATCCAAGTCCAAATCCTTTACCGATCCCTTTTCCTAAACCTCCCATTTTGTTTTTTTCTTAATTTTATTAATTAACTTTCACTCTTTCCGATTTTAAAGATTGTCACGGCAAAACGTACGCGCCCTAACTGACTATTCGATTATCAGTTTCATAATATGATTTCATACTTCAAATATAAGATTAGATTATATCGCTAAGGTATTCGTTGATGAAGATTCGGATGTTTTATATAGGCGAAAGATTTTCCTGTCGATTAATTTTTATCAGTAAACGCCATGTAAATAAATATAACCAATTTCTTTTAGATTTTTTATGTGAATGTACGGATTATTGGGCAATACCGATATTAAATGCTACAAAGGAATATTTAACGTGGACATGCATTAGTAAATTAAGAATCATTTATTCGATCAGTAAAAATGGAAATAGCAATTTAGGATGCCATTGATTTAGAAGCCTGGTTGATTTGAGGAGTTTGAGAATATTCAGGGCATGGCACTGCTTCGATTAAATGTGAACTTCCAGCTTTTGGACTTGTCAGTGCTGGGCCTCAAGTATCTTTAAACTTTTCGTGGGCTGCTGTCCTCCCATCTGGCTTTCCCTTACAACCCACAGTTATTAACACGTCATCTTTCCCTCTCAGTTGCGGCCTTCTCGGAGGCTTAGTTCTTGTGAATGGTTATCCTGAACTAATACGTGTCCCAGGATGCGCAAACCTTGAATGACCGCTTAGTCTTGTCCTGCGCAGACCTTTCCAGGGGTTCAAGATTTTTTTGTGACTACTAAGAGGCATCTGAGAAAAAAAATTTCTGGGCCTATAACCTGTTCGATCCATTCTTCGTCGCTTCTACGAGCTTGCGCACGTACCTTTGTTGTCTCTGTGCCGTTCAGGTAGTTATTGTAAGTTTTAGGAAGTTCTAGAACTGGCCGAAGAACATTTTTTATATGCGCAAAACTCTCATTAGATTTTAACATTTTATTACAAAAAGGTTCATTTACATCTTATTAACAATTAATTACAAAAATATAAAAAAAATTTACCAAACACTGAAATTTTCTAAAGTTACCACTTTCGTTGGTGGCACATAACAATTTTCACTATTTTTCATCATTTTAGATGCTTCTCTGTAAAAACCGATAAATAATTTCAAAAACAGAAAAATATGAACCTATACTATGTCGACTGTTGGCAATAAACCAATAAATCAGATGGCAGTTAAAAGTAAAAAATCACTCCCATATAATTATTATGTTCTATCACATTCATATCGTCTTTATCACTTTCACTCTTTTTTGCACTTTAATTATTCGTGGTAACTTTTTAACTAAGCGTTTACATTACTACTGATATTTGCAGTGTTTTATTGAACTTTCTTATTGACACCGATTCGATTTCCCAAAGCCTGCTTTTTTTGTTTATATGGCATCGTTTGAGCAATTTTTTTTTCTTCAGTAATTTCTCCCGAGATTTTAACGGTGCCACGAGTTTATTTTAATTGCAAGACCAGAAATTTTAATGATTAGCAATGGAGTTGTTTCACATCTACTTTGATGCCGAACCGGATAAAAATTTATCAGATTCGGTGTCTTATACCGGAAAGAACCCCATTGTTTTTGTAAATTTTTTCAAAATTTCGAATATTTATCAGTCACGATTTAAGTCCGAAACGGTTTCACCCATTTCTTTTTTTTATTTTTCAGGAAACATCCTGAGATTAACCTACGTATCCGGGGAAACCTCCAAAAGCTCCTGGAAAGAAACCTGGAAAAGCGGCCGCTGTCGGAAGAACTGGCACGTTTGTAGTAAGATACGTCGTTAGCACCGTTGGCACTACTCTCGTGGAGTAAAGCGTCGTGTAAGCTGTTTTAGCACCAAAGGTAAGTTTCAAAACTTTGCTTTCGGTGGCGGTAACGGATGTACTAGTTACGACTGGAGTGGACGTGATTTGATATTGCGGTTGAGCAAACGGGTTCAACGGATTGATAGGAACCGGTGGCAAGGCGTTAGCTAACGTGTTTGTTACTAATTCGTAATCTGTTTTGGTGACGGTCGAGACCGGGCGGGAGAGTGTGCTGTAAGTAGTGCTTAATCCGTTGAAGAATGGTATTAAATGAGATTCGTAAACCGTTTCATATGTAAGTATGGGCTTAGATGATGTAATGACTTGCGGAAGACTGGCAGCTGCAGCTGGATTTAAAAATCTCAGCAAAGCTAATTGCTGAATTTGTTCTTGTGTCATGGCTGGTGTGGTCGTTGTCGGGGCTTCCGTAGTGGGTTTCGGTGTTGTTCTTAATTTTTTAGCCTGTCGAAGAGCTTCTGATAATTTGCTTTCGTCGACTGATGACACATCGAAGTCGTTTCCAACGTTAGCGAGATCAAGATCTGGAGGGAATGCTCGGATCGCTGTAATAGAAAAATTAAATGTAATCGTTTGTTAAAGTAATCTCGACTAAGAAAAAATTTCCTTACCCGGTGGATGATCTTCATCCTCTTCGTTGTTATTTTCATCTCCAAAATCAAGTTCCAAGTGCAATTCTGAACCGGCTTCTTCCAGTCTTGTATTGAATTCGTTCAAGGTCTTACTCGGGACGAACTGATACACTTCCATCGGTGGTAAGGTTTTAGTCGCAGTCACATATCTCGTTACGTGATACGATTGCACTAAAGTGTAAAGCGTCGTGTCATTTCCTCCTCGGATAACTGGTAAAATGTGAGTTTTCAATAATTCCTGAGTTGTGCTAAAAGTTTCGATCTTAGTTTCCAATGGAGGTGTTTCTACGTCAGTTCCCAAAGCGATCGGTGGTAATGTGGCTATACTTGAATCAATTGGTAAATTGTGTTCTTTATCGTAAACCTGCAACAGATTTCAATTGAATCAGTAATTCATATCTAGTTCTAAAAGCTTCCATCTTGTTACTGCAAAATATTCATCACAATACTCACAGGTGCTGTGCTTGCTAAAATATTTTCAGTAAGAGGTTCTGTCAACGATGATGGCAACACAGGCAATGTCGGTTCAATAGATTCAAGTGTTCTCTCGAATGTTGACGTAACAGTAATGAATCTTGTGTTTATAACGTTTGCCGCCTAAACAAACAATTTTTCATATTAACAAACATTGCGAAAATTTAAAAGCACTGACATTTTTTTACTTACTTGGAACACGTATGGTGATCTAATAGTTGCGATTTCATAGTAAACATCACTAAAATCAGCAGGTGTTGAAATTTGAACTTTAAGTGTAGAGGCCGTATGGGTTGGCTCAGCTTTAACCGTCTTATCAGATGAGCTATTCTCCAATTCTTCGTTATCTTCTCTTCGATCCGCTGATAATTCGTCTGATTCAGGCGTGTATTGAGGATGTGAAGTAGTCACAGGAGTAGATACTTCGTTTTGTTCAACTTCCTGTCGTCCGCGGATGTTTACTCTCGGCTTCGGTGATGGTTTATAAGTCCACCTACCTGATGGTCGCTGCAACTTGAATTTGTACTGACTGGTTCCTGTATTTGAACTCTCCACAGCAGTCGTCTAAACAACAATAATTTTTTTTTAACGCCTTGCTCGTTATTTTTATTTTATTGTTTAATTTCCTACCTGAATTTTAGGTTTGTACCCTCTTCGGGTAAATCCATCTTCTTTATCATGTGCACCGTATTCCTTGTTCTTGGATTTGTAGCTGTTTGATCTTCTATTCGTATTCTGATATTTTCTTCCTGCCGGCGACAGAGATGCTTCTTCGCTATAGACAGAAACAGTAGAAACTTGAGATACACTCGAAGTTTTTCCAAAACGATTATTGCCACCAAATCTGAAATCGGATGACAACAGTGTGAAAGAAAACAGAAGATAAGTGCTGAGAGAATCCTTGACCTTTATTTTAGTAGCAGAAGAACGTTATAAGCGGAAAAAGTGAAAAGTACCTGGATATTTCGGTGTTGTTACGTGCATAAAAAAATTATTTACATGACATACCTAAACGAAGGTTTTATCGTGGAACTACCTCTACCTCTGGATTTTTTGTACCCGCTAGTTTGTTGCTCCGTTTCCTCCGAGTCATACTCTTCTGATATTTCTTGGTCTCGGTTATAATTTCGTGGTCGGTATTTGTTTTTGTAGTCGTTTTTGCCGTTAGATGGCCCACCGACAGCAGGTCCTAAAAATGATAAAAATGTGAAAAAAGTTTTTGGGAATAAGTGTGCAGCACGTGGGAAATTGCAAGTTCGAATAAGGAGTAAAAGAATGGTATAGTGAAGCCCAAGAAAAGGATCGATAAAAGGAAAGCCTAGAATAGAGCTTAAATCTTTCAAGAACGTGGCTATCGAAATCTTTTATCTGGTCAATATTTTGGAACAGAGTTTCAGCTACTGCACACCATTTCAAGCTCACCTGATTGATTTCTTACCTGGTCTCCTGGACGGACGGACCAAATTCGAACTTTTATCTCCATGAAACAAAGCTTCCAGTGGCAATCCCGTTTCTTCGTGTAGTGACGCTGCTGGCGTTGGTTCCAAATGTACTCGGCCCTTCGACAGATTCGGTGCTGCTGTTTTCAAAATTCTCGCAGTCTGCGAGGGTGAAATTTTCTGAGCTCTTGGAAGAATTTTCGTGGTACTCTCAAGAATCTAAAACCGTGAGATAATCACTAATATGTAGACTAAACGAAATCCGCGTGAAATGGAGCCCAACGGAGAAAAGAATAAAAATGCCTCCTCGGCATTGACCTTAAAAATCAGTGAAAGGTGATACATTTCCCTAAACAATATTACCAACAAAATAGGTTATACTCTTTTAATCTTAAAGAAATCGATCTTTGTTGAAATCATGCCTTTTACCACGTGACAACCTTGGTCTTATAACGGTCTTTCACACCTCGCGGTGGTTTTTTATTTTTTTAAAAAAAACCGTTAACGACAATTGCATTTTTTTAATATGTTTGATCGAATGAGGGGAGGTTAGGCCAACAAAAAATGTTCTATTTTACTAATCGGTCCAGATTTCTCTAATTCATTTCAACGGCCAATTAAATCGCATGATTCGATCATGCAAAAAAAGAACTTACTGAAGCTTGACATTATTTGACTCCTAAAAACACGAAACAATAGCAAAATGAATCTGAGCTTGCGCGTGGATTGTTCTCATGCATTCGTCTCGACACGATTTGAATTTTAACGACCTTGTTAACATGTCATCCAGCTATTGCATTTTTCTTCAATATTGACTCATACCTTAAAGGAATCCGTGATTTGTCGCATGGGACTCAACGAAATCAAAGTCGTAGGTTAAAATGACGAAATTACGAAAAAAAATAACGGACCTTTTTTGTATACATATTTTGCAAAATACCTCTCTAAAGAAATTGCGCCATTGAATCAAGGCAGTCTGAACTGTTTTAATCTTAATTTTTCTTTTCTTTTTTCGAACACGCAAAACGCTTAACAGATGGATATTGAGAATTGCTTTAATCCGATACGGTTCGCATCCCAAACTCAAATTATATTAAGCCGGTAAAGAAAGAATATGGCAAGGTCGAATAATGCACGCCGGTGATGGTTACCACGGAGTCAGGTCAGAGTTGAGGATGCTAATAATCTTGTGAAAATGATACGGTCGTGGTCCGTCTTTCTCTCTTTTTTTTTCCTTTTGTTCTCTACAATTATTTCATGATTAATTATCGGAGCCGTCGACGTTTTTCTGGCTTCTGGTACCCATCGTTATGTAATTTGCGGATCATAAATGAATGGCCTACATTTTAGTTGCCAGTCTAGTTTGTGAAAGGAAAAGAGGAAGACACCTTTGTACATATATTTCTTGTTATGTCTCTTGAGTTTGAAAGAATTATCATAAAGACGATTCTTTACGTTCTCATTAAGATCTTGATTATGTGAATTTTTAAGACGAGGTAAATGCATTTATGCATCAGCATGTGCAATCTCGTATTTTTTGTGTCTTCCTTCAGTTCATGAAGGAAATAGAATCTAAAACCAGAAATTGAACCCTTAAGCAAAAAGTGGACGCTAAATGACCATTCGCCTAAAGCGATCCACCATTTGTTATCTTTAGCCAGACAACTATCGATCAATTCAAAAATTAGGCCGTGGAGTCGATATCCAGCTCTTTTCTGGTTACTCTAATATCGACATAGTGGTGACGCTGCTGCAATACTCAAGCCAACTTCCCAATTTATCACTCAGTTAATAGTGCAGTATATTTTCTATCTTACTTTTCGAGGAAAAGCTACGAAGATAGTCTTCTGCGTAGCTTACCGAGAAACTCAATTTTTCGCACTAATGGACACGATAATTGCTAATCATTATCGATTCTGGATAAAAGTAGACATTTAATATGAAAACTTACCTCGTGGTAATTTCCTGAAATATAAGTACCTATGACTTGGGTTTCGTGAACTGTCGTTACTCCTTCCTTAACTATGGTTCCTCCAAATTTATTAACTACACCCGTTTTCTGCCTTCCATCCTTCCCTGATTGAGATCTCGTTTTCGGTTTAAGATGAAATTTCGAATTCGGCTTAATATCGATTACCTGTTTAATACGTAAGCGTGAGCTAATTAAATAATTTCTACGTGATTAATCCCAGGAAACGTGTGCCGTGAATTTTCCGTTCGAGATATTTTCCGAATGAGAGGAAAAATCATTTTCTCTTATAACGTCATACTGTCAGTCATTTTCTCTTTTACAATATTTTACACCTCGTTTAATTTCTTCATAACTTACCCTGAATGATTCGTCGACAACTTCTGATGGTTGTCTGTTAAGGAAATCATATTCGGGCTTGTCGATGTTGTTAGCGTCGACTTCGATCGCGGGTTCTTCATCGCTGCTCGATTTCACTTCGACTATGCTCGATAAAACTTTAGGATTATCATTGCTGATGACTTCTACAATGCTGGATAAAATCGTAGGTTCTGATTGAATTTCAACTTGACTTGAAATTATTTGATTTTTTTCGTCTCTAACTTCCACCTTCGCGAATGGTTTAGAATTTTTCTTGATTTTGATTGGTGGGCTTTCTTTGATTTCGACTTTACTTGAGAGGATAGTCGGTCCTGGTGAAGAAATAAAGCATTAGTTCGGTTTTCGGGATTAGAAAGTGGGAGTGGTGGGCTTTTAATAATTACCTGTTTTTATTTCAACAACGCTTGAAGGTTTTACGTCTCCTCCGATAACTTCGACCACGCTGAAAACGGGTTGGGGTTCTTCTACTTTTTTAACAGTCGATTTTTTTTCGGTTTTAACTGTTTTACTAGGTTTGATTTCGGATTCAGGTTTTTGTGTCGACTTAGTTTCTATGATTGGCTTTTCTGTTGGTTTTTCGGTTTTCTTTTCAGGTGCTGCAAAATGCAAATTATACCTTGATGATAGTTGTAAGTTAAGGCAATCGTGGGCATTAAAACGAATTTTTACGGGAGACTAGAAAAAAGGTATGACCTCTGTATTACAGCTGCTGTCGCTTGTCCATATTTTGATTTAAAAAATTCAAGAAAGAAAGATATATCTAGACATGGAGTAAGTTGCACCAGATGACTCGGGCTATCTCTCACTCACATAATTTTTTCCCGCCAATTTTGGGCTTCGGATCCCCGGCAACTAGTTTTGCCGTGGTAGGACTTAGTATTTTACTTTTCACTTTCACTGAGCAACATATCAAGGACAAAGAAGGCCTTTTCTCGGAATGCCCAGACCACGTGCCATGCCCGTCGAGAACATCTTGATTTAATCAAACAATCGGTCAAGGGTTCTGCCAGATTCAGGATGCGCCGCTTGATATTCTGTCTCGATTGCACGTTGCAAAAGATCATTTCTTCTCTTGACTTTCGATCGACATTCTCATCTTCAGGAGCTTTAGTCATTTATTTTGCTGTTAAAAATTCGCTTTAACGCCCTCAATTTTTTTTGCGTTTTTATACTGACCTGGTGCACTGTTAGGAGAAAAGACCATCACAGTATTCCCGATCGTCGTCGTGAAATCCAGGAAACCATAAACAGTTTGTGTAATTTTCTCTCCCGGTTCATTTTGAGTCTCGCTTTCAAAACTTTGAGATGATGCCGCATTCGGATTTATATAAACGGGTCCACCCAAAGGGATGTATTCGGCATTAGAAACAGAAATAACTGAAAGGGAATAATACGAATACTAGTTTAAACTTTGCGAAAATTCCACAAAGGAAATTCAAAATATGTTTCCCCTTTGTGTAAAACTTGCTTAAACTACTCATTAGCGAATGTTGGCGAACCTTAACAAATTTAATATAAAATCTATCATACAAGGTGTTAAATAATATAAGATCGAATCCACCTTGAACTTTACCGATAGCATGTAACCAACGTGACTCGAAATGACAGATGATAGACGCTTTGGAAATCTGGAATTCGCTTACTTTTTTTTTGTTCTTCATTAATAGATTCCTTTAGCTTACGGAATTGTCAAATACATCAATCGAAGGTCAGTTATTTTGATCGCTTTATTGTTGTATTCATATATGGTTTAAAAAAATCACGAAGAACAGGAAAACCCTTAAGCGCTGATACATCAGTAATCGAGTTATTAAAAAAAAAGAACTTCCTTGATTTGATTACATTTTAAAAAATTTATACCGAGGAAATGAAAAATCCCGTTTTGCAGTCATGTGTGAACATTCAAAACGAACGGGCTTAAGCTATATTCAAAATGGTTGAAATTTTTAATCTGGGTCGACACTTTTAGATTTTTTAATAAATCGTGCCCTTGACCACCACTTGAGTGAAAATCTTCCCCCGACAAAATGAATTAATTGTACATCCATTCAACATGTCAAATTTTTTTGAACACGCTACATACAATGGTTAAAAAAGATTTCACGTCAAAAAGTATACAAAAGAAAATTTCAACATATTTGCCACAAGGACGAGTAAGTAAATTTACGGAGTAATACGGTGCATTATTTTAGAATAATCTTTCTTCGCCCACTTTTTCCTTGAACCTTACACCCGCTTCAAGTTCATCGACTGCCCATTTAAACATTTCTCGAAATGGTCAAAAATATTTTTCAAATTGGATATATTTAGTAAACTTTGGCCATATATGTATTTAAAATATTTATTGTAGCATATATCATATTTATTATCGGTAGGGCCGTCCTTCAGTTCACACCTATAGGTCTCCGAAAGCGCCCGCATACATAAACGGGTAGGATCGATTATTTCCAGTCTTCCGTTTTCATGTTTAATTTATTTAATGACTGATGGTGGCTATTAATTTTATCTAGGTAAAAATAAATAATCGAAGGAAAACTCCTCCTATTGCGTCGCTTTTTTATTTTGGTCAAAGACGCATGATTTTTGCCGATTCATTCCTTTTTAACCACCTACATTATTTAAAAACCCATTTAAATTAGAAACGCGAAAGTATAAGATAGTTAGCCGTGATTGCTTTTCTAATTAAAGCCAAAAATTTAATCGCTCGATTTAGGTTGCATGTTAATCGAGGTGTTTCAGATAAGTAGATTGTGTCTTCTGTCTATTCATAGCGAGAAGTATGAAGATTGAGATTAGGTGGCCTAAATAGTTCTTTGAAGTCGAAGACACTAAGCACTTTGTGAGTTCGAGAAAAAAAGAATGCCAGCAGTAAGTAAACAGGATAGAACACCACTGATTAGCGGAAAGAGAATTTTGACCTAAGCGAGCTGTTAGGAAGAATCAAGGCAGACCTCAAAAGAAATGGAAAGAATGCTGGACATCCATGCCTAAAGAAGGAGGCGAGTAGGAGGAAGAAAGAAGAAATAATCAGTAAGTTTTGAAGTAATCTATCTGCCTGTGGCTTACAGCACTGAAGCTCCATCGCTGAATCGCATACTTCCTGGCAGGTGGTTCGCTATTTGGGGACTCCTAACGGACCCACAGAATCTACGAGACCGGTACGGCCAAACTTGAGTATCTCTTTTTCCAAAGTTAGAATCGCCATGATGGTTGATTATTACCAGCGAGGAGGAAACATTTGAAAAAGAAAAAGAACGGACCCACACACCCTCACCCCTAAATATGTAGTATTCCCAAACCAGTCTCGTCCATCCAGAATCTGTCTCATTGTCCGGGACAAAAGCTCATGCGCTACATGCCCTGCTCTCCCCTACTGAAGCCAACAAGCCTTGTTACACTGGTGATTAGTGGCGGTTCCATGAGACTTCAAATCACAGTCATTTTTCTGGCCCGGCCCTAGAACTCTCGAGCACTAAGCCACATTTAGCTGGATCTCACCTTTATTAGAACTTTTTCATTTGTAGTTTGATTATCTTGTATAGATTTTTTATCTTCAAACTCAATCCTACTAATTTTATCATCATTTAAATCGATTTTTAAACAGATGGTTAACTAGGATTAAATTATAATAATCTTGAAATAGGTTTGGCCTTAAAATTGGAAATGACATATTATACCATACTCCCCGGCTATTTTTTAATGTAAAATAAAACACATATCTCTCTAAGTGAATTATCTTTTGTGTCATAACTTAATTTCACGTTAATGACAGAAAACATAAAAATATTTTCGATCTTTAACCCATTTCAAACTTTTATTCCTTTGACAATTCAATAATCGTTTTCTTATTCCTCGCGGCCTCACATTGATAAACGACAAGCATCGATTTTTAAAGATAGCATATAATCCAATTAATAAGCATTGTTCACGTATGTTATGCCCCCTTCAACGCATTCAAGGGCCAAACGAATTGCTAATGAACTGTGATTAATGACTAATGATTACATTTCCACAAAGCACAACATTGCGATCGGGTAACATTGACCTGACGTACGGGGGTTCTTCCAGTAGGATGTTTCGCCCATTTACGTTAAATTTTTTCCGACCTCATTGAAAATCGTTCCTTCTGATTTTGCACTTTAATTTTTACAGCCACCGAATGAGGTCTTCTGGTCCGTGACCCGATAGTGGGACCATTCACTTGATTGACACGCATGCGAATAGCAAAAAAAAAAACGAAACAATTATACAGGGAAGATTACCTACCATTCTTCTTCGTAGCAAGTTTGTTAGTGATATAAGTATGATAATAAAATTATTCAAAATACTTTCACATACGTGCAACATGTGAGCCATCACAAGGTTTAAGGTACCCGCGATGCGAACAGTAAGCATATTTGTGAAGCGGTAATTAAAACGTGCTAAGTCTCTTCGACATGGCATGAAGGTCCCGGCCTTTTTACGCCTTCAAAAAAGAGGCGTTATGTGTTTGACCGCGACTGGCTGGCTGACTGACTGACTGGCTGGATTGAAATCGCGTCCTTCCCTGATTTCTCGAAAACTACTTCGTTTCTCGGTTTGAAATTTTCACAGAATATTTAGAAGAGTGTTGCGGGGAACCTTTTCTATATTTTACCTCAACAAACACCCAATTAACGAAGTAATTAATGAAAATAGAGATTGTTTACAAATAAACGGAAGTGTAAGATGACCTACGCGCGTGCGTTATAGTCTTATGAGTGAAGCTATGCTTCTATCGTTCCACGGATTTTGTTTATTTTTTTCCCGTTAACTTTTAACCCGATTTTAGATAAAGTAAGGGGAAAAAAAGGTACTAGGCAATAAATTAAGAGTTATTCTTCGTATTTAAGACGGAAGAAAGCAAAGTTTTGCTGAAATACGGCGAAATAAAGTGAAACAATTGATGTTAACGAAATCCGTTAAAGGAAGTCGAACGTTAATACATCTGTTTTTTTCTCGATGACGTAAGTCGTTTGATAGCCGAGTGGATAGAGGGGTCGCTTCCATAGCGAAAGTTTTAGGGTTCTAATCTTGCTGTAGTACCTTTTTTTTTTTAAATTGCACAAATTTTTATTCTTATTATCTTTTTACGCCTTCATTTACAATCTTTTTTTTGCTGGTACATGGCAGTTTAATTGTCCTTACATTTGTTGAACTTGGCTAATAAGTATGAAATTTTTGTACCTCATGTAATTTTTTTTTTTAGCCAAAGGCTTTTCCAAAAAAATTATAATCATGTACGACAAAACAATTTAATTAAAGTGGAATTTAATTTTTGTATAATTGATAGCTTTAATTCTATGCTATATCAGAAGTGATGGTTATTAAAAGAATGAAGTCTATATCGTTACTGTTTCTATGTCTTGGTTTGTGTTCGACTAAAAATTTTATTCAGACAAGAAAATTTGTGCTGTTGAGGTTTTTGTTTCTGAGTTTGTTTTTGACTAAAATAAGGTCTAGTGAGCAGTCAAATTTTTGTGTCGTAGAAGATTCTGTCTCTAAATTGGTGCTCGACTAAAAATTTTATCAAGGCATCCAATTCTGTGATGTTGAGGTTTTTTTTTTCTGAGTTTGTGTTCGACTAAAAATTTTACTGAGGCATCCAAATCTGTGCAGTTGAGGTTTTTGTTTCTGAGTTTGTATTCGACTAAAAATTTTACTGAGGCATCCAAATCTATGCTGTTGAGATTTTTGTTTCTGAGTTTGTATTCGACTAAAAATTTTATTGAGGCATCCAAATCTATGCCGTTGAGGTTTTTGTTTCTGAGTTTGTATTCGACTAAAAATTTTATTGAGGCATCCAAATCTATGCCGTTGAGGTTTTTGCTTCTGAGTTTGTTTCGACTAAAAATTTTATTGAGGCATCCAAATCTGTGCCTTTGAGGTTTTTGTTGTTTTTGAGTTTGTGTGCGACTAAAATAAAGTTTATTGGGCAACAAAATCTTTTTGTTTCTGACTTTTTATTCGACTAAAATAAAGTCTAGTGAGCAGCAAATCTTTGTGTCGTAGAAGATTCTGTCTCTAAATTGGTGTTCGACTAAAAATTTTATTGAGACAATTATTATGATTTAATAAACAACTCCTTATTAGGTCACGAATTATATATATATGTATATTTATGAGACAATTATGTTTCAGTCTCACACAGAATTGTCATTAAATTTAGATTTTTTGTGAAACATAAGAAATAATTTGAGGAATAGACAAGTGCTTCATGATTGGGGGCATTCAGATTTTCGTCCATTTTTTTCAAAATAAAATTTTGTTAGCATGAACAAAACTTTGTGCCAAGAAACATAATATTCAACTAAAAGGCCAAAAATAAAATTAATTAATTAAAAAAATTAAAAAACGCCTTCAAAAAAAAAATGAACCACAAAAAAAATGAATCACAAAAAACTTTAACATTTTAAAAAAATGAACCACAATAAAAAATGAATCAAATTAAAAAAATGAACCACAATAAAAAATGAATCAAATTAAAAAAATGAACCACAATAAAAAATGAATCAAAAAAAACTTGACAACTTAAAAAAAGAACTCAACGGTTTAAAACAAGAGATGGGGGACAAATGGGTCTCACAAGCCTATAGCACCCGTGCTGTATGCTAAAACAACTCTTAAAGCCCAAGTTCTGCCTGCTTGAATCTGAAATTGAAGGCAGCACCTAATAGCCTTTTTATTATGATTTCAATTGGTGTTGCCTTCAATTTCAGATTCAAGCAGGCAGAACTTGGGCTTTAAGAGTTGTTTTAGCATACAGCACGGGTGCTATAGGCTTGTGAGACCCATTTGTCCCCCATCTCTTGTTTTAAACCGTTGAGTTCTTTTTTTAAGTTGTCAAGTTTTTTTTGATTCATTTTTTATTGTGGTTCATTTTTTTAATTTGATTCATTTTTTATTGTGGTTCATTTTTTTAATTTGATTCATTTTTTATTGTGGTTCATTTTTTTAAAATGTTAAAGTTTTTTGTGATTCATTTTTTTTGTGGTTCATTTTTTTTTTGAAGGCGTTTTTTAATTTTTTTAATTATTTTCTGTAATTATTCTTTGTATACAAAGCATTATTATCGGTTTTTGATCTGATGCTTTGAAAATGTTTAGCTGTCTTTTTAATGCCAGTGTATCTTGTTTGCGAAAACGTTTAGTGGTTTAGATAGCCACCTACTGAGATACAGGTACACGGTGTTGCTGGCCGTAAATCTTTTATCGATCTATATAAAGAAGCATTCGGGTTATAGTCGTCGTATTTTGCAATAGCGACTGTATAAAATTGTTAATTCCATCTGGTAAAATGCATAACGAGAGAAAAAAATGTTTAAACCATAGCTGATGATCTGGTCCCTATGACGGATTTCGAAAATACTGCCCCTATGACGGATTTTGGATATACTACTGTATATTGGCAATGTTTGAATATTTGACTAAAATTAAGTAAAGACTTGAATTTACTTGTATGTCATTGCATTTCACTGCTTTTCACTGTATATTAGAAATCCGGTCATTTTTAAAAAAATGAACGAATTTTTGAAATACAGCGGCATACTGAGAAGTTTAATCGAACATTATAAAACTGAACAGTATACTCAAACTGTAGTATATCTTTGTATTAAAACATTGCCCCTATATTATTGAATTTAGTGATATACTCTGCAATGCAATGAACTAATTTTGCACATTTTAATATTTTAAATTTCCGTACTAGAGTACGGAAATTTCCGTACTAGAGTACGGAAATTTAAAATATTAAAATGTGCAAAATTAGTTCATTGCATTGCAGAGTATATCACTAAATTCAATAATATAGGGGCAATGTTTTAATACAAAGATATACTACAGTTTGAGTATACTGTTCAGTTTTATAATGTTCGATTAAACTTCTCAGTATGCAGCTGTATTTCAAAAATTCGTTCATTTTTTTAAAAATGAACGGATTTCTAATATACATTGAAATACGGTGAAAGGCAATGACATACAAATAAATTAAAGTCTTTACATAATTTTAGTCAAATATTAAAACAATGCTAATATACAGCAGTATTTTCGAAATCCGTCATAGGGGGGTGGCATGTTAAGTTTACTTCTTGACGGTGATTAGACATGCGCGTGAAGCGAATGAAGTGAACGTCATTGCTTCATGCAAACGTTGAATATTAACATTATCGTAACCAGTTAATCATAAAAATTTGCAAAAGGTGACATTTATGGGACACGTTAACTGATCATAAGAACAGATTTCAGCTAATTTTCTCGCTTCTTTTCATGCTGTAGAAAAGAAATCAAAGTCAACGATAGTTGACATTGTAGTTTTATCAGTTGTTTGAAATTCATTAAAAATGAGGGTAGAAGATTCGGATTGCTATCGTAATTCAAGGTTTTTCTAAAGTAGTGGCCTTACAGGGGCCAGTGCCCTATTGGTTAATCGCAGATTTCTTTCTAGACTGATGCTACCCTGGCACATGAGTCACCAATGAGGACTCCTACTGTTTGCATTCCTAATTGCACAGTGGATGTCATCATTCCTGCTGTGTGAATGTCTAGTTGCCGACCCCTTCTTTTAGGAAGTTTTTCCTTGGATTGGTTGCTGTCGGGGTTTTAATCAAGAGTAATGCGAGGAAGCAGTACCAGCCTTGTGGCGCAATCGGGGAGTCTAGCGATCAAACCCACCTTTCGGTCCGGATTTTTTCCACCTGACATTCAACTCTGACCATCAATATCTATGGTCATGTGAACATAATTCGAGGAGTTAGAACAATTCGTCCGCTGTCATTGGGACTTTTTCCCCTTGCAAGGTTATGACAAGCCAGCAAGCGATACGCAAGCGCAGATACGTGCAGAGAGGTCGCCAATACTCGATCACGAGTGTGGCATATTAAGAAGAAGAAGAATGCGAGAAACCGTCGAAGGCTTGAGTTTTTTGGCCAAATTATTCTAAACGGAAAGTATTATCTCCTCCAGCTGGTGAAGGAGGGGAAGGTAAGCGCAGGAAAACATCCAGGCTAGAGAATCTAAGAGACTGGTACGGCTCTTTTTCGTTCAACAGCCTCCAAAGTTACCCACTGTGCAAGATGACGTCTGGAACTCGTAGTGGTCCTTAATTGTCCTAAAAGGGACGTCTTCGAGATGTCTTTTTGACATCTTATTTGGGACAAATCAGGTGTGTACGTCTTTAAGACGTCATCTTGTATGGATAGAGTCGCCATGATGATCGCCAATCTCTGACGAAGAGCGAGCATTTAAAGAAGATGTGTAAATGAGTAATTCTGCGATACTAAAACGTTTTCGAACACAAACAAAAGAATAGGATAACGTATAATATCCTGAATTATTGTCGCATAAACCAGTCAAAATATCTCCTATAATAATGATTTTATTGATTAAGACGAGCACACGCCAAGTCATTCTATTTATTTATGGTAATGGAATAAGTTTGACAATGCAATTGTTTGCTTACGTGTTAATATACCACATGGCTTCGTTTTCTTTTGTCATGAATTTTTCCTCTCGGGATGACACATTGTCCCGATGTACTTTTTTCATACATAACTCATACGTCTTTGATTTACGGTTCGGTCCTCACCTGACCTGACTACATTCTTTTGTTTACGTACAAAGAGGGTTGTGGGTGTCGCGAGACATAAATCTCTTGAGTTAATTCATTTTTTTTTTGTTGTTATTTGGGAGATAAAATACTAAAATAGACGAAAAATTGCAAAATATGGAAAATTCGCTTGGCAATTTCAAATTACACAAAGGTGAAGAAGACCTAATTTGATTGGAATCTAACCCGTCACGCAGGGGGCGTATCGCAGGTCATTTTCAAGGGTCAAACAATAACAATGATGCAATGTATTATTTTCTTATTATTATTTTTATTCTCTATATCCCTTTTGTTGTTAATGAGTTTTCGCGGACAAATCCGTTTAACTTTTTAATGTTTTTCGTATTTATTTCATCACGTCGACCTATACGGTCAATTTTTCGAAACGAAAATTGTATTAAATTTTATGTTTTAATTTGGGCATTGTGATTTCATTCAATAAAATCAGCAATACCCCCTTGAGGAAGTGAACATTCATGTAATTTACGATGAAGATCGTGTCTTTAAGAATGTAATAGCTAATAATTATAGATATTAACAATGCAAACGAGATGAAATGTTAAATATTATCACTGAGCATGTGCAATTTCAATGTTTGATCAATTGATAACTTATATTGACTGAGAATTTTTTCGCAGAAGGCCGAAAGTTGAAATAGTTGAATGGAAAGTACTTTTTTTGCATGTGCAAGTAACGCATGACAAATTCACTTTTTTCGATAAGAAAGAAGTCCTAAAGGGCCACATTCACGTGCAAGGTGGTTCAAGGTTGTTCAAAAATCTACACATGAACTATTATTGTAACCCATTTTAATCTAGAAACAAATATTGGCGATTCGTGATTATAATTAATACGGTGACTCACATAAATCAATTGTATAAAGAAATTGGATTCGAGCCTTGAACTCGACGATTTAAACTATATCTCCGAAGAGTTATGTTGTATCTTTTTTAAAAACATACACGCAAGTAAAAGATTTGTTTTATCAGTTTACTCTCAGGCGCAAGTTATAGTTGTTAAAAATTTTTTTAGAGTATTTTATTGTCCGCACAACTTGACATTTTTGTGGCCATGAAGTTTGATTTTGCGATAGTAGTAATGAGTGACACTGTCCCGTTTTTCTAAAAACAATATGTGTACGGTTGAAATTTAATATAGAGGGATATTGTTTAATTAGTGACGTCAGAGTTGTTGTGAGTAATGAACAGCGATCAATCAGATAGCGCCCTGCGAACGAGATTTAGCGACAATTTTCATTGTCTGGGAGATCAGCAAGGCCGCAGAGTAAATGCTGCGGGCAATAGGGGACTGCTTGCTGACGATCGTGTTCTAATAGAGTCTCTTTGAGAAGCTTTAACTTTTAAAAAGTTTAGCTTTTGGTTTAACACGCGAGGTACTTAAAAAACTCCGAATTCCTTCTCGAGGTAGAAATCTGGATAGCGTAGTATAACGAGCACCACTCCTGATAAGGGGGTTGTGCCCAGCTCATCAATAAATGATTTCCTAAGGACTCCAGTTGGTTATGGAACCGCGCTGTGAGTAGTGAATTCTGCAAAAAATCACGAACCCTACAAACCCAGATTATTCAAAGATGAAGAATGCGAAATTTCTGACTGGTTGGTGCATTTTCGAACAACTACAAAAAATTCTTTCAAATCGACATTCCTACATATTTTTTACGCATTGAAAACTCGGTCACGGATATCGGCTGCTAATTCCTGGCTACCGAAAGAAAAACTCAAAACCAAAACTATTTTATAAAAAAAATCCAAACTAAAAAATCATGTCAGGAACGCATATCCACACGTACACGCCTTCAACTTTTGACCCTGCCCGAATGAACAGCTCAAGGCAGGTATAGTTCAAATAAATGTAATTATCGAAAAAAATATAATTGTTGACTTAAGAATGGTATCATCCGGTTATATTGATATATTGACCCTCAACGCGATTTCTTCTTCGACTTCTACATTTTATTTTTGCATGAAGCACTCTCAAAGATATTGAATTTATTATTGGCCATCTTTGCATATGCCTAATTAAAATGATGCAATTTCGTAGACCTTGAATGTTCACTAGGAAGAGTTTCATTTTCATAACCCGGTTTAAATTTAAAAAAAAAAAGAAAATTAAACGTTTGTCACTGAATTCAGATTGATTCGATTTCATGGTTGTTCGTTATGAGAAAAAGAAATTGTGACGAAATATTGCAACGCATGACCAATGCATGTGCCATGGTTCTTGTCGCTTTACGTTACGACATTTAGAGTGGCATCTAAAAATATGATTTAAAGAAGTTCAGCAATTACCATTAACAAATATTTTTATGCATCGTGCTAGCCTGCATGCATAAAAAATAAATCTATTGTTAACTAAATTCAAATAGGGTTTAATTAACACATTAAGAAATTGCACGACTTAACCTTAAAAAATTATGACTTTAACAAGGGGTCTTAATTCATCAAATGTAACAGTGACTTAACGAGGGCGTCTTCTGAAGAACTTAAAGGTCTAGAATACTTCAGAAGCGTGATTTTGATATATTAACATTGAAAATCATAAAACTTATTCTTATTTTACTGCTCTTCGTGATTCTTTCATTTTCTTTTGCTATATATTGATTGAATACGCGGCAATGAAAATCTCTTATGCGAATTCGTATAACATCCGCATTGTTAAACTGACCAAAGTTCAAGACGCCCAATAGCTAAGGGGGATCTTTTTTTAATAATCGTAAAATGCTATAGGAAAGGAGAGCGGAAAATTATTCTTACGTTGAAAAAACAATATTTGTCCTTGTTATAAAAAAAGAAGCCCCCGAATGGCCTTCCCGCCCTATCGGGTTTTCTGTAACCGAGTTACCACCCATTTGATGACTCTTCCTGTTATAGCGTTGAATAATTAATCATTGATTGCGGGGGAGATTCCATAGATTGGCAAGAAAGTTCGGTGGCTGATTGGCAAGGCCCCTAACGAGTATGAAGGCTCTGCAAACTTAAGCGGACTGTTCATTTATGTGTCTTGGCTTCAGATAGTAGTGAGTTTTGACGGCAATAACCAAACTTCTGGTTTTAAATTGTTCAATCGATGAGCTTTGCATTTTAAAAGTTCTAATAGACTAAAGTTTCCAACGTATTCCATGAGCTCAGCAGGAGCCTCCTGTGAGCCTTGTCAAAATCTACCTAATGGTTTTAGCTAAAGTCTATAAAGTTCTGTCGGCTTCAGTTAGAACTAGAATCAGATTTTTGAACTGAACTTAAGTGTTTCTCAGCTACTAGATCCTAGCTTGAATCTGGAACTGCTCTTTAATGTTTGCTCTCAATTTTTAACCGGATCAATGGCTTAGCTCATCCAGTTATGAGCTTCCAGTCCTTCACTAAAGGAGTTATACTGTCTATGAAAAATACTTCAAAGTACTTACCGAAAAATAAAAGTGGAAGAATTTTTTCTATCGGCTTCATTTTGGTTGTTATCGTTTTATCTACTTCGTGTTACCTCATTGTGTGGTGCAATCTTTCTTTTTTCGAGAGGAGCGTTTGCTCGTAGGAGTTATTCTTCACGAAGATCTCGAAACCTAAAAAATAAAAGAAACAAGGAATCAGTGAGCTAATATTCCCTTAATAAGAAATTTGTCGCCAGGTTTAATAGCACTCGAGATTGCGATTGAGCATTTACTCCCAATTAAAATATATGAAAGAGGAAATGTATCATGCGCAACAGAAAATTAATTTCATAAAAAAAAAAGTCTCTCAGGTGACGTATTCATTTACCTCATTTCTCCCACGATTTCTTTGTTTGTTTGAGAATGATGTAATGCGAAATTTTTAATGAAAAATATCTAATGACATAATTTGAAAGATACAAATGAGAGTATGATTGTCTTAAGAACTGATCACGACTAACATATATTGATGATATATGTCGCCAGGATTTTTTTTTTCTACCGAAAATTTAGTCGCTAATAAATCCTTAAATGACAAACACGTAACGATGCCGTAAAAAAAGAATGACAGTGATGAACATAATAGTTATAAATGGATGTTTCAATGTGTTGAAACGTTTTTTTTTTCGCAAAGAAAAAAAGAGGATCATTTTTCAAGAGGAATTAATTATAAATGTGTGTGCTCAGTCTAGTTTGACGCAATAGACGTACGGACTGACATACCAGTTGTAATTTTGAGCTATGAATGGAACGTGATTCATAAGAGTAAATGCAGTTTTTAGAGCAAAAGCTATCATGTCCTAGTTTTTGACGTGATCTTGCTATTGGAAGATTCGGTTTCTGCTTTTGTGCAACTTTGTCGTTCTGGTCTTCCTCAAAATTTTGTTTTGTGCTTGAGCTCTGTCCAGTTTTGTCGATTATGCTTGACAGTCGAAATCCTTCTCGACTGACTGAGAGAAGGATTTCGATGTATAAATATAAACAGATCGACCTACCAAGACGTATGAGTTCACAACTTGATAAAATTCTTCTTATTAAAAGCGTTTCGTCATTAAGAGTTACAAGA
Organism: Liposcelis brunnea; assembly: GCA_023512825.1. Taxonomy (NCBI): domain Eukaryota; kingdom Metazoa; phylum Arthropoda; class Insecta; order Psocodea; family Liposcelididae; genus Liposcelis; species Liposcelis brunnea. The sequence continues at coordinate 829,401 of CM042065.1, read as the reverse complement.
TCAAGACGTTTTGATGGGTGATGGTCACAATTATAAAGTGAAGATGTCGGCTGACTATTCTTCACGCTATAATTAATGTAACTTAGCAGTTTATTGCATTGATTGTGATTGCCTTAATGATTGCAAGGTGTGATGGTCATCGACATGCGTGTTATTGTTTATCGAGGTTAGATTTGTAAGCTGGAGATCCTCCAGGAGAGAAAATAAAAATATTGAACACTGGAAGAGAATACTGAAGTTGTGGAATGATGCGATGGTGTGAAAGGTGACAAATATTGGTGCTATATCGATTATGAGGAGGAGTAGGTCGATCGGATGAAAATAGTGGGCAGAAAAAAGAAGGGCTTGACAGGTATGATGTGAAAATCGGTGCCAATTTCTATTATTATCAACAGGTTATTGTGCGGGTGTATGACAGGAGTGGGTACTTGTCGAAGTCGAACGAATCTTGAAATTGTTTGAAGCTTTCAAACGAATCAAGTTTAGTATCTTTTTGTTGTAAAGATGTCAGTTTTTTGTTGTTGTTAAATATAAATCACTAGACGTTTAAGCGTCCTCAGAGGCTTTAGATGAGCTAGCACTGTGGGAGACCTAGAGATTCAAGCAACAATAAATATTCGAAATGATAACCACAACGATAGCTTCTGTTGTTTAGGATTGTATTGTCAGTCTATAGGATTTACCAACAAACCGATTGAACAAAATTATATTTTTCATACTAAAAATATGATAGCAGGATCACTGAAGAGAGAGAAGGATATTAGGATGAATGTGTATGATTATGGAATGTGAAGCGAGTTGTCTGCTATCAGCTACATAGATATCGAGGTCTAGGAAATTTGCACACTGCCACTGGGTGTTAATTTTGAAAATTGTATTGAATGAAAGCTCACAAAACCTAACCTACAAGCACCACGATTTCCATAATTTTGAATGACTCTAAAACGTGAGAAATTCTGATATTTATTGTCCGATGGCACGTTCAGCCGCTATTGCAATAACACCTTAAATAGATCCTACCTAACTATTCACAATAAAATTAGATATAATTTTCACTTGGCACCATAATCTTTCAATTCTTAGATTCCAATCACACACTGCGTGGGAGCAATTCCCATTCTCTTTAACACAATAAGTACGCACGTTTGACTTCATCAACCCGTAACAATGGAAATTAGGTACTGACATTGACCAATTTTCGCATAAACATCTACATCGCTGACCGGATTTTCACCCGTTATCCCCTCCCAAGGACTTTTCTGGAAAATTTAGAAAGTGAGGAACACACACTCGTATCTTACGCGCGCTGACCTTGAAAAAAACAGGAGAGGAAAAAAAGCGTCAGTCATCGGCAATCAAATATGACTCGACTGTTAATAAACTGTATTACAATAAATCATTTCGGTTGACAATATCGAATGCGGCATTCGATTTTCCTAAGGCGGTTTACAACATTTTGCATAAGTTCGAAGTTTGAAGGTCAATCCAAGTTCCCAGACTTCGATATAAACCTCCCGGTGCACGTGATGTCTGATTTGCCGTTTTATGTGCACGTGAGACGTCGAACAGATGACAACCTTGAGGACTGTGAACCGATTATAAACTCCTTTTTCGAAAGATTAATAGGCCACGAACCTGTCGGAGACAATTTTACGACTCCTGAAATTAATAGCGTCCATTGAATTCATCACATGCAGCCGTGAGTGGGTGGGCTGGCTGAATTTCTTTCCTTAAAATCGATTATGAAACCAAATAAAAGTAAAATCTGGTGGGGAAATCAAGGAAATCACAATTTTTATTATTATATTGCAGCCAATTAATTATAGTGTTAATAATAAATCAAAGATACATTTTTTTTTCTAAGTACACGTGAAATTTTTCCCATTTTTATAGGACACTCCCATCGTAAATCGATGTTTTTGTAGGTGGAAGTACGATTCGTGCATGTTAAATGAATTTATGCCAAATATCAAAGAAATAAAGCCAAAGTAATGAAGCTTACGGGGCGTGTTCATGCGAACCCCAAATCAAGTAGCAATACCCGTTGTAGGTGAGGAACCTTGAACCTACGAATTCTATGTGCTTCGTTTCGATGGAATATTATTTCTCAATATGTTTGGCAGTCTTAATTTAACGGTTAAAATAATCGACAGATCGAAATTAGATAAGGACGCCAAACAGGGCCAAGGAGGAAGAATGTTGCGGGTGGGTCGAGTATCCTCATTCGAGGAAAATTTTTTAGTAATAAAACACACACGGAAGAAAATCCAATTTAACTTTTCCATGCGCATTTAAATTTATTTTATTAATTTCCTGAGATGTCAAAACACCCGCGATATTAAAAGAAGAAAAAAATTCAAGAATGATCGATTAATGTCGACCATTATTTTTACATAATTCGAAGGTCGTACTTTTTTTCTAGTTATAAACAGCATTCATCTGACTGGTATTTTACACCCACTGGGGACATCCTGCTACATTACCATGACCTCCCGACCCCCAACTTATAACCGGTCAATACTCAGAAAAAAATGGTAACTTTAGAAATTAAGTTTGAAAAGAAAAATGTGGTGCGATTTAAATTGTGGGAGGTGACTTATTTTAAAGCTCACCTTGGATTACAAATCCGAAATTAAATTCGCGTAAACGTATCGTAATTTAATTAACTGTGGAGCGTATTAGCGGCCTTAGTTTTTAATTTGGGTAGATTATTAATAACTGGGTAGGAATGTAAAGCCTTTGAGAGATCCTGATTGTTTTCGGTTTTTGGAAACCGGATGCAAAATATAAAAATTTTTGAATGAGAATTTGTAATAATAATTCATTTTACTTATGGTGAAAACATAATACTTATGGTATATTTGTGGGTGCCCAAAAAAAGTTTCAGGCAATCGAAAAAATATTATCAGAAGAATTAGATAAAAGTACGGTAGTTGTCTTTTTTTGTCTTCTCAAATCTGCCTACCCTAAGAAAGACCAACAACCTTTTAGAACCACAAACTTTTCGACCATAAAATATCAGGCAGTTTTCGACCCTTTCCTCCTGTCTATTAGGATTTGGGGTGTTTGCTTTGCTTGCATTTTTTGTCCGCCATTTTTAGGGAGGCAAAAGAGTTTGAAATTTACAGCCGGTCGAATTTTTTTTTCCAGATACCATTAACCTCAGTTGTGAAGTGGATCGTTCGAAGAAGTGTTATCCCATTGAGTAGTAGGACCGTTAGTAGTGGAAGACAGTAATAACCACAGAGACATTGTTGAATATTGGGAAAACCTACAAGACGAGGTATGTAAGTACAAGAATATTTAAAAAATAAAAAATTTCTATCGATTTTCGCTGGCCAAAATTCAGTTTTTTTAAAGTCGCACAATATTCCTCCAAAAGTTTTAGCTAAAAAAACACTGATTACAATACCGGAAAATGATTTTTATAATAAATAAATTTTGAAAGCAATTTTTTTTTAAATTTAGAAGAGCTGAAAAAAATTGGTCTTAGTAGGATTTGTGCTTAGGCTAATACTTTAAAAATTGTGACATTCTTATTTTGCACACAACTCTTCAAACAGCTACAAGTCCGAACATGCTAATTCAAATCCTGATATTGTACACATGACTTACTTCATATTTTCATATTTATTCACAACGATAAAGACTTTAAAAAAATTGATTCGTTAATGAACTACTAAATCCGCTTTGTTTAACTTTACCTGTATAATGGGAGCAACTTTGATTCAAAATTAACATTTTCTATAATTATGAATCACGCGACTGTTTTGTTATTTTTTTATTTATTATCAGGAAAATAACATGTTACGCACGTGGCCTGATAATAAATATTCACCTCCTTGTGGTATAATGATTTAGCTCCTAATGAAAATTCTAGAAATAATGAACAATTTAACTTCTTAATTATCATATCATTGCGAATAATCGATTGTGCACATCGATTAATACGCTGGGGTAACTTCTCACACCGGCAAAAAATCACGTCAATCATTCGACTTACTATGTTTTGACAGAAAATAATGTTTGCCATATGATTAATGACTGTTTATACGTAATGATCACGTTTATTAACATTTTTAAACGATATATCTTACATCTTTAAATATAATCTTTAAATTATTGACATAAGACATCCGCGTCGGGGAAGTGTTTTGAAAATACAACGTATTCATCCTCAGTGATGTAACCTTTTGAGGATTGAAAAAGCGGGGGCTTTGCCTTGAGGCACCGGATCATCATTTTTCAATAAGCTACCACTTTGCTGTTACGAAATACTTTTTTTTATTTAAATGTTTAATAAACGTATCGCCCGTAAACTTTACAATGAATATAAATGTGATATTGTCATTCTGAGCGATTGGCATAGAATCGATGTGACAAGTCACATAGGTAGCGGGTTTTAACAGTGGGTGAGGACATGGCGAATTTAAATTTTCGATAGGGCATTGCCTTATTTATATAAAGGCTCCTACCGACTTACCATGGTGTTGCTGCCCCAGTCACGGATTTTTTTCATTTTTAGCCTATAGGTAGGTACTGACCAAAGACTAACTTTGGCCAATTATGAAGGTCCAATTATTATCGGTTTTTGAGAAAAATCGAAGTTTCGAAATTTTGGTTTTTATTTAATTTCTTAGGAACGGATCGTCCGATTTCAAAAAACTTTTTACGAGATGAAAGGTCTTTCCAAGGGCTATCTTTGGGTGCTATGTGAATTTTTTTTTGTACAGGTCAAAGGTCACAAAATCAACTTTTTTATCAAAAAAAAATTTTTTAACCGCTTTATTGTCGCCGGACCCAAATCTCGCTATCATAGCTCAAAAGAGCGCTTCAAAATGGTCTAGAAGGGTATTTTTCCGGATTTTTCCTTGAGGGTGAAATCGGCCAAAATAAGGGCGGAAATATAAAAATGGCTTTTTCAGGGTCTGAATGAGCCGGGATCAAAAAGTGAGTGCCATAGCCTTAAAGTACGCCTCAAAATGCCCTTAAACCATATTTTTCCCGCCTTTTTACCAATGGCCGAAATGGCCAAAAATAAGGTCAAAAACTAAAAATGGCTTTTTCGGGGTCTATAAGAGCCGGTATCCTAAAGGTGGTATCACACCGTTAAAATATGCCTCTAAATGGTCTAAAATCGTATTTTTCCACATTTCGAATCAACAGCGAAAATGGCCAAAAATAAGGCCAAAACTTAAAAATGGCCTGTTCAGGGTCTAAATGAACTGGGATCAAAATTTCAGTATCATAGCCTTAAAGTACTCAAAAAAACGATCTAGAATCAATATTCTCCGCCTTTCATATCGATGGCGAAAAAAGCCCAAAATAAGGCCAAAACCTAAAAATAGATTATTCAGGGTTCAAGTAAAAAGTCGTGTAAGAGGGGTTTTCGGGGGCGTAGATTACGATTCTGATGTCAGAATTTGAAAATTCAATATGGCGGATCCAATATGGCGGACAACACCTAATTTTTTGTTTTTTTTTAAATGCAGCCGACACGTCTTTTAAGGTTTTTTTAAGCTTCTTTTTCATTTATTTAGCAGTACACTCTCAGTTACACTTTCACATAGATGGCGAAAAAGGCCTAAAATAAGGCCAAAACCTAAAAATGGCTTATTCAGGGTCGAAATGAGCTGGGATCAAAATTTCGGTATCATAGCCTTAAAGTACTCAAAAAAAATCTAGAATCAATATTTTCCGCCTTTTACATCTATGGCAAAAATGGCCAAAAATAAGGCCAAAACTTAAAAATGGAATTTTTAAGGTGTAAATTAGCCCGGATGAAAAATTGTGTTTCGTATTTATTTAGCAAGACTCCAAATGAACTAGAACCCTTAAAAAATGGTCTTAATAAAAAATGCTTCTAAGCATAAAGCGTAATAATTAAAATTTTAATAAAAATATTTTTTTTAAGGAACGAATAAAAAATTATGGTACCGCGTACACAAAGTTTATTTTGGGTCTTATTTTGGGCCTTTTTCGCCATCTATGTGAAAGTGTAACTGAGAGTGTACTGCTAAATAAATGAAAAAGAAGCTTAAAAAAACCTTAAAAGACGTGTCGGCTGCATTTAAAAAAAAACAAAAAATTAGGTGTTGTCCGCCATATTGGATCCGCCATATTGAATTTTCAAATTCTGACATCAGAATCGTAATCTACGCCCCCGAAAACCCCTCTTACACGACTTTTTACTTGAACCCTGAATAATCTATTTTTAGGTTTTGGCCTTATTTTGGGCTTTTTTCGCCATCGATATGAAAGGCGGAGAATATTGATTCTAGATCGTTTTTTTGAGTACTTTAAGGCTATGATACTGAAATTTTGATCCCAGTTCATTTAGACCCTGAACAGGCCATTTTTAAGTTTTGGCCTTATTTTTGGCCATTTTCGCTGTTTATTCGAAATGTGGAAAAATACGATTTTAGACCATTTAGAGGCATATTTTAACGGTGTGATACCACCTTTAGGATACCGGCTCTTATAGACCCCGAAAAAGCCATTTTTAGTTTTTGACCTTATTTTTGGCCATTTCGGCCATTGGTAAAAAGGCGGGAAAAATATGGTTTAAGGGCATTTTGAGGCGTACTTTAAGGCTATGGCACTCACTTTTTGATCCCGGCTCATTCAGACCCTGAAAAAGCCATTTTTATATTTCCGCCCTTATTTTGGCCGATTTCACCCTCAAGGAAAAATCCGGAAAAATACCCTTCTAGACCATTTTGAAGCGCTCTTTTGAGCTATGATAGCGAGATTTGGGTCCGGCGACAATAAAGCGGTTAAAAAATTTTTTTTTGATAAAAAAGTTGATTTTGTGACCTTTGACCTGTACAAAAAAAAATTCACATAGCACCCAAAGATAGCCCTTGGAAAGACCTTTCATCTCGTAAAAAGTTTTTTGAAATCGGACGATCCGTTCCTAAGAAATTAAATAAAAACCAAAATTTCGAAACTTCAATTTTTCTCAAAAACCGATAATAATTGGACCTTCATAATTGGCCAAAGTTAGTCTTTGGTCAGTACCTACCTATAGGCTAAAAATGAAAAAAATCCGTGACTGGGGCAGCAACACCATGGTAAGTCGGTAGGAGCCTTTACATCAAGCTTAAATATCGAAGGGGGGCCCGAGATAAAATGTTTTTTTATAGGGTAATTTACTTTTCGTGGAATTATCCAGCCGAGAACGGCTGTAAATTAATTTCAGGATTTTATTTGATACACACGAATTACTCAGGCAATTTTTTTTTATCTTGCCAAATTAGCTCTTATCGAAATTGAAGTATCTAATTATCATCGAACCATTCTTTTAGTATGTTTGTATAAGATGATCGTGAAATTCATGCTGCTGCTAATTCTAAAATTGCATCATTTTCTTTTTGTTTTAGTACTTCAGAAAAAAATTTTAAAGACTAGGTGCGGGCGCTTTTTTAATAATTATTTTAAAAAAAAAAGAACTTATGTCATTTGAATTTCTGCTCCTTGATTTTTTAATGAATTAGTTATTATTTTAAAAAAATGGTCACGACTTATCCGTGTTGTGGTACGGTTGCATTGTTATAGCTGCGAATATTTGCATCACAAACTAATTGAAAACGAACTCCTACGGGTACAATAAGAAACTCCCCGCGCCCAGCCAAGATTTTTTTTTTTCATTTTTAAAACAATTATTGCATAAATTTCTGTTTTATTGTTCTACAGTGAAAGTCGATTTTTTTTTTGATTTTTGACAACAATTTCACTTGATATTGTCGTGCTATCCGAAAATTCCAATTTTAAGTATGAGTCAATAAGTGAAAGGAATACTATGAGATCAAATGTCGCCCTTGGTCGATTGATGTATTCGTCATAATTAAAAAATTTCCATATGTAATTGTTTTTAATATTATTTTCAAATCCTGGATGTCAATTGATATTCCATTACAATCGCCCTTCGAGTTAATAATTACCTGAAATCAATGTGGATAGCGTTATCTTAATAGATACTTTTGCGATCTTTTAAGTGGTAAATAGATAGTTTATGGCAATTACCAAATATGGTAAAGATGAATCCTGGAATCGGATAGTTTTTAATTCAAGTTGTGTTGTTAATAAATGCAAAGGCCTATAGAAAAAGAAAATGGGCATCGCAGTTATCTGGCAATGCTCAAAGGTTTTTATAAATTCTTTGGCAAGAGAAAATAGGTGTGAGGAAGTATTGGAAGGAAAAGGGGAATGGCAGGCATTTAATTGGCATTCTAATTCACCTTATATAGGCCTACTCTAATATGGAGTAGCTTGATCTAAGCTAAATTGTTGTATTGTTCGAGTCAACTCAGATCTAATTAGTTTATCAATTTTCAGATAAATGCAAAGCAGATCAAAAAAGAAATAAAATGTTGAAATGCTGTTGTAGGAGTAACAATGGCGTGTCCTTGTGTGAGATAGTTTTCTATGGGGTTCAGCATGGAAAAATGCTGAAAAAGCTTAGAACTCGACGATTAAATGTTCAAATTGTTGTTGTCGAGCGTCATCATTGCTGTAACATTTTGGGGATGTCTCCTCCCATTAGCAATATCTGAATTAGTTAACCATATGGAATGTCTACAAAAAAGCTGTAAATTCATTTTTCTATCCATTCACAACAAAAATGACAAACCCATCTCTCTTCGGTATCTGCCACTTCTACATCTTTATTCTTCCTGCCCAAAATCCGATGAGAAAAAAGATAAACTAATTAAAAATATAACCAACTTTCTTTTTACATAATCTTATTAAAAATCAACAACGACATTTTCATTGTTTATAACATGATTTTTTGGGTTTAACGATCTGATCTATAACGGAAATTCGTTTAACGTAAAAAAAAATACAAAGCCTAATCAATTAAATCTGAATCGTTCCGATCGTTTTCAACCTTATCGATAAAATGCTTCATTACTATTCATCTCAAATTGGTTTGGGAAAGGTGTTGTCACGGTCGCAAACAACTTTTAATGGGGGTTTTCATGAAAAAACAAAAAAACAAAACGAGATGTTGAAATAAATTACGAACCACGGAAATATTTTTACTATGTGACAAAGTTACCGACTTGAAAAACATGATAATGTGTCATGTTAACAAATACTGATCGGCGTTAAAAACCTTGTTTCGTTTTCATAAAAAATAATGCGAGGGCGGTTATGGTTCGGTTTTTTTAACTGCTGAAAAAATCGAGAAAAATGCGGAATAGAAAGAAATTGTTTCCATCTCGCAATGTGTAACTGTTTCTAGACAAGACAAAGGTCTTTATTTGTCAACTGTTATTTATACAGTCAACCCACATGCAGTGTACAGTATGTAGATGTTTCTTCTTACTCCATGGTCAGGACTCTTGCGTTAGGTTTTAAAAAATGTATATAGTTTCGTAATGATAATAATTGTAATTGTTGTATCGCTTAGACTTTATTATCGGGTACACTAAGCCCTATGTTTATGAATGTGAACCGTAAGAAATGTTTACTAGTTGAAGAGAAGTTTTAAGCTATTAATTTTTATTTGTGTCAGAATATGTGATATTGCTTCAGTTGCTTTTGTTGCAAAGTGACTGCAAGATGCAAATCATATCATCCTCTTTTTGACTAAATGGGAATTGCATTAAAATACCGATCAGATTGGCTACAATGAAACGATTAAATTGAAGCTTTGCCTTAGCTTGGCCTAATACTCTTATACTCCCATATGTTTAAATTTGCTTGGAGAGAATTCGTTCGTTGGTCTTGGCCAAAGTTCTTGAATTATGTAAGAGCTCCGATTCCTTCTTATTTTAAATTTTGTGAGATAAAGCCTCATTCAAAAACACGATCTCTCCCTGACCCAGCCTGTCCAGAATTTTCTCTAGCACCTGCCCTGATTTTCATAATTGATTGCAAGCAGATTCGCCGAAAAACCTTTAACTCTGCTGAATTAAAAAAATCCTTCGACCACTCTAATCACATTCTGCGGTTGAAAAGATACCTGAAAGGTAATGTTTTTAATTTTTTAACACCATGATTAATTACTATCCCTTTGGCTTTGTTAAACGCTCTTCATTTCAATGTTTTACTGTTTAACGATGTTAAATTACCGGACGGAATTTCGCACTGCGTTAACATCACTACCTTGTATGTACAAACAATTTAAGGGTATGCAGTGCGGTCGTGTCCAATGTTAATTTTTCATAAGAGAGTTTTCTTCAATAGTTTCGTTCGATATTAACTTAGAACGACAAAATATGGACCGATTTATTCGTTAACTCCTCTTCTATCAATCTATGTTACGATTTGTGCCATTTTTTTATCAGGAGCCCCAAAAAATCGACGAAAATAAAAACGGAAAAAAATGGTTTTTTACTCCTTTTTTCAACTTCAGTTTTCTCGCAAAATATTAACAATTTTGCAGATTTTTTAACATATCATTGTTCGTTGGATCGTGCAGAATCTTAAAATACCAACCAGATTGCTGAGAAATGATAAAGCTGGAAGCTATTGAAGCTTTTCGTTTTAGGCTGATAAATGCAATAAGGATATATTTGCGAATTTAAAAATTTTTTAAATCTTCAAAAATGAATTTATTGTTACATTCCTTCAAGTGGCATAAAAATGACCCAGAAAAAGGTTTCTTCTTAAAAAAAAAAAGTTTTTGGTAGTCATAAATTAAATTCTGCACCCAAAAAAGGTTTTGTTGGTAATTCATACAATTGATCCAAACATTACTAGGGTCCGTCACAATAGATAAGTTTATGACTTCATTTTAACAATACATTCAATATTTTTATAATTTTTTAATCGAATAAAAATTTATTTATTTTTTTGGTTTTAGGTTTGGCTATTTAATTTTTAAAAAACTGGATTCTTCCATTAATTCTGAGAAAAACGATATAAAAAATTCCAAGATTCTCCTATTCTAAAGCTAATTCTTAATTTTATAAATAAGTTATAGATTATAGATAAACTTCGATGCATTAAATGACCTGAACCATCTGGGGAAAAAAATGATTTTTTAACCTTTAGAATTCGGAAAAATTCATCGAAAATTTTCCCACCAGACGGAATTTTTTTTTGCCTTTTTTGCAATGCATTGGACCTGTAGAATAGCCTAAAGTAGTTCTGAACATCAGCCGAGAACTTTGGCTGCACTCTTCATTTGGGCAATACGTTTTGCCCTCCGTCCCAGAAAGGTTAAGAAATAGACTTTTTAGACAAAACTTGTACAAGTTCTTATTTCCAGCTGCGAAAAAATTTAAGCTCTTGAAGGTTTAAATTTTATTTAAAAACACTTGCGAATTGAGCAGTAGCGCAGAAGATTTACGAAAGCGAAAAAAATCTCTTTACTGTAGCTTGCAAGGTTCTATTTCAGGCTCGTAAGCGCAAGTTATACGCTGTCGAGTCAGAGCACTTAAGCAAAGTGAAAGGCCGGAGGCAAACTTTTTTTTGCGAGGTTTGCTTTTTCGTGGAGTGTATCCAGAATACAGTATATCGCCTCCTGCGGTAATTGAGGTAAACAGTTTTTATGCCTAAGAAATTCTGCTGCAAAAAAGGTTTAAAAACCTTCAAGTTAAAAATAATGAAGTCAGGTGAGAGGCCTCACCTTTCTCTAAGAAAAAACGAAAAGTAAAAATTCTCAAATTAAAGGAAAAAGAAGTCGATTTATCTGGATTAAAATTAAAATATATCGAAAAAAAAAGTCTTAAACTTGATAAATAAATAAAAATAGCAATAAGGTAGACGCTCTGGGACAAATAAATAAAAAAAAAATTTAAAAAAAACTAAACGGTATTGTGCCCATATGTAGAATCGAACCTGGTACCTTCAGATTGTTAAAGAATCCTAAAATTCAGAAAAATAAAGGATAAAATCTGAAAATAAAAATAAGATTTACTTGTACTTTGGTCTTGTTGCTAAAATTCGCCAGACCACCTGCTCTTCTTTAACTGAACAATGAAAGTGTCAATTCTTCTGGTTTCGCAACTTAAAATAAAAACCTCTTGAGATGTTATCCGTTCTTATGGAAGATTCAAAATTTTGTTAAAATAGCCAACCTAAGGTAGCATTGCATTTGTTCAATAAAAATTGGTTTCACAGCAAAGGGTGTAAAGGTATAAGGGTGGGTCAACTTATAATTCAGGTTTGGGTCTTTAACAAAACCACTTATGTCCTATTGAAAACGCTCGGTGGAGTTGGTCCGACCGTACTGCATACCCTTAATAAAAAGTCTTTTGTTAGGTTGAAGGTGCTAAACAAATCAAGAATAAAGTACCCATTTTGTTACGTTATTACTCATTACTCCTCGCAATTAGCATTATTAGCGTAAAAGCCGAATGAGATTTTTTTTCCCAAACGTTTAATCTTTTTCATTTTAAATGTCAGCTACCGCAAGTTTAACTGTTAAACTTCCTCGAGTCCAAGGTTTTTTTCGCGCCTTCAACCTTACCCAGGAGCATCGCAAGCGACCTCATTATTTAAAATTCAACCTACGCAAACACATTTTCAGCCTATTCACCGTACGATAGGTAATTATTTCATTTTATTGTCCTTGATTTCAGTGCTGTGCACCCATGGGAGTGTAGGTGAGGAATATTCAGACCTGTGACTTTTAAGAACAAAAAAAAAGAAACAATAAGAGACCGGTTTCCGCGTTCAGGATAAAAAATGTCCCCCGATTGTTTCGTTAATGCATATCGGCCTTTGGTAAAAGTGTGAAGGTTCCGAGGAGGGGAAAAAATTTTTTTTTTATTGCCATGATGAATCGAATCAACGTTATGACATTAACTTTTAAAAAATATACAAGTTTTTGATGGTTTTAAGGTGGATTGCTAATATTTGCTTAGTCCTCCCACTGTGGTAAATGTTTCTTAATTATTGTAATAAAAAAGTCCGACAATAGCATGCGAGTATATTTGTGAATGCAGTTTTTCTTTCCAATCGCAATTATCATTGAAAACCATCCACCCACGCATCTCACATACTCGCTCACATGTACATCCATGCTAACATATTGCGTTAAAGAGAGTGGCCATGACCAAACGGTATAATTATTACAAACGTTAAAACAAAAGAAGATAAAGTAGAACGCCTTGGATTGTTTAAAAAAGTGCGACAAATGATTCGACAGATTTTTTTGTACGAATACCTCCCATTGTATTGTGTAATTAAAATAAGGTTGTTTATCCTCTGGGCCTCTTTTTATCGTTTCCGTGCTTTGAAGAAAAGAAGTAGAGGTTTTACTTTTATTAAAAAATCAGTTTCGGGTGCTGCTACTGTGAGAAGAACATCCGTTTTATGGTAGATTTCAACGTTGGGGGTCCAGAGAGATTATTTCCAACTATAAAAGAGTATTACCAATGAGTTGAATAGTAGAAAGTAATCTGGGATTGACGGGAAGACCCGTCTTTGACATTGTGCTTGCGATTATTTTTCGCCAGCCATAATAATATTTAAAGAACGAAGCAAATGTTTTTTGAATCTCTTAGTTTTGTTGTTTGTTCTAGAATTTGATAGCCCGCAAGGGCGACTTTCGGTAACCATCTTAATTAATGCTAACTAAACTTTTCTTTATTGCTTTTTAGGTTAATATGGCTGAAGACATGCATAGGAAAGAGCAAAAATGAAATGCAAGAATTTAAGGAAAGATGTGAGCGATCAGAAGATCAACCGTGAATGAGGATCACTTAAACAACAATAAAAGATTATCGGAAAACCGGATCCAAATCAGTCTGGGAACAGTCCTATATTTGGTAATGGATGAATAGTGACTGAGAAAGAAAGAAACTAAAGGTTAGTACCCATCCAGCAAAATTTCATAATTTCTTGTAAAAATTGCTTTAAGCTCCCGGTTTTAAGTCTTAGCAGCCCGATGATCGGGGTTTGGGATCTAGTTTTGATCCCTCAACCACTAAATTGCTCTCATGTGTCACCCCAGAGACCAGTGGCGTAACAATATTTTCGGGGCCCCCCCGCAGGTTCAATAAGTGGTGCCCCCGATAAGTTTTAGAAAATTTCTTGGGAGCCCCCATCAAGAATGGATTATGCCGGGGGCCCCCCCGCAAGAGGGAACTAGTCGGCCCGGTTGTTACGCCACTGTAAAATTCATCTCCCAGTATATAATTCATCAATAATTTAGCCAGTTTTAAGCTAAAAAATTCATATATCGAAATTGAAATATCGATTTGAAAACATCGAAAAAACGGCCATTTTTTTCGTTAAAGCAAAACCTAAAAATGCAAATATCTCGAGAACGCGACCGAATTTTTTAATTCTGTAAATTCCAACGGATTCCTTGCATCAAAATACATCTGATAGGATGTAATTTGCAGCTCTAGAGCGTAGGAAAAATTAATTTTCTGCAAAAATAGATTTTCGACAAAGTTGGATTCTAAAAATCCGTTTTTCCAAGATATCTTTTTAAAAACGAAAAACTGAGTGCTCTACCTAGTCTTAATCGATTCCTCAGATTAAAATACATCTCCCAGTATATAATTCATGCATATTTTGGCCCGTTTTAAGCTAAAAAATTCATATATCGAAATTGAAATATCGATTTGAAAACATCGAAAAATCGGCCATTTTTTTCGTTAAAGTGAAACCTAAAAATGCAAATATCTCGAGAACGCGGCTGAATTTTTTAATTCTGTAAATTCTATTGGATTCCTTGCATCGAATTACGTCTGGTAGTATACAGTTTGAAGCTGTGGAGCGTGGGGAAAAAAATCTTTGAGCAAAAATCGATTTTCTACAAAGTTCGATATTAAAAATCCGTTTTTCCTAAATATCTTTTCGAAAACGAAAAACTGAGTGTTCTACCTAGTCTTAATCGATTCCTCAGATTAAAATATATCTCCCAGTATACAATTCATCGATATTTTGGCCGGTTTTAAGCTAAAAAATTCATATATCGAAATTGAAATAACTATTTGAAAACATCGAAAAAACGGCAATTTTTTTCGTTAAAGCGAAACCTAAAAATGCAAATATCTTGACAACGAGGCCGAATTTTTAGATTCTGTAAATTCCAACGGATTCCTTGCATCAAAATACATCTGATAGGATTTAGTTTGCAGCTCTAGGGCGTAGGAAAAATAATTTTTGTGTAAAAATAGATTTTCGACATAGGTGGATTCTAAAAATCCGTTTTTCCTTAATATCTTATTAAAAACGAAAAACTGAGTGTTCTACCTAACCTCAATCGCTTCCTCAGATTAAAATCAGTGGCGTTTCAATATTTTTGTCCCCCCCCCCCCTGCACATTCAATAAGTTGGGCCCCCGTTAAAGGTTTAGAAAATTTCTTGGGAGCCCCCATGAATAATGAATTATGCCGGGGGCCCCCCCGCAAGAGGGAACTAGCGGGCCCCGTTGTTACGCCACTGCCAGAGACGACTGCATCACGATGTGCAGGCTAAACTTACTAAACTCGAGATCTGTTTCCATTGAGGTAGGTCCCAAAACGGCAAACCACTACGAGACCTTAGTCGAATATAGTGTTATCTCTGATTTTTTTTATGAACATAACACAATGCTTAGCTTGTGCCCTCGTCTTCAAATAAAAATTTAGTAATAAAAAATCTTCAAATAAAAAAAAATGAGATAATACGATATTCGACTAAGGTCGCGACTAAAATTCAAGAAGAGAGCTCATGAAAATGAAATTGCTAAACTATAAATCGACACTTTCTGACTCCATAAAAATTTATTTTGCAAAGTATCTAAAAGGTATCCTTAGACTTTTCGAAAGAATTAGATGTCATAGACATCACATCCACTGATTTTTCGAACTCACCGAACTAAATGAATATCCGTAATTGGTGTAATTTTCCTCCAACACTTCTGAGCAATAAAAAAAACTCAGATGAGCACTTACAGTGGCTTCTGTTTATAATTCAGCAGCACTATACTGTAACTCTTTCACCTAAAGCATGCAATTACCACTATTTTTACAACTACCATCATACATCACTTTCCTACTGCAAAACAGGCCCCCATTTTTCACATTTAAAAAATGCGCTACACAATCGTACATTGTCTAAATAATACAAAAGACGTTAATATATTACTTGAATGTGCACAGCACACCCACCATTCGGCAATGCGCATCAAAAGCAATTGCTTAAATTTACAGTCATTCACGATCATCTCCCCGACGTACCGTGGAAAGACTATTTACATATAATTAGATAGGCCTCAAGACTGCAATGTTTACACTTTACAAATCATCGTCTGGACATTTCATTGAAAATCACGTTTTTTTTCTCCTCATTTTCGACTGG
Source organism: Liposcelis brunnea (assembly GCA_023512825.1). Lineage (NCBI taxonomy): Eukaryota > Metazoa > Arthropoda > Insecta > Psocodea > Liposcelididae > Liposcelis > Liposcelis brunnea. Next base: position 813,147 of record CM042065.1, on the reverse strand, counting down.
CATCGGAAGTCGACTAACACCTTCGAGATTATCAATGAAACGTGTTATAATAATTATAATCGTAAGAAGTCCGCCTATGGACCAGTATGTAGGTGCGAGATAAATCTTTCCTCTTGTTGTCATTTTTACTTTTGTCGGTATGTGCCTTGCATTGAGGTCGCATGTCACTTGATGTCTACGTAGAAGTCTTTGTTATCTGGACCAATTACGTCTATTAAGGTTAATCCCATATGACGAAATTAGTGAGGTGTAGTTAGTAGCCCATGATCTTAATCCTCCGTAACGAAAGCGACAATTGCAGCAAAACACAAGAGATTAGTAAAAAAATAAAATTTTGTGGGAATTGTTTGGTCACGTGCAAATAAGTAACCAGAATAATCGTATTTCGCCGTTACAAAACGCGAGAAACATGACCGATTCCGAACTTCAATTAGAGTGGAAATACTTGCATCATTTGATCCCGGTTAAATGTAAATAATTTAAAGGGGAATGTCATTGCTAATTGCCGAAAAATTTATGCAAGTTGTTTATGTCGGCAGGCTTGTTCCTCTAGTGGATTAAGTACCCACATGTAATGGGAAGCTATTCTTCAGATTGAATTTTTTCCTACCGAAGTTTATTTTGGTCACTATGACGCTAAGCTAACAGTGCAAGAGATAGAGCAAGCTAGGCTTGACTTAGTGCGTGCAGCAGTGAACAAAATTGAGCGACATGGTGAAAGAATCATAGAGGAACATGGTGGATGACTTCTTAGGAACAAAAACGCTGATGCGATGATATGACACTGATAAGACCTTAAGGACGACCGCAACTTTCCGATTGGAAATCTCAAACTAGCGAGCCGCCAGACTTGGTATAGGACTTTGTGCCCTGCAAAATAGTGAGCGTATGTTCGTTGTGCGTCTGTAAAAGAGCAGTGACAAGCAAGGATAGAGGCGCATGCAAGGGGTGTGCTTGTCGAAGTGCTACGTCAGCATGTTCAGAAGTCCAAGAAACTCTTGCACGTGTGCGAATTTTCGCATCACCGAACACTGGTACTGCTCCGACATTTGGTCGGTGTCTGATGATATGGATCGATCCCGAAGTGTTTAGTGCCGATGTTCCATCCCGGCGATCCATCAGCAGGTCAAGGGACGATCGTACTAAATTTGACATACTCATGATCTTGTTATAAATAAGTCATATGACATCCTTATTTGTTGTGCCAGCTCAAAATTATAACAATTCAGAGACGAAGCCTATTGGTGAGAGTGGTTGGTAACGGGCATGATACTCAAAGAATATTCCTTAAATCTGCAATTTCTTTTTGTCCAATCCGTCTCTAATGTTTTCTTTACCCAACTTTAATCACCTTTAAGTAGCCGCAATAAAAAAAACATAATAATCTATTTATAAGGCGCTATGTGATTAATTTAAACTAGTTATTTTACCACTACGTAATTATTCATTTCTTCTTCAGTCATCCTAATAATTGGTTAAGTGAATGGAGAGTAAATAATATGAGTACTTTAAGGTTTTTATGTTTTTGCGACCCTTTTATGGAGTCTCAAGGAAAGATATAAAAGGGGAGTTTAACGATTATTAACGACTCCGACAATTTTTTTTCTTTATAATTTAAAAAAAATTCTTTTGCATGAATTCGTGCATAATTGTGATCCGTCCATTGTTGTCGATTAAAAAGTAAAGTCATCGATCATCCTCGTAGTAAAAGTGAATTTAATTTTCAAGAGGCGGTGACTGTTTACGTTTTTTTTTTCTTTAAATAATTAATTTAAAAGATCGTTAAAAAAAGAGAAATATATGCCATTAGTCACATTCTTATGTTATTAATGCGGTCTTAAAAACTAAGGTGTTGAGTAATTTGTACCGCAGGCCGCGCCGGAAGTTCTTTTACTTGCTTTCCCACGCAATTTTGGAGGATTTCGAGATTTGCATGAAAGAAGGATTGATTACTTAATTTATGTTGTTGGATTTAATTAAAATGAACAGTTTTGCTGTTGAGTTTGAAGCGAAAAATAATTAATTAGTTTTGTTTGTTTTTCTTGGTTTGGTTAAATGTCGGATTGAGTAGGTTCTGACATGGTTTTCTGTGATAGGATATACAAAATTTTTCGAACAGAAGTTGGCGTATAACAATGGACTATGATAGAATGCGACGGAAGCTGTAATGTTTTGGCCATGAAATGAAAGACAGAAAGTAGGTTTGTTAGTTTGAAGCAGATGACAGTGCAGTATTAGATCAAAGAATGGTTCAGACTAGAATTTAGGAAGATATTCGGTGACTTAGTTTCTTTGAAAACTCGGCCATAGAAATTTGATTGGAATAAGTTTGGAATAGCTGATCTGAGAATTGAGAAATCAAATTAGGACTTCTGTCTGCAGATTGTATCACTTCGTCAGGAATTTCCAGGAGAAAGATTTGTAGTTAGCAGCAACAGATATTTAAAGCCAAATTAGAAGCAAAGACAAAAGAAGTGTATTAGCCATGTAAGCGATCTTTGTTGAAAACTTTGGATTGAATTCGTAACATTGCAATGGCAGCTTCGTATTGAGACTTTATGAAATCAATCGGCACCTTTTGTTCAGTTAAATTAGGATCACGACGCCATCTTTCATCTGGGTTTAGCTTATGATCAAACAATTTTCGCAAATCCCAGAGCGGTATGATGAGCAAAATTATCTTAGTTTGTGAAGTGGCAGTTGGATTATTTTAGCTGAGGCGGCGTCAAACAAATATTTCGTTGAGTTAAAAATTGAATTCTATGACTCTTGGGTCATTGCTTGTTCGGCTCATTACAGATTCCTGAGCTTGTGCAACAGCAAAACACTGAATAAATTACGGTTGAGTCGCAGTTATAATTCTGTTCCAATTTTCTCAAACTCGTGAGCTTCCATTACACAGTTAAGTCCTTGCATGAGGCACATGTGGCTATTCCAGTAGTTCATTTCACACACAGTTGCTATTTTGATGATTGATAAAAACTCTAAATCTGATTTGTTACCCTTTTAAATAAGATAAAAATCATCATGGCAATAATTAATCGGAACCGATTTTTATAGTTAATTTCACGTTGATGTTCTTAATTGATTTATATTCATATGTCGTGTTAGATCCATATTAAGATTAAATACTTTTTTAAAAAAATATGCCATATTTTAATGCTACTTTGACGGTTTGTTCATTCAAGCCTTCCAATTAATAACCACACATAGACGGATACCCTCCCATTTGTTTATTTTAGCTTATTGTGATTACATTTTTTCATAGTTTCAATTTCAAGGCAAAATGAACCCCCTGCGATTAAATGAAAGACATGCAAATTGTTACTTGCCGCCATTTTTTTTGTTTGATATAACACATTGCAAGGCGTAATCGAAAAATCAAGAAGGTCACCACTGAAGATCTTTAAATAACATAATTACTTAGGAATTTATAAGAAAGTTCCTTATTGCGTCAATAAAGAACAAAACTGATGGATTGATTGATTGTTTTTTTTGTTTTTTTAAGTTGTCAGACTAAAGAAAGAAATGTATTTTTACGAACGCCTTCCCCGACGAAACAGGCCAAACGGGCGTTTATTTTTTAGAAAATTTTAAACTGTGTCGATGCAATTTGATTTACTTTTCACGATCCTATTAGTCATTTTCTCAAGGAAGTGTGAAACTGGAAACATGTAGCGAATATTCCTGTTTCACCCCAAGCTTTATTTTTTTATTTCTCTATTATTATTTATCATCTGACTGAGAATATAAGTTGCCATTCGAGATTTATATTACGAGTTCGTATTTTAACATTTAAATCAAGTTTTTTTTAAAATATTGTTTTTATCGCTCGGATTAATTATTTCAATAAAGATGTAGGTGTTAATACTTGAGGATTTTTTAAATTGCGGTGTAGGTGAAGTTTTTTTTCGAGCCTGATTGTTACATATTAAAGTATAACGAGATGTATCTTCGATAATCCTTTGAATTTATGTTTTTAAAGTTGTTTTTAATAAGAAGAAATATAAGCTGTTGGGTTTAATAGGGGCCAGGATTATAATTTACTGATTTTCGTTACGTAGAATCGTTTTGATTTATTTGAGTGAGGCATTTCCACCTATTATCGTCATGCTACTGTTTTAAGTGTTTTAGTATTTTTTTATTTAAATGAAGCAATATTTTCAGAGCTTGATTGGACCGGAAAACAAAAGTATGAATGAGGATGGAGTGTTAGTTATGGAGAAGATATGCAGGAAAGAAAAGAGGCGTGAAGGTAATGACTAACATGTTGTAAAATAGATGTCGGTGGAGTTATCCATGGAAAAAATTAATCGAAGAAAATTCAAGGCAGAGAAAGATGGAGTTGCTGTCAGTTCTGGCCCATTATCGGCTTCGATAGAAGCAGCTAGGTAGATTAGATAAATAGACACAAAAAGCGCTCTTTCAAAAGAGAAACAATGAGAAAGCTAAAAGCAAAAAAGCTGAAAAAGGGTTGGATGGTCCTTGTTAATTTTGATTGACTGAGGAACATTTCCAGGTTCCATCTTTGCGAATATTTTTAGTCCAACGTTGACGGAATATAGCGAAACTGGATTGACCAATAATCAACGACTCTAAGCAGGATGGTTCGGTTCGAATTGATAGTTAGCAGGAGGCTTTGACAGCAAACAATAGGAAGTTTTCGAAGAGCGGAGGACCGAAAATCATGGAAAAGATTGGGAGAGGCCTGATCTAGGAGTAAATGAAAATAGATTGATGAAGAAGGAAGAGGCTGCTCATATCTAATTGCTGTTCTGACATCCTTAATGCTCTACAAAAAACTTGTGCTGACTTTTCAAGATTCTTATACAATATTTATCTCCATTTTTCTCCAACCATAAAAAAGTCACCTTTACCACCTTTAATTATGCAAAATTTCAATCCCGTTCATCTTTTTTCCCAAGTACTGAAAGGCCAAATACTTCAGATAATGATCGCGATCAGAACATTTATACACAACGTTTCATAAATTAATGATCAGATAGTAGTATGAACAAGGGCAACAACGAGGACAAATCTTCAAGATTCAACCCAAAAAAGGTCTAATTAAACTTTTTTTTATAATTGCCAACATTACAAACGATTCAACAAAAGCGCACACATCACCACACGCAAATAACACTCGGTAAAATTAAACCGGCCTTGATATTCAAAAGCGAATACCATGCCATTTTTTTCCTTAAAAAATATGAGCCAAGGAATTATGTTTAATAAATAGCATAATCGCTTAGTAATAAACCCCCATTGGTTCCGACGTAATTTTTTCCCAATTTCAATTTTTTTTCGAACCATCATTTCATGGATCAATGTCTTGAGGGTCGTTTACTTTTGTTACGATAACAATTAATAAAAAAAAACGTACCCTGGCATATACAACAAATTCGTCATACATGATACACATTATATTTTACCCAGTCAGATTTGTTGCATAACACGAAAAAAATCTCAATCATGCTTACTAAAAAAAAATCAAGGTTTTCTCAAAAGATTCGATTGTGAAAAGTTTTCTAGCTCATCTCCGAGATCAGCTGGCGAACGAGGGCACGTTCAAGTATTTAAAGAAAAAGTAGGAGGAGGTTTCGTAAGTTCTTTTTCGTTTATTTTTCCATCATTAAAAGCAAATGATGTCGTTGGACTCATCAATAATTTGGCATGAAAGATTCGCCAATATCGTTCTTGCGTTATCGAACTATTATAAATATTTAAAAAAAAAAAAACCGAATCGTTAATATCGGTTATAAAATTTTTTTAAATCTCATTTTATATTAACATCCACATGCACAGTTTCTATATATCGGTTTTATCGGTCTACCTGCGGCTTGTGTAATTAATTTCCCCCGTGACACTAATCATCGGGTTGATGGTTTTAAAAAAATTCCTCCTCGTCAATAAAGCTACCATTAAGGTTATTAATTAGGGATCAAAGTAATATTACTGCTCACTGTAATAGCACGAGTAAATTTATATTGCGCGCCATTACGGCGAATTATAGAACTAATATGTTTTGCTATGGTAAAGAGGTCTATGTAACAAGATGGCTGAATAAAGTGTTTGTAATGATTAACGATAATGTTTATCTTTGATTTATCTTCAGCATCCTTAATGGAACGCGGTTCCAATCGATTAATATTAGATATTACATTGGCGACGAGGTCAAAATCGCTGTTGTGCGTGTATAGTTGTTGTGTTTAATCTGTAATTTCTCACGTCAAATATGCCGGACCCGGCTCCTGTTCAAGTTACGGTCACCGGCACCATCGGTGCTTTAAAGGAATTTAATGCGGAGAGCGACGATTGGAGCATCTACGCTGAACGCCTCGAGCAGTATTTTATGGCTAATAATATACCGGACACCCGGAAAGTGCCAGTTTTATTAACGCTTATCGGTGACAAAGCTTATGCCACGCTCCGTGATTTGTGTGACCCGGTGTTACCGAAAACCAAAGATTATGATGCTTTATGTGCCTTATTAAGTAAACAATTTAGTCCTCATGTGTCGGCTTTCCGTAAACGTATCGAGTTTTATCATATGTCCCAGGAGGCTGATGAAACTGTTAGTCAGTGGTATGCGCGGTTAAAAAACGCCGCCATTCCTTGCTCTTTTGGAGCTGATTTAAAAACGAAACTCTCGGATCGTTTTGTAACGGGTCTGCGGCCAGGACCTGTCTTAGATCGTCTCTGTGAGGAGGATACGACCAAGACATTAGAGGATTTAGTGGATTTAGCTGTGAAGCGGGAAGCCACTTTTATTCAGCAGCAACCTCCTGCAATTCACAAGTTATCGTCTCGCTCTTCTGGAAATCAAGGTCGTTCGTCAAAGTCCGGAGGGAAAAAGAAGAAACGACCAACTGATCCAGGGAAAAATAGTGGACTCAAATTTAGTGGCCAGAGTTCGGGGGCTACATATGAAAATGCTAAAGTGTTAACGTGTAATCATTGTGGGGGTATTAAGCATGATTTTGCAAAGTGCAAATATAAAGCGTACAAGTGCAATCATTGTAAGGTCACAGGTCACATAGCAAAGGCCTGTAAGAAAAAAAATGGAGCTCCTGCTGATAGTAATTTTCTAGGAGAGAGTAAATTTTCAGAAGCATGTTCTGATAAATGTGATTTAAATGATTATGTTAATATGTTTCAATTAGATGGATTAGGTCCAAAGCCTTTAATAGCTCCAGTATTAATTAATAATGTTCCAATTCAAATGGAAATTGATTCTGGTAGTGGACGTACTGTGATTCCTTATGATTTGTATCTTAAGCATTTCAAGTTTAGTGGGCTCAGTCCTTCTTCAATAGTTTTAAGAACTTATAGTGGGCAATTAATTACACCAGTTGGTGAATTTAAAGCTCAAGTTCTGTTTAAAGGAGCTATACGTTCATGTGGAATTTTAGTTGTTAAAGAAGGTTCTCGACCTTTAATGGGACGAGATTTGATTATTCCTTGGCAGGAAACAATTTTTAAAGTGGAAGCAGTATCTGCACCCCCGAAGTTTTTGATTGATGAATTTCCATGTTTATTTTCAAAGGGTTTAGGCAGATACAAATTTGATAAAATTGATTTAAAGTTAAATCAGGAAGTAACCAAGCCTATTTTCTGTCATCCTCGAAAAGTACCTTATTCGTTTTTAGAAAAAGTAGAGCAGGAATTGCTTAACCTTGAAAAACAGGGGGTTTTAGTGAAAGTAGATACCAATCCATGGGGTACACCCCTTGTTCCCGTTTTGAAACCTGATGGAAACATCAGAGTGTGTGCTGATTATAAGGTAACGGTTAATAAGTTTTTGGATGATTTTCATCATCCTATTCCTTTAGTCGAGGATTTATTTACAAAATTAAAAGGGGGAGAGTCTTATACTAAATTAGATTTTTCTAATGCTTATAATCAACTTGAAGTAACTGAAGAAACGAGTAAATTATTAGCTTGGTCAACTCATAAGGGAACTTATTTAGTAAAGCTTTTGCCTTTTGGCACTAAACCTGCTTGCAATATTTTTCAGCAAATAGTGGAAAAAGTCTTAGAGGGCTGTAAGTGTACCGTGAATTTTATGGATGATGTGGTGGTGACAGGAGTCACTCGCCAAAATCATATTGACAATTTAAGAGAAGTTTTTAAACGGTTAAGTGAAGCTGGTTTTAAGTTAAATTTGCTAAAGTGCGAGTTCTTTAAACCATCAGTAACGTATTTAGGGCACGTTATTTCTAAAGATGGTCTGTCGAAAGATCCCTCTAAAGTTGATTCTATTTTAAACGCTAGTAAACCTAGAGATGTTCATGGTGTACGAGCTTTCGTGGGAATGGTCAATTATTATTCTAAATTTTTGCCTAATTTAGCCTCGTTATTAAAACCGTTATATGCTTTATTACGAAAAGGGCAACGATTCATTTGGACCCAAGATTGTGAAGACGCTTTTATTAAAGTTAAGGAAGCCATGGCCAGTGATCAATTTCTAGTTCATTATGACCCCAAGTTACCAGTAAAATTAATGTGTGATTCTAGTAGTTATGGTTTGGGGGCGGCGTTGGTTCATATTTTTCCTGATGGAACTGAACGGCCGATTTGCTTCGTATCACGTACTTTAAGTCGCCCTGAAATTAATTATAGTGTGATCGATCGAGAAGCGCTTGCGATTTATTGGTCTTTAAAGAAATTTTACCAGTATTTAATGGGACGGCATTTTATATTGTGTACCGATCATAAGCCTTTACTGGCTCTGTTTGGGGATAAAACGGGTATTCCTATCATGGCTGCAGGTCGTTTACAACGATGGGCCTTATTTTTATCAGGGTTTAATTATTCTTTGGAATACATTAAAGGATCGGACAATTGTGTTGCAGATTGCCTGTCGCGAATTCCTTCGGAAGAAGGAGAGATAGATTTTTGTGAAGTTCTCGTCGATTATCTAAATTTTATGGATCACATACCGGTAGATTTCTTGCGCGTTCGTGTTGAAACTAAAAAAGATTCCGTTTTATCGCAAATTAGTCATTTTATTAAAACGGGATGGCCTGAGTCAGTTAAAAGTGAGGATTTGCTTCATCCGTATTTTCTGAAAAGAAGCGAGTTAAATTTAGATCATGGAGTGATAATGTGGGGATACAGGGCTGTGATTCCCGAGAGTTTAAGAGAAACGGTTCTCAATGAATTGCATCAAGCGCATTTGGGCATGTCGAAAATGAAAAGTGTTGCGCGTTCATATTTTTACTGGCCTAAGCTCGATCAAGATATTGAAACTTTAGTTAAAAGTTGTGATATGTGTATGAAAAGTCGAGCGAATCCTAAAGAGTCCGCTGGGAGTTGGCCTGAAGCAAAGTCTGTTTTTGAAAGAGTACATATTGATTTCGCTACTTTGCATAAAGTTCATTATCTCGTTTTAGTCGATGCATTCAGTAAGTGGGTGGAAATTATCGAAATGCCGGTTACTGATTCGGTAACTACAGAGGAGTCTTTGAAAGATGTTTTCGCTCGTTTTGGAATGCCTGGTTTATTAGTTTCGGACAACGGTCCTCCGTTTAATTCATCACAGTTTGCTTTATTTTGTGAGCGAAATGGCATTAAGTTCCTAACTTCCCCGCCATTTCATCCTCCTTCAAATGGGTTAGCTGAAAACGCAGTTAAAAGTTTTAAAGCATCGTTTTCGAAAATGTTAGCTGATCCTGGTAATAAAGGTGTTTCTCCGCGAACACTATTGACTAGGTATTTATTGAATTATCGAAACGCTCCTCATGTCACGACTGGTATAGCTCCAGCTCAAATGATTTTTAAGCACAAGGTTCGTACGCGTTGGCATTTATTGGTCGATTCTAAAGCCGCGATGCCTAATGATAAAGTTTCATCGTCTGAGAGTGTTCGTGGTGTTAATTTTAACGAAGGTGACATTGTTTATGTTAAGGATCATCGGAATCCAAATAAGCCGTGTTTTGTTAGGGCTAAGATTTTAGAACCATTGGGAAATAAATGTTTTATTGTACACGTTTTCGAGGAAAATTTAATTTGGAAACGACATGTTGATCAAATTATAAAAGGGCCTGATTCCCCGCGTTTTTATGGACCTTGTTCCAGTAATAATTCTTTTCCTTTACCGGTTCCTTCTGGAACTAGCCGAATTAGACCTCCTATTGTTCCTCCTGTGAATCATGAACGTGTCTTACCAGTGATGGTTCCTAATGTTCCTCAAAATAATGTTAATGTACCTACGAGTCATGATATTGTTCCTCCGATACAACGTGATGTTCCTCAAGTTCGTGATAAGAATTTAGTAACTAGTCATGAAACGGCTTCAACAAGCACTGCTAGTAATAAGGATCAAAATTGTAATGATAGAGTTAGTGTTGATGTTACCTCTGGTGTTTCGGATGTTGCTCGAAATTCAAATGCTAATGTTCAAGTGGATAATGACGTTCGTGGTCGTCCAGTTACCATGCATCCGAAATATCAGGACTATGTTCTTACAGATCAGGTTAAGAAAAATAAAAAGAAACGCACTACGAAGAATTAAGACTTATTTTTGATCAGTCAGCATTTGTTAACCGGTCTGCCAGACTTTTTGTGTTTGCTTCTAAAATTTATTTTTATACTAATAATGTTCCGATTCTAAAATTTTTTTTTTTGTACTGTAACTTTAGTTTTTTTTTTTTGTGCCATCTCGGAGGGGGGTAGTGTAATAGCACGAGTAAATTTATATTGCGCGCCATTACGGCGAATTATAGAACTAATATGTTTTGCTATGGTAAAGAGGTCTATGTAACAAGATGGCTGAATAAAGTGTTTGTAATGATTAACGATAATGTTTATCTTTGATTTATCTTCAGCATCCTTAATGGAACGCGGTTCCAATCGATTAATATTAGATATTACACTCACGCATATTTCTCTTTGTCATAAAAAATGTCGAGCATCTTTCGGTGGCGAAAGTGGTTGCCTTTCGACCTACGGGGCTTTTTTTTATGCAAACACAGACACCTCGCCTAAACACGATCGTTTTTACCAAATGCCAGTTGATGTATTTACTTTTCACACTTGAACTCTGCCGGTTTTTAGGTTCAGAGTTCGTTTCGCTTCGTTTCATAAATCTCTGTTACTTTCTATCATTGGTGAAACACCTTAAAAAAAATTGGTTCATTGTTTGATTTTTTTTTTGCGAAATTAAAAGGTGCAAGTTATTCAGCTGAATTCAGCAAAAATGTGTTTTAATATTTAACTTGTTGTTCCACAATTTTTTTTGATTTTTTTATAGGTCTGAAGGATTGATTTACAATCACGATTATCTCAGATCTAATTTTCATCCGTGCCCTTTATCTTTTAAGGTCTCTTTATTGCCTTCGTCGGACAGGTTGTGCAATTTCTTTTCAAAATATATCAGTAAAATAAATAAATTAGAATAATGAAGGTATGGTCAAGGCTTTGAAGTTCAATGTGATTATCTATACGGGCGGATTCCATCAGGTTTTATGACTTTTCGTATTTTTGCAATTTCCTTATTTGTTCATTAAAGGATCAATGAGGCGTTTGTACAAAAATTGTCTGTTAGATTTTTAATTTAAAACGAAGATGATTTAATGTCTTTCTAGTTATTAGAAAGATCTCTTAAAGTGAGTCTTCTATTCTCACTTGAGAGACTAGATAGAGAAGGAGGGAGCAATCCGGTTACAGCAGTCGGGGCTGCGCCATAATAGAAATTCGCCATGTTGGATGTTTTTTTATCGTTCAAGCTGGGATTATTCGTAAGCAAAGTATTAAAGCTCACAGCCAGATTGATTTTTAAACATGCAAAATGGCGGCAGAATCTTAATGAATCCATAAGGCGGTGCGGGAGTTGCTCCCTCCCTGTCTATCTAGTCTCTCTAATTCGCACTAAAAGCTGATTGGCGATTACATCCTTTGCCCGCTCTAACTGCACAATGTTTTGCAGCACCAATAAATGTAATAAGTTGCAAAGCTTCAGACCCTAATGATGTTCGTTATCGACAGCAGCATGGGCCGTCGTTTTAGTAGCTTCGGAGTGTGTTTGATATGTACACTTGATATTTTGATTCGTGGCTGAGCTAAGTCAAAATCAATATGTTGATTAATTTTTAGAAACACTCTTTTGGGCGGTGCAGGTCTCATTTCACAGCATATTAAAATCTTATATCAGTTTTGGAAATTCTTTCTATTATGACTTAACTTTCATGTTGCAATTCATTCAAGTTTAAAATTAGAACAACTCTGCATGCACAAAATTAATGTGCGAAAATGCGTACAATGCACACATTTCCTTTTATTCAAATATTTTACTTTTTAGCCCTGTCATCACTCCTCTTACTTTATAGTTGCTTTTTTCGTCCTTGTGTGTGTGGCACACACAAACGATCCTAATAAACAAACCCACTATGACCAACAAAAAAGCCCATCCTAAAACTCATTCACATATCATAAGTTATCAAAACAAGACGACATGCTCATGACTCATTCAGGGCTTTAACCATTATTTCTGCAAAAAGAAAAACACGACAGCCTAAACCAGTGACCTTGTATCAAAAAACATTCCATATCCTTTACAAATGATGCTGTGATTTTGATTCTTGACATTATTAAAAAAAAAAAAAAAGAGAGGACGAAAAAAAGCGAAAAGAAAACATTTACATTCCCAACCATTACTGTGCATTTCTTGCATTTGAAAAACCTGAGTGCACGGGGAGGTTTTTCAATCGATCGTGTGCTTTTCTTGTGAAAGGTTAACAAAATCATGACATTGGCATTTTGTTATCCATCTGACCTGAATCGTTTCGGTATAAAACAAAAACCACGAGGTAATTCATTTACAGCTTATGGGATCTTATCTTCTTGTGGGTGTTTTTCTTTCATATTTTTTTTATACCTAGGTTATTCCATAAAATATTAATCGTTCGAAAAATGCATGCAAACAGGTGATTTGTTTCAAATTATTTTAAAATTTAAAGAACAGGATCGTTTGAAAACTGCCTAATGACGTTGTTAAGTGACCAGTCCTTCCACCATTAATATTTACACGGTCGAACGGTAGGTCGTTCACTGTCATCTACATTGCAACCGCTTCATTTTTCATTTTCTTTTCCCTCCCTACGATGCGTGTTCACATCCTTGATCGTTTCTTCTTCTTCTTGCAAATTGAAGGTGCAGGTCGAGGACTCGCGCGCGATTTAATTGAAAATTTTTTGAAATGCAAATAAAAACAAAAAACCTCAAACATGATACTTGATTTTTATAATAATTGTTATTGGATTCCTAAGGTCAGAACAATCGTTTGAAAACAAACATTTTTTAATAATAAGAAAAAAAGCCAGGCTCAAAACCATTAATCAAGCGGTTTAAATTATTGCCATTACAGCGGAATTACCGCAAAATGATTTTTTTTGCGGATCGTGAAAAGACTATAGATTTAGAGGACGGTGATTAGAACCGATCAAAATCAACATCTAAAAGTCTGAATTACATTTTTTTTGTCAGCAGGAAATACATATTTATTTTGATAACGAACTGTAATCAAAACTTTAATGAAACACGATCGGTCTTTTGTTATTTTTTAATTAATGAAAAATTAATTGCTATGACATACAGAAAAAAATATCGAATTTTTCCAGGATCAATTGATTTTATTTGTTCTCGATTTAACTGAGTCGTGCAGGAGGAAGGAACACCCATCGAGTTATTTTTCAAGGGAAAATCAATCACGTTATTTTGACAACCATCTCTGGACGATTCCGTGAAAATGAGGAACTGGCAAATTCATAAGTCTGACTTCAAATACCAAAGGAAAAATAGAATTCATGCCATGACTTACTTGTATTCCAAAAATTTCTTAAGTTCTTCTAGTCAGCGGAACCTGAAATAAAAAGAAATCCTCGTTAATTGACGTGAAGCGAAAAATCAAATTCTGAATAGATCAGTTTTCGTTTTTTGTTTCTAATTTTGGCCCAACTATTAACATACTGACACAGACAAAATAGTGACTAGGTTTAGACACTTTTATGATGGTTATGTCAAGTTATATCGTTTTAACTTTATAGTCCAACATGTTATCGAATTAAAATGGATTTCCACATCGCATCTCCTCGTGTCCACTCGACTTGTCACTTCTTCTTTTATTATAATCTGTAAATTTAATGATGGGTCGTCAACTGGATCCATTGTATTACATCATACGTGTTAAAGATTGCTTTTAAGTTTGAAAGAAAAATAATAAGAGCATTCAATGAATCCAAATTTCACAGATCCCGGAAGGTGATTGCCAAAATTTTGGTCGATGTGGGCGAAAATGCGTAATAGTGACAGCACAGTTATCGAATGTATGGGGAAAATGGTATTGCAGAGCCATTATTGCATGAATGGAGTTCAGTAAATTGCAAAGTTTGCTGAAAGTAGATTATCTAGTCAGTTTTTGGTTTTACTTCTTTATAAAGCGATTGCATCTAAAGTACATAGTTCAGCGAGTGTTTTTACAATAATCTGATAGATTGAAATTAAATCCTACTAGAGGAATCTCGCTGAAAGCTTCAAAAGTCTCAGAAGCTCATCCTTATCTTCTGAAAGTTTCTTTTTTAAAAAGATTATCAGAGACTTTCCATTCCAGAACTAATGTGGAGACGGATGGACGGACAGACAGACACATATAGTCTAAGCTTATGTACTAAAGTTTGTTCTGCGAGTGGCCAAGCAATACACCTCGAGCTATACACAAAATTTTGGTACCATTCCATGATGAACCCAGTAAAATAAGAGTTGTCACTTTTTGTTTGACAATAAATTGTCTGTAAGTTACAAAATTCGAATATATGGACATAGCTCAGGGGATGTGCCACACACAAACACTGAACTTAATTCAGAAATCTTTTTACGAACTTCGAGTTTGGCGAAGTTACACGTGCAAACATTTTGCAACATCCGCCATTCCTGCTAAAGCTTATTTTAATATCCTAATTTGAATCAATCCGACCTTCCCTTACGACTTGTCTAATGACATTTAACGAACTCCCCAACTTGACGAGTTGTCAGTATTACATTACTTAATTTACATAAGCTCCATAAACTTCAAAACTTCATATGAATTTTTCCCTGAAAGGCTCTTACAATAATTCGTCGTGTTCCCAAAGACCTTCACACGACAAAATATTACCCGCACACAACAAAAGATCATTAACATAAACATCTTCGAAGGAAACAACACAGTCGACCTATATCCGAGACTACCCTGAAATAACTCTTTTCAATTAAAAATGTTACCTTATAAAGTAAAAACTGGTGTGGCACCGATGCAAGGAAATATATTAAATCAAAAAATAGGGAAAATAACTAAACGATAAGATATGATTGTTCGATTATTCCGGTATTCCTATGTCATGATGAGATATATGTTTTCGCTGTCGAGCTCACGGTGAGCAGGTTCGGAAAATTAAAGACGTAACGATAACAGCGTCTTTGTGAATTTTTTATAATCTTTAGAAAGATCAGGGTTTTTTGTTTAAGAATGAATTATAATTAGGAGAATCCGCCTTTTTAAAAAGAAATTAACCTGAACGAAATTCTATATATAAGGTAGAGGAATCTTGCCCCGACATTGGTATAAATCCTACGTGAAACAATTTATTCTTCTGCTGTCACACGCTTTAGTTTAAATGAATACTCACATCGGCCATAACCTATAAAAGAAGGAATGGAAGCGAACACACACGAATTGTTTGAAAAGTCAAAAGGAGTAATAGAGCGACCCGTCCCCCTGCTTATTTGACCGACTACGTGTTTCATTCTTAAAAGAAAAAAAATACAGGAAAAATAGCAAGTCAAAGTTCACGGTAGTTATCTAAAATCAAGGTAACACGCCTATCGGACCCATTATAAAAGTATATCTAATTTAAGAGTAAAAAATGCTTTTCTTCGGAATGGGTTGTTGCGACATTTTTATTTATTAAAAACATGTCGATCATGGCCGATATATGCAAAATGGATTTGCTTCGGAGGGTGAAATTCGTCCTGGTTACCCGGAAGACCGATCCCGATCATCATATCCGAAAATCTTTTCCTTAAAAGATAAATAAAAATCATAGCCAAGCAATGTTTTTTTTTTTCGTTTCACTGGCTAAAACGAAACGGACAATCCTTTAAGGATTAATGTCGCTTCTCTAAATCGTGTTCATCTTGACTCACCTTGATAAATAAAATGTTATGTAAATAGATGATTTTCTATTATAAACCAATTATCTTTTTTTATAAAAATTGTCCACAGATTACCTTCGTATTAACGTCAAGAATCATTCTCTTGTTTGCATCTTAGTAATGATTATGTTGTCGATCCTTTTTAATGGTCAAACACTCATTTAAATTATCGTAATGAGAAACAAAAGAAGGTGAAATGAATGGATTCGACTGGATTTGGTTTTTTTTTTGAAGGCTGTGTAAAGTGCAATTACCACTTGTTTGCAGTTTTTTTGTAGGAGGCCCTTTCTTAATTTTTATGGATGGATACTTTGTTGTCAGTTTGAATAAGGATTATGTAAAGCTATGGTTTTTGATTTGTTTGGTAATCGAATATGGCTTGATTTGTCATGATGCTTCTAAAGAAAGAAGATTAACATAATAGGGATCTTCTGTATTGTATAAAAAATTTCTCAATTAAAGATCTGAACTGAATTGTGTATTCATGAAAAATGGTGATTGTTAAAAGTAGCTATTTTTTTTTTATGATTGCAGAAAACGAACATGGAGGATGATATATATTGAAAGTGATGCTGTCGAGATTCCAAATCAAATATCTCCCTGCCCGTCGAAAGACTGCCTAAGCAATTATTCGACAGCTAATTCCCAAGACTGTCTTGAAAGAAGCAAGCTTTTGGCCTAAATTAAGGACGAAAAATTTTCCCGCCAATGGAAGCAGATGTTCTATCATAGTATCACGTTCATGGTAAGTAACCAAAAATAGAAATGGTTTATTGTTTAAAGTTATGTCATGTAAGACTGTGCCTAGGAAGATATCTAGCTCTGCATTGAAGGTTGGGAACGAAATCAATCGCAGTTAAGAGCTTGCTTTCCTCTTCTCTTGAAAAGCCTTAAAATTTCACTTCGCATAATCGGCGCCAAAGGCTAGAGAAGAATACAAAAAGGGAATTTTTAGGTTGAACTAAAAACAAATTGGTGCGTCTAGTCTAGACATTGGGCGGATCAAGAATAATAATCATCATGAAATAAAACTTGTTGCTTAATTGACCAAGTGCAGAATACTACACTATTGTAATAGAAGATGCATGCGAAACACCCAAACCAATAACCTTTATAATCGTGAATCCCGTACAAAACACACTTGCGTTAGAGTCAACGAGTTTTTGGTAGGCGCCTAGTCTTTCATTCTTTTTGCAATTTCTGTCAGCATTGTTTTCTTTTCGCGCTAAACATAGGCCTTTCCCAATTTTTTCTTATTCCTTAATCATGTCATCGTCCATTTGTTTTGACTCGAAAGCAACTGCAGGGCCTAAGGTTGTTATTTTCTGTACAACCTGGTTTCTTATTTTCTGAACATTTTTTTGCAACTTAGCATTGAAACTTTATTAAAAACATTGTAACATTTTTTTGTAAGGCAAACCCGAAGAAATTTTTTGCGAAAACTTCCTTTTTGCTACTGACCCAATTTTATCCAATCAGATTCAAGATAGCACAGCTAATCTAGCTCTATGTCTCCGGCACCACCCAGTCAGAATTTTGGAAAATTAGCTACGTACTTTTTTTGTACCCATTCTGTACCCTAATGTACCACAAACATTTTTTTTTGTACCTTAGCCGTTTTCGAATAATTATAAATCATTCTGGGTGCAGCCGAAGACATTGATTTCAACCCAAGTCACCGGAAGTGAAATTTGTTTATGCCCCCGGATGGCTCTCGTTTTGTACCGAAACGTACCACAAATACTTTTTCTTGTACCCTTAAGATGGCCGAGATACAATGGTTTGAAGTGGGTGCTGCCGGAGACAAATTTTGGCCCAGGTAAGAAAATAAAAAAAAGTTTATGTCTTTCGATAGTACTCATAATGTACCGTAATGTACCATTAAAATTTTTTTTTGTACCTTAACAGTTGCCGAGATACGAATATTTTTTAATTTTATGGAAATTCACAATTACCAGTGCAGGCGAAGACGCGGTTTTGGCCCACTAAAAAATTTAACATTTGCATGATGCCAAAATTTCGTACTCGTTTTGTACCCTAATGTACCCCAAAAATTTTTTTTCGAACCTTAGCCGTTTTCAAAAAATTACAAA
Organism: Liposcelis brunnea; assembly: GCA_023512825.1. NCBI lineage: Eukaryota > Metazoa > Arthropoda > Insecta > Psocodea > Liposcelididae > Liposcelis > Liposcelis brunnea. The sequence goes on along the minus strand of CM042065.1, from coordinate 794,866 downwards.
TCATTCTGGGTGCATCCGAAGGCAAATTTTGGCCCAGGTAAGCAAATAAAAAAATGTTTATCTCTTACGATAGTACTCGTAATGTACCGTAACGTACCACCAAAATTTTTTTTTGTACCTCGACAATTACGAAGATTGGGCAAAAATCGTGTTTTTGCCTGCACCCGAAATTTTCAATTTACACAGGAATTCAAAAATATTCATATATTGGTAATTGTTGAGGTACCAACAATTACTCGTACCCGCCACTTAGAATTAATTATCGCTAAAGCATTTTACACTGACTTATCTAATTAACTGATGACCTCGCCTCTTCCATTAATCAAAAACACTAACTGAAATTTTTAGCTCTACAAATAAAAATCCTAAAAGAATCATGAAGCCCTAACATCTTGACGTTTACGCAACCATTTTTTTCTAAATATCGGAACTCTAGACAGGCTTATTATTACAGTTCATCACGATGATACAATAAAAGGCTTCTGTATTCTGAAAGTAAAAACAATTTCGTGTCTTGCCACCCATCCATTTGTTGTAATACTTGCACTTCAGTACTTTTTAATTTTTTTATTTTTTTGGGTTGCATTCTTCGATCCACGAGCCCGATAATAAAAGCGTTGAATTTGAAATAATGCGTTATTAATACCTAATGCTTTGTTAGAATAGTATTTAATTCTGATTTAATAGTATAGGCGTATGTTTCAGGAAATAATAAGCCATTTCGACACCATTGTTCGTGTTCAAGCTTGCTCTTAAATAAATTTAATCTTTTTGGTACTCCCTGCGGTTTTGTTTTTTCTTCGAGATTCTTTCAAACCAGGGCTACAACTCATTCCGGAAAAACGTTAAAAAAAATGAAACGTTCCCCTTTTAAAACAATAAATCAAATTTCACAGTTTATTGCACTTTATGAGTTATTTTTCCGGCGACATGTCCGTTTTACACATTTACATTTTAAAAATTTCTCTTGTTATTCAATAACCGCTTGTATTTCCGTCATTTTAAACATCAGGAATTTAGCAAAACGGACAGGCATGACTACAGAAGGAATTAACCCGATATAGCTATCACTTCCTTGTAAAAAATCATTTTTCCCAACCCTGATCGGTAATCACTGTACTTCTTCGGAGCCTCGTAAGATGATTAAAGAATATTGTGGTTATAATGTCATGCATTCTCTGTTGATTGTCAGTTCTGAACAGTCGATGTCCTTAAGCTATTTTTTTTGGGCCTAGACTTCGGAGAATCTTTACGATGGTTTTTAACTCTCTTACACTTTCACTGATCACGGTGAGGTAGCTCGGATTTTAATTGATGCGCCGTCGCATTCGGGATTATTAGTTCATTTTTTTTAAAAAGTCATTCTATTTAAATCAATTTTTATCACGTAGGCTTACTAAGTCCGATTTTGGTAAATGTAACCCACGGGAATATACGATGATTAATCAAAGTTCCCGGATGATCTTTACTATTTACGGGGTGACCTTGAGAATGTTTCAAGGTTAGGAAAGTAAATCATCGTTTGAATGTGCCAATTTCTACCGTCATGATATTTATTGATGATATTTTGGGGCAATTTTCTTATGGAAAGAAAAATCCGGAAAATAGTGGATGTCCTCGATCCATCATTCAAAAATGCAGGAGGTCTGAAAAAGGGAACCTAATTTTCACGGTCAATATGAATCAGAAAGTCAAGGATGAAATATGTAACGCTCTCAATTTGTTATTTTTTTGTCACCTTTATATTTGGTTCCTTAGCGTAAAACCTCAAGGAAAATATCAGAATCGGTTCCTCAAAAAATTTCTGACTCAACCCAACTCGATGTAAGACCTCCACTTATCCGTAGGATTACATTTTTCACATTTGACGAAATTTGAATGGAAATAGCCTGAATGCATCCAAGCCGAACCTAGCATATGAAATGTCGACTATGATCTACTTATAAGATCATCACCACCTTTTATATGCAAAATCAGGCACACCTTTATCAAACTAGGACTTGACTTATTTCGAAAACAAAAGGGAAAATATAGTTCAATTAAGTAGATCAAAGTTTGCACCAGACATACAGAAATAAACCGCCGTTTCGATTTCGTAATACCGAATTACTTAATGAAATGACCACTGACCATAGCAAAGTTTCTGTGCCATGATTCCGAAGACCAAAGCATATTGCTATGTATTCAGTGAAGTGAAAAAGTACTGGTTTTACTTCTTTTATTTGTTCCTGAAGATGATTTAGGAAATGTATTTTAATTAGCAGAATTTTGACTATTTTAAAAACTATAATTATACTTTTAGGATGACATAATACTTGTTTATTCTAATACGCTCGATTTGATATTTTTGCCGTGTTCTTTTCAATTAGTATTAAGATCATTCCGATTTAAATTGTGTTTAGTAAGAAATAAGCGGCGCCAAAAAAGGAGAAACTTCAGCGGCGATGGTTTTCGGTTAATGCTGAAGTAATAAACCACCGAACTAATGAATTTAAGAGCCGATTGTTCGAAATTGATCTTCAAGTGATCTTGATGAGCATTTTGCCTCCATTTGCATAGTTTTGTTAAAACACAAACACATGAACGTGATTTAGCATCAGTTTACACAGATTTGGCGCTTAAACTAAAACTAACCGTAATTAAGTTTATCTCTGAACAGAATAACACTTTTGCATAAACCAATCAGCATCATTTATTGCTGATTAATATAGAACGACGCTAAAACGGTGGACGCTGAAGTCCACCATCGAGCTTTGATGCTTTAGCTTCCATTTTACAGAGTGAAAACTAAAGCACAAGTTAATCCTGAAGATTTAGCTCCAATTTGCCCATAGCAAGTCAATGCTTTAGTTTTCATTTTCATAGAGTGGATGCTAAAGCACAAATCGTTCGTAATGCTTTGGGATTGAGTGGACACTAGAGACCAAAAATAGAGGAATCCGTTCAGTATTTAAGTGTGCGTTTGCAGAAAGTGAACGCTAAAGTACTAATTTATTACATGCAATAGCGAATCATTATCAAAATGGAAGCTGAAGCTAAAGTCCCCATTTTTAAGGGAAATTTAAGTATATCTTCAGTCCGAAGCAAAGAAAGATTATTAAAGATTTATTTTATATCGTTTATCGCAAGAAACTTCTTTCAGAAAAAGTAGAAAAGATGTTCCACTTTTTCTTAATTTCAGCCCAATAGGAGGGCAGCTATACTTTTCACTTTTATATTCATGGCTGCTTTAATAACGAACTCGATATCAATTAATACACTTCAATTTTTACATAAACGCCAATTCAACAAATAAAAGCTTAATATCATACTTTTAGCTCATTAAGAAAAAATCAAGCTACCCATCAAGATTGATTAATTTAAGTAGTAACGCTCCACATAATCAAGCATATAATAATAGATGGATTTCAATTTCCAAAAGACAATTTACATCCCGCAGAGTGCACTGTCCGCGGATCACTCGATTTAAATTTCTGATAATCAATAAAATAAGATCATTCACAAACACAATAGGTGACAAGTGGGTGTTCAACCTTGGGTCAGATATTTTGGATCATGCGAGTCACGAGCTTCGTCATTTGCATAAGTAGCCTCTTAATGCACATATTCAAAGGACATAGGAAAAGAAAACAATCGCCCATTTTTTAATGAAGCCCTTTTTTCACACTTTCGAAAGCATTAGTCCCGACACGTTTTCCTTGCGTTCCCTACGAACACACTTCCTGGCAATCTAAAAAACATCGCAACAATTACTGCGTTTTTTTTAAAAAGTGTATGATAGGGTCGAGGCGAGTGCTAAAACACTAAAAGCAATTAGATTAGCTTATAAAACAGAAACGGCACGAGCGTAATTATTGCAAAAAAATACAGATTACTTTGTGCCCGGTAAACTTTAAAACCGGCCGAGGATGAATCATACTATAAACGAAAACGCACTCTAGCCTAAAGTTAATATTAATTTTGCCTTTACCGGATCAACACTTTCTGTTTTTCTTCCTCGGGTCAACCGAAAAAATTATTCACGTCCATGTAATTATTGTTGGCATAATCAGCGTACTTGCAATAAAACTTTGGATTATTCTACGTACATAATGAAAACAATCTAAATTATCATTATATAATGTAATTAACGGTAAAATGATGCAAAAGATAAATTGTTTGAAGTATTCTACTGGGCATAATGTAAGCATTTCAGTTGTACTTTCCATTTTATGTCAAGATATATTGTCCCTTCGACCTTTCACCTTGCAGCATGATGTTTTTTTTTTTTTTTTCCAGTAAAAAATTTGAATTATGGCAGTGATTTAAAAATTAAGATAGTTGTTGACAAAGTAAAATGAAGTTTGCATGTGCAACAATGCAACGATGTTATCTGATAATTGTATTTAAAAATTGCAATGTCAGGGTACATTAACCTGCATAGTGCAAATATTATTTTAATTGGCGCTAAAGCTTCACTTTCTTCTTTCAATTATTTTTGGTTTGATTGTTCGTCGTGATCTTTGTGATTAAAAAGTTGTGATGTTGATGTTTCAGGAAGGATGTGATGTTACGCAGACACGAAAAGTTGTCGAAACAAGTTGTTTGTTACGGTTTCCAAGTAAGCTGTGTTCCTTGATTTGTCCGAGTTTATATTTTCGAGAAAATTTGAACATGATCAATTCGAGTTTTTGGTAATAGAGAATTATGTTCGGGAAAATGTTAGAAACTTGTTCATGAACATGTTGTTAGTCGTCAATTCCACTCCTAGATGAATCAGCTGAACACCGACAATCTGATGAAACTTTTTGAATGAAGAACTTTCAGGTTCAAAATTCCGAAATGTGACGTTAGTGTTTCATGAATGAAGTCTTATTGGTTCCAGGGAAAATTCATTCCTAAAGCACTAAAACCATCTCTTAGAACTTTGAATTTTGTGAAGTTAAAATTGTCTGTCACAATTGACCGACAGCAGTTGTTGCCAAGACTTGCAAACTTTGTTGGACCATTTTTTCAACAAGAGGTATTTTGTTGTCATTCTGTTGAACAGAATAAAGCTGTGGCCGGCAATGAGAGTGACACTTTAGTTAATGCAGTCGGGTTGGCGCTGAAACGACGAATCACCCTTTCTAAATTTTTTCCAGTTGCATTAATAAAGACGATCCCTTTCTAACCTAGCAAAAAAAGACTTGAAACAATAGATGCGACTTAATCGTCTGGAAGAATATTATAGAAAGCCATTACTCTTTTAAATGGGACACCGTCGAGTTTACTGCTTCTTCTTTAAAATATATTGCCGTTTATTGACCATTCATTTCATCCTAAATTCACCTTCAACTAGATATTTGCATTTGATAATTGTTTCAAATAAACGTAATTCCCATTTTCAAATAAGGAAACAATCATCGTCTAGCGCCATTAGCAGTCGGTCAGATTCGTGTAAATAAAAAATCCTTATTGAATTAGATACTCGAACAAGATGTAACATAAAAAGACGTGTGTGTTTATTTTTTATAACCACCGGTCTTGCAACTGGTTGTAAAGAAAGTTGTCTGCAACCTGTCAAGATGAATTTGGTGCGAACATACACCGACACGTTTAAGGGTTGGAGATGAGATGTGCGTTCGTGAAATCGCCCACACCTGCAAAGCGGTCTCTATTTTATCCCAGCTATCGATTTTACATACCTTTAGGCTAATTTTTTACGGAGTGTAATGGATTTGATTAGAAGCTTGTTAATTCATTCACACATCTTGCATTGCCTTTTCCATTATGGCCGCTATTAAAAACAATGATTTATCAAATATCATTTACGTTTCTCTCAAGGGTCATCCTTACTTCCTAACATTTGATTTCACGGACGTTTTTGTTTGTTTTAAAGGTGATAAAAGAGTAATCGGACAAAATCATGAAAGTTTCTGACCTTTATCTTTTGATTAAAAAAATTTTAAAATTAAAGACCACCCATATTATTTATTTTTATAAAATCCTCGCGAAGAGTGCAAAGAACTTTTTTTTTTCGTATGGTCTACACGTCTTTATAAAATGTCACGTACAGATGGTTGTATCGAAATCGTGAGCCGCATTATCAAGTAAACCATTACTCGAAGTGATCACGAAAAAATTAACTAAATTCTTCTAGGGCGGGTCTCTGATCTTTTACCCCTTGTGGTTAAAAGATGCCCGTTAATGTTGCCAAAACGCGCCCAAGGACATTTTCAGTGTTTTTTTTGTTCCAACACCGTGAAAAGGCGTAGAATATACCTGATCTTCCGCAATTTTAAACTTTTACAGATTAATTGTTTTTTCCTTTCACCACAACCAACCTAATGTTTATATATTAATTACAAAATTTTTGGGAAATCAACTGATATTTTCTTGATTTTGAATCTGAGGAACTTGATGACATTTGAGATCGTTATAATCCATGAATTTAAATTAATTTATTTTTACGAAATATTTTTTTTTTTTCCTAGGATCATCATCCGAAATGATATGGATGTTTTGAAATTTGAATGGAAAACGACATAAATCGATTGTATTATGAGGTAATACCTGATTTAATTTATAAGAGGCATGATGTCATCTTATTCCTAAATATCTATTTTAGATATTGAAAGGAGCAGTGCCGAAATCGATTAATTGTTGACAGTGATAATCAAGAAATTCTAGTTTTTTGTGTTTGAGGAAAAAGCAATTGAGTCTGGTGAGATGTTTAGTCACGGGTATTTTTGTTGATTTGAATAGGTAATTAAAAAAATGGTACTGTTCAATAAGCAGCCAGACTGATTCAGAAATGATTGACTCAGAGCGATTGGAGTTGAAAAATTGATGCAACCTTAAGCTGATTAGGTATTAGAAGCTCGAGCTTAGATGTATTTTTAACAACTTATAGTAAGATACTACATCAAGGATTTCAGGTCCTTGGATTTCAAATGGCGCCGTTGAATCTTCGTCGGCATTAGGTCGTTCATGGACGTCCGGAAGGTCAGTCCGACCAACAGATTGTCAAATTGGTTGATTAGTTATTGCTTTGCCGACCAGAAAATGAACTAGCTTGTTGAGCATGCTGTAGGACCCTATAGACTAAAGAAAACTTATTTTTTGATGCTTTCGAGTTGATTATTTTAACGTCTAATTTTTAATGTTTCAGATTCAGAAAAATCATCATTTGAGCTTCAAGTATGAAGTACAATCTGCTTCAGACCACCAAGATGGCGAAAATCAAAGGAAAGAGAAGAATCAGCCCTAAACATTTATCTTGATTTCGCAATATATGAAACTGGACCAGAGCTGCTTTCGGCCTCAACCGTATGGATTTTCAAGAAATCGTCGAAAGGGTAACCTAAGCTCAGTTAGATGTATGGCACCGAAAAAAAGAAGAAATATCCGTTAGTTTTCCAACCTCCGCCAGCTAGTTCATTTCGGGATCAACACTGGAGTAAAATATAGGGGTAAGTTTTGTTCTTTTCCTTTTTTATTTGGAAACTCATCCCAAAAAGTGGTTAAGAGCTCAAAGAAGTCTAAAGTTGGCTAAGAAGTTAAAAGGCTGTGGCAAGTGGCTCATGGAATTGTAAACTGGGGTGGCTATTTCATCGAGAAGCTTGAGCAAAGTATTAGTTAGTCAAATGAAGACAATTAGATGCATTTTCCAGTTGCCTTATAACGATCACTGCAAAGGTGCACTTCAAAACTAACAATATTTGGAAATTACCTCTTTGAGGCTGTTCTTTTGGTCAAAAAAGACCCATTATTTGCAGACATTAAATTTCTAGCTAATCGTATTACATTAATGAGTTAACACAGTTTAAAATATTTGAGAAAAACTCAAACTTAGGTTTCACTGGGGGATGAAACCTTTTCGGTTTCAAATTGAATGTAAACTAGTTTCAAATGATACTTTCATGAAACTATTTACAAAAAAAGTTTCAATTTGAAGTTTCAAAGTTTCAATTTTGAAACTTTTTGAATTTCAAATTGAAACTTTTAGGTTGAAATTCTTTTTTTTCTCAAATGAGAATATTATTTTGAACTGTGAAGATATTGTCACCAAGTTCAGCTTCAGCCATTCGATCAGAAACGGATATTTTAAATTTTCTTTAAAGCTGCCCCGAAAATTTAGCTTTCCAACTGACTATCGAACGAAGTCTCTCTGTTCATTTGGGCAATTGTCCGTTGAAAGTTATTACGAAGACCGGACTTTTATTACTTTTTTAGACAAACGAATCAGCGCGATTCAAAACTGACCGTGAAAATAATTATAACTATCCTCATTCTCCTGCATTTATATAAACCTTAAATACAATAATCAAATTAATTTAACTCTTCTCTTCACGCCATAACGAGACCAATTACATTTTTACATCCAACTAATAATAATATTTACTGCGCTAAACTTTTTGATGAAAAACACCAAATAAAGCGTATACGCTAACTTATGTAAGCTGTAGGAAGGCAGCACGCGAGATATTAGTATAGACAATATTAATTATATTATGATATAATATTAGAAATCTTAGAAATCTTATCTTTTTTCCGCGAAGCCTCGAAAATGACCTTATTATCCAAAATATTTAAAATAGCCGAACGGAATTAAATATACTTTTCCTTTTGTAAAATGACTAAAGAAAAAAAAAGTTGTTCAACTAGTTCTTCAATTGAAGTTCAAGATTCAGGAATCTGTTACGGGAGTCATGCTAAATTCCGTAATGAATCATGTCCTTTTTTCCAAACGCGACAATTAACTGCATTATTTTATCTAAATCCACTTTCCCTTTCATCTCCAAATTATATTGTTTCAATATTAGGTGAGTGTTTGTTTTAAGAGCACATGGATGTAATCGAGCCAGAAAGGTGTTATAGATGATATCAAATAATTGTTATCACTTCAAGTGCTCCTCTTTAAATAAATTATCAGGCAATTCAATTTCTTTTTAATTGGCCGGCAGTTCAATTTCTAATGTTTCTTTTCAAGCAACCTAATCGGTTATTGGCTTGATCGAGCGTAAAATGACTGTGTAAACAATTATATCGGTGTTTGGACCAAACGTCACCAAGGGACAAAAAATTCCCACGGCCGGCAAAATGATTTTTTTGTAAACGCGAAGACTTAAAATGTTTTAACAAATGACTACACAATTTCTAGTTCAGTGACTTGCTCCTATGCAATGAAGCCTCACTTTCATTTAATATTGGAACGATAAAGAAGTTTGATCTTGATGGGTATTTTTATTCATCGCGCATGACTTTTTATTACAATTTAATCGGTATGTAAGAAGCTGCGATTATAACACTCTTCATATTGTTTACTATTCAAATTTTTTTAATATTATACGCGCTACTTTTCTTTTCTTTTTCTCCATGTTTTTATCAAAAAAAAAAAAAAATTTATGCTGGATGGTTTACTAATGACAACACAAATAAAAATGTTTAAAACGCGACTATTTTTCTGAATGAAGAGACAGGATTATGTTATAACTTGTCATTATGCACTTTGGGGGTATCGTGCAGCTTTTCAAGTGCGTATCTGTGAATCAAACAAGTTTTTTTTCGGTGTTCAGTATCTTCTATGTCAATCATAATTCCAAACAAAAAAATTTGCTGTGTAATAATTTCCGGTTTTGATTCATAAATTTTTTTCCGGCTCATTAAAACGAAACCTTTTAGGTTTGAGTTCGAATCAAGGTTAGGGCATTGTATGAAAGCGTTGAAGCAGAAGAATTTTGGACCTATTACAATGTTTCATCCTAACTTTTGGGTTTTAGGTCAGCAAAACTGTTGAGAAAATTTAGTGCCAGCGTTTGTAAACCTCTGAGATTCCCCACTAAGTTTTTGGCTTCAATCTGGGTGCGGACTATCTGCTAAAGGAGAAAATTACACGATTGAGAGGACTCCTAGTGGTTGAGGTTCGATTTTACTTTGGTTAGGTTCATCCACAAATTGCATGATATTTGACTCTTCATTGCCAACAATTGCATTGCACAGCAGTGTTAATGAATCGAGTAGTGTAATAACTACAGAACAGGACACGCAAAGGCACCATTTAGAATGTGTCGAAAGAGGCAGAAGAAAATCAAGAACAGGGAAATTATGTTGCACCGATAAGTTTAACTTCAACACCCAATAGCAATGGGCCTGGGTCAATTTTAAGAAGCCCTTACATCAAAGATGATCGATCTAAGGAGTCTGGTGTCTAACTTTTGATCACTGAGCAGATGATGGATGCAGTAAATTTGCAACGTCTTTGTACGGGCATGGATCGAGTCTGCAGCAGAGCGTTGGTGCTTTATGCTATCTCGGAATGGGACTAAGTATTTTTTCTGGCTTGAACTTCAACTTTAAAGAACTTAAAAGTCACGTTGCCCACCATTCGATGTCTCGTCTCAGTCAGTTCTTAGATATTTTAGCGCCAGCGCCTTCGCAGTGTCTCGCCCTTACATTTCAATCCCAGCGCCAAGTTTTAGGAACTTATGCGCCAACAACTTCCCATCTTCCACCCTTACGCTTTTCATCTCTGCGCCAACAACCAAACCTGAGCCAACATTTCCCTTTGTTTTCCCAACATCAGCCTACAATGCTTTTTAACCTTGAGTTTATAATCGTTTGATGTCGACAAATTCAAAGTTTCATAATCCAAATCAAAAAATAAAGAACAAAAAAAATTTTCTTTAAAATAATTATCTTGCGAAAGTAATTTTTTTTTTTTCGTTCGTTTATTTAGAGCTACGACGTATAAATGTCGAAATTGTTCTAATTCAAATTTTTGCACTTGGAAATTAATATTTGCAATATAATCAATACGGCGCGCGTTGAAGGTGGCATTAGAATTTTTCTCTTTAATGTATGTAATTGCAGTCACGTTCCGTTTTTATGTTTCGTAAAAAAAATACCGAATGCATTTTAAGTGAATTCATGAATTTTTATATCCGATCGGTATCGACGTTTAGAAATCCGTGTAAAAACTTTTGGAACGTTGGGAAGCTTGATTAATTATGAGGAAACTAAATTGTTCCGATTAATTTCCAATCGGCATGATCTTACATTCACGAAAGATAATAAACCGAAACCAAATAAGCAAACATATATAGAGGAAGAAATTAAGCATTAACTACTTCCTACATTGTTGTACAAATGTAGAATTTCGACAGACTATTAATCAGAGACGAGAGTAATGATAATAATAAAAAAAAAGCCGAAAAATGCAGAATCACGAATTCATCGGGTTTTCTTTATGCTTATTAGATTGTGTGGGATCAATTCTTTTTGACATTGATTTGAATAAACTTTGGGGAAGTGGTTAAGATTATTTAAAATATTGATTTAGGCTCATAAAATCGTAGCTTGTTTTCGGGCTGAAATACGACCAAAGCTCTCGTAGGGTCGCCGGTTCATAATTTTTGATCAGCACTTTGGGCCAAAGGCCTTCAGGCTTGTATGGCCGGTTTGCCACTGTTTCGGGGTGATGAAAATTTGGTTCTTGATCCAGTTACTTTAGGGAATGTCTGACATGCAAAGTGGCGCCTGAAGGATCCAAGTGGTATTTTCAATATTACGTAATATTTAAATGCAATGTTCGCGTTTCTGTTGTATTATTATCATTTTAAGTTATTATTTTTGAGGCAGCATTTTTCTTTAATTTTTGGCGGTAAAATGCTGACTTATTGGTCTTGGCTTTACCACTAATAAATTGATCAAAAATCCCACTAAGAACAAAATTTTTGAATTTAAAAATTATTTAGCGTTAACTTTAGCTTGATGCTGCTAAAAATTCTCTAAAAAGAAATTTTTTATGCTACTTCTTTCCTATTAAAAAATACAAAAAAAAATATTTTGTCTGTGTCAGTTCATAAATCACGATTTCTCCCAAAAAACTTTTCACTTTTTGGTCAAAACTTTATTTTTTCATATCAAACACCCAACACACTAATTTTCCCGCCATAACCATATTGTCATAATCCATGCTGTGTAATGTATCCATCGAGCAAAAATCCCATAATCGATCGATGATGATCGAACAATAGATGAAACGGAACTAAAATTTCGAAATCGATTGATCATAGACCGGTGGCTTTAAAAAAAATGTCATCGTCATGATATTTTCAATTCCCATTAGTTTCATCATCATCTCCGTCGTCTTAACCTTTCACGGGTATCGACAATAGAAGGCCTAAGCCCACCCTCCACCATCGCATAAACAAAACTCACCTAAATGGGAGTAGACAATTGATTTTTCTTAAAAAAACGTAAATGAAATCGATATAAAAATAAAGACGCGAACGCGAAAGTCGAAACCACTGGACTAAACCGCTGGAGTGGTGACAGCAACAGTGACTTCTCCACCAACCACTCCGATCACCACCACTCCAAAACGTGGAAACGATCAAAAACGGCAATGATTTTATTAATAATAAGCTAAACATGAGAACGATACAACGGATAAAGTGAAAGCATGCAGGATTTTTTTTTCTTTTAATCACTATTGTAATCCGTTTGAATATAACGTGAATGAACATGGCTTCATAAGCTAAGAATCTTGAACGAGTTGATATTCGGCATCGATTATACCATTCCGCTTTTTTTTTATATACCATCACTCTAGTAATTTGTTTAAAACAAAATAATTTTTATAGTTAACTAAATTAGTTTGGCTCGTAAGCTAAGCATGATTTTTTCATTCAATTTCTAAAATTTTGGATATTCCCTTTTTGGAATAAATGACCTCGCGAAGTGCTTTACCGCTTGCGGTGTCAGTTGTAGGGTTGAAGTGCTACTAATGCCGGTCGATTCCACCGATCCAGAAAAATACCCGATGGATCGTGGTGTGTGTGATTTTTGGTGTGCTGTGATTCTCGTAGGATTGACCGTTTTATTGCAGCTTCCGTCCACATAAAAATGGATCAATTAAACTTAAGATATACACAGTAGTTCTGGTATCGAATGTCAGGTCGATCACGGATTTATTAAATCTCCCGGGGGCAAACCATGAATGCATCGCGTTTTAATATACATAATTCTTGAGTAAATTGAAAAATTATGGTTTATATGATTTTCAATTTATTGGATGTTTCCACGGAACGAGATTCGTCGGTTATCTTCAGGTTCGATTTTAAAAGCTCTTCGGTTGTTTTATTTTATAAATGATTAAGGTGCGGCATTGAATGAGTCATTCATAAATGCGAATGGAGGGAAATGTATTTGAGATGTCGTGGAGAGATGTAAGGCTTTTGAAGATTATGTTTTATTAACGACTTTCTCTGTGTTGCCATTGTGGATTATCCCATTGCTTAGCACCATCCCTTTGATGGAAATCTAGTCCAAAAAAGGTATGATCGGATTTAAAAATACTTCCGTGCCTTTAGGTATAAGCGGGCAGGAGTGTCTATAATGGTGTTTTAAACAAAGTGACACAGATAGAGGTGTACTGTTGTACAGATTTGAAGAGCAAGCTGCAGCAATGACAATTTAGAAGAGGGAAAGAGTGTGATTGTAATGTCAGCTTTTTTATGTGTCTACTTCAGCCTGGAAGTCACCAACATCGATTTAGCTTTAGCGAACATCGGTTTTGCTTTAAGGCAGAAGTGATAGAAGAACTTTGGAAGAATTGGGTAAAATCCATTAAGATTTTAACCAGAATGCATAATTTTTGGGAGACAATTGGATATTGAATACCCACACTACACTCGGCTTCAAAGTGTTTTTAGAATTCGATAGGTCAATAATAACCGCCTGGGTTCTGGAAACTTGTGGTTTGAAAAGAGCTAGAGTTGTTATTTCTCCTTGAAAATGTCTTTCTTCTTTTTTTATGTGCCCTCTTTATAAAAAAAAGATTGGGCTTTTTCCACGGTAAACAAAGAGCAGTCCGGTACAGCTACGAGGAATGTTGATCAAAGTGGTTTCTTCAAGTCATTAGGTTTTCCCTTCTTCTCGGTCGGTCTATTCTTAAATTTTCCCCTCCATATTAAATAGAAGAGGAAGCATGATGGAATCGGTGTACTTGATTTGACCTGTGACGTCAGCTGGGATCTGAGTGAAGTCTGCAACAAGCTGATGGAGTCAAAACCGAAGTAATCCTCCAGTTCCATCACGAGAATAGGTAATTCGTAATCGCGCCTAACCTAACCTAACCTTAATCATTGGTTAAAAAGAGTTCTAGAGGTTTTCTTAAAATTCATTAGTTGCTCATAGCTGTTCGTGGCGTCAACGGCAAAAACTTGTGGAAATATTTCTATAACTAATTCCGTATTCTTCTTCCTACTAGTCTTGTTCTCTGCTAAAACTTTTGATTTCAAACATATTTACTCAAGGTAAAATAGTAAATCTTTTTTTCATTGAAAATCTATTTCCATCAATTCCAACTTTTAATTCGGGGTTTCCTTTAGAAATAGCACAATGAATCATTTTTTTCCGTCGAAATTGAAAGTAACCGGATCACAATTACATCCACAAAAGTTTAAAAATTTGTCTCGCATTTGACACTTCATTGTCAAATATATTATTATCTTTTTTCCAGAAATGAAACTTTTTAACGAAATGACATCATTTATACCATATCGAATCTGCAAAAAAAATTCATCAACTTTGTCACGGCCAATCAATTCACACCTACATCCACTGACATTTATTGAATTTAATAGATAATACAGGCAGGGGGGTTCGCTTTTTTTCACTCCTCGTAACATCCCGTCGAACTTGAACCACCGCACTTTATTTAAATAATACACTGTAACCCGACTGAAAGTCTAAACATCAGCCATGGTTATTAAGGTGTAGCATGTGAATTTAAAATTAATATATCATTCGCAAAATAAGACGTTATTAACGACCTTTTCCGACTGAATGAATCGATTAATCATATTTTGAAGACTAATAGAAGCGATCATGCCAGGAAACGGCTTCGGACTTACTCGAAACCGGTAATCAGAAAAAAATCGAATCCACGAGACAATCAAAAAACAATTAACGAACGAAAGTGAAAGAAAGCACAAAAAAATTTAATTTATCGGGAATTTTACATATTATTAAAAGTTTAAGCCAGATTAAGTAAGTTTGATAAAGTTATTGGAATCGGCGTGTATAATTAACAAAAAGATAAGATCAGAAAAATTAGATCAAGGGTACGCGGGTATCAATTGACGCTTAAACAGCTATTGTGTTTGTTATTACTAAAATATGCAACGAATAACCATTTTACGGTAAATACCATGGTGAATCTTATTCGATACACCTCTACTCTCGTCTTTCTTCATTGAATCAACTAGGTGAGGCTAAAAAAGACGTCATTGCTTTTTTGTTAATAAAGAAATTTTTAATTCATTGTAGAAAAAATTAAAAAAAATGAATGTGGAAGCTATTTGAGCAGTAACGATTTTAGAAATTTTTCCACGACTTGTTTAATCGAGTTGGGTTCATTTGTTGAGGGCGCAGCTGACCCTTTGATTTATTCCGATCGCCTTTTACACAGAAGTTCCTGGGTCGTCAATTTTGATTTCATACAATGTTGATCTTGGTATGTTTTTTGGTGCCATGAATTGGAAAAAATTCTTTGAGCCGCTACTGAAAGAAACAGTTTCAAGAATATAAATTAAGATCTACGGAATGATTACAAAGTTATATATTAATCATAATATATTTAAATGTAATGAAAATGGAATCATTCATATTTAATGTAGTTTTAGGCAAAATGCCAGTCGCTGAAAAATTTTTGCGATAAAAAGTGATGGAAGTATTAACGAGAAATCCAATTCATCTTAATGGTGACTTTTAAAATGCTAAAAAGAATATTATAATCCTCCAGGAAATCTTGATAGCTTCCAAATAAGAATATTTTTATCTGTTACAAGGAAGCGCAGTATATTTCATCTCAAAAACGATATCATTAACTTTCGTTACAATGCACATGAACAATACGAGTCGAAAGAAAATGTATATTATTACATTTCAAATTTTCGAGTGACATTTTTTTTATTATAAAATTTAATATGAGAAAATAAGTGCAAAATGTTAGAAAGTTTTCTGATATAAATATCAGAGCAATCCTGTTATGAAATTTCGATGTTCGCAAAGTTTTTTTTTAAGATTTGATAACTACATGCGACGATCCTGACATTTTAGGGAATAAATGGTAAAACTATTTAGGAGTGATTACACGGTATAAGCAATAATATGAATGATGGTTTTTTAAGTAGCGAAAAAACAACATTAGTCATTTGCGTTTTTTGGGATTTGTGGTAAATCACCCGCAAACATTTTGCTGTGTGTTTAATATGTAACAATAAATGACAATTATGTTGACATTATTGAAGAAGAAACGAAGGTCTTAAATTTTTATCGGAATTATTTGAGACTGAAAAAATCATGTGAACGAAGACGTTTGGGGGAAAATTTTGTTATGGTTAATTAAAAATTGGGGTGTGCCATGACGTTAATGACGTTTTTGGGTATGTCCCAGCCATAGCAATAATGCGGGTTGCTTCAGATATTCAAGGGTTTGGAAGTAGCTTTAGCAAACATGGAAAGATCTCCAAGTGAAAATCGACTTGCCACAGCTAGTCGATTTTCGTCTCTAGATGGGCACTTGACGCCAAAACTTTGGAAGAAGTAGTTGAAAGTTTACTACTTGTCTTGTTCAAGAGTGTGAAAACAGATGAACGGCTTATCGTGTTATTCTTCTTCTTTCAATGCCCGCTCCTCGTCGGAGACTGGCGATCATCATGGCCATTGGCCAACCATTGATGATTTTACTAGGAATATCAAATAATGTGGTGACTTTCCATAATCTTCCACATCGCAGTACGGGAGCCATACCATTGATCCAACTCTGCCTCCCGGTATCTGAGCCTAGGCCTTGCCGATTACTCTCATCTTCAGCCCTAGGTCAGTATTAGCGAAGCTTTTGCCCTCCACTAACTCATAACCCTGAGAAGGGAGCTCACCACAGGGCAAGGACGCCATTCCTTGAGCAAGACCAAACATGGCTCACCGGCTACCCTAATCGTGTTATCGCTGGGATCGTGTTATTGCTGGGCTTGAATCTCTATTCTCGCTTCATAGCACGCTGTCAGGTGGGGTTACTTTGCTGATAACTGTTGGACGGTCGATAGGTTGGCGGTACTGACAATTCACGTTGGCGGTAACCGCACAGTGGTTGTCGGTGAGCCCTGCTCTCTGCTGCGAAAATTACTTTGACCAGCAGGGCAGCCCAAGAGAAGGAAAATCTTAGCATATAAACTTACTCTTAGACTTTTCTTTATGGGGAACGAATTGCAACAAGTAAAGTCCAATCCACACACATTAGAGGGCGCCACTTTTTATATTCGCATAACAAACCAGCAACGTAATGATTAGCTCAAATCGGATTAATATTCTTAACTAGAACATGCATAAATCATATCCTCTGGAATATAAAGGCACAATCAAAGTTTATTTAGTTCAAGTACAATACACTATATCTTGTCATTTGATGGAAAACTATAACAAAAATATAATTACTTGTTTTATTGTCTCCTTTATTTTATTATCAAACTACTAAAACGGCTGAAGAATTTTCGCTAGGAGGAAAATTCCTCCATTAACTTTACCAATCTCGATCAGAAAAAAATTTATTACATTAAAGCGAAAATGTGTTCGGTTTTGATATTTATCAAAACACTTTCATCTAAAATCCATATTTTTTCATGAAAATACACTTTTTTCAAGGTTTTTAAAAAATGAAATTAGTTTTAGTGACCTATAGAGTACCGTATTGCACTTTCAGAATTGTGGTAAATCAAACTTTTAAACGGTACTCATATATACGTGCTTTACCTTGAGACGATTACCGCAACTTACTTTGCATACGTACCTTTAACACGATATTACATTCTTGCTTATTGAGATGATACCTCAGTTTCGTTAAATATTTTTCTTCCACTATCGCTTTCACATGCCCTTTTAATCGAATTACCCATGAAGGATATTAAAAAAAATTAATAGCTTAAAAACCGATAGGTATAGTTTGTTCAATGCGTTAACGTGGACCTTTTACGCTTAATCACAATTATGAAATTATTGCTACAAAAGCCGTGATACTCAGCAATGAAATATCGTCTTTTTACTTTGTTTACCGATGTGTAAACAAAGTGCTAAACAAATTGAAAGGATTAAGGGAATGACATTGCACGATTATTAGAACAGAGTCGAAAAGAAAATCATATATAAACATTCCCGGAGCGAACCTTGTACCTCGACCTAGCACCAGATACCAGGTACAAATCACGCACAATCTCGTGATTATTTCGTGACACCACCCTCATCCATCATTATTTATCAATAATCTCATTGTAATTCTTATTAACAGAATTCACGTGATTTTAGATTGGTATCCCGTTAACTCTTGCCATTGGCCTTGACGAAATAAAAATGGAGAGAAAAATCCGCTTTAGGTGTAAAAAAATGTCGAGATTCGATCAGCAATCGGTAGCTATTAACAATCATTAAAATTAGATTCATTGTTGAAGAGCTATGAATCGGGTTATCGTGCCAGGAATGGTATATGGAAAATATGCAGGGATCAAGGTTTCGGTTGCTTAGTTCGCGTTTTTACCCTTGCGCTTGAAGCGAGGATCTGCCTACAGGCCTGGAGAATTGCCAGGCGGTATTAAATGTTACCTGAAGGAAATGCCTATTGGTGCTTTGTGAAAAAGGGCGGTTCGGTATTTAAGTTCGCCCTGCTCTATTTATTTGTCTCCAGAAAACAATGCTTAAGTAAATAATTAATGATGCCAATGTTATTTTTATAAAGTATAAGAGGAGGTTATGATAAAAGCAATGTCAGGTTTAGGTTTTTGAATGAAGGATCTTAAAGTTGAGGGTCGTTGATGGTGAAAATTTTCAAGATTAGTGCTCGTGAACATGGGACTAGAAGTGTTGAATTGCTGGAGATAAAGGCGCATGGGGAATCGCAATCATCGGACAAAGTTTTTATTAGGGGTAAAGTTGTTTAATTATCTACTGCGAGAAATACAAGGTAGTGAGTCTGAGTCAGCTACAACATTCTATAAGGGACCTTAAAGTATATCAGCATTCTGCGGCTATGTCCAGAATGCCGGATGAACGGCTTCCTGAGCAAGTGTGGGAATGAATACCCAAAGAGGGGAGGAGGAAAAGAAGACCGAGGAAGTCTTGAATGGAAGGCGTTCGGAAGGCAATGAGTGCTCGGAACCTTAAGGATCAGGAGTGGAGGTTAGGCACTGGACAACGTCATCAAAGGTTTAGAAACCGATTCTATACATAAAGTGGCATCACCCCGATGGATGCAGAGAGCCAAAAATAAAGAAGTTCGACCAAGATGGAGAGAAGCCATATTGTTCAGAAATGGACGGAAGAGAAGAAGATAGAAGAACATACTATCCTATAATCTGAATTTTATCGAATGACAGTCCGACACAGTGACATTGACATTGGCATCCCTACATAGGGGACTATAAACAATCATCCAGCAATTATGCTGTCACCATCCCTAATCATCTTAGTTGTTCTTCGTCACGCTGTATTTACGCCCGTAAATTGGAGCATACACTAAATTTCCCATGTGGCAACAGGAACAAAAACAGTTTTGCAACAAACCCTTCTCAAAAATTTCAAAATTTTCTTGAATTTGAAATCCCATACATTCATCACGCTTTTTCTTAGTTGTAAAGATCCGTATCTTTACACTGCAAAAGAAAATTCACGATAAATCCTTGAAACTAATAAAAAATCGATATCGAAAATTACCCATAACGGGTATGTATATGGAACAATAAGAAGCCCGATATAGTTTTCTTTAGCCTTGATCTATGATCTAGAAAAACGCACACAAGAAACTTTTTAATCATATGACACGAGTCACGTTTTTATGAAGTTCCAAATGCACACGTGCGGTGCGGACCACTATCCTGGAACACTCCTACGCTTCAGACAATATGACAATCATGACCTTGTCATTGAAAAAAAAAACTCAAAACATTTTATAAATATTTGTTCCATAAACCGATCGGACAACCAAACATGGTAATTGGATTAAAAGGTATCAAAGCTAATTTTCCGACCTACAGGACATTCGGAACTTGGATAGTTATCCAAGTAGAAAAAAAAGCCGACATGATTATTGGAATATGTTCATGCCTTTTGAGGTGTCATTTTCGATGTTTAATTATCAGCTCGATCTCAACCTTGGCGAAAAGCTCGAGTATCACACACTTTAAACAATGTAAAATCGTGGATCTAGTTTATAATACCTTTACCGAACTACACACCCACATTATTAATTATTATCAACAGAAATCGGGGATTTTTTTAAGCTGACGGCACCTTGACCTTGTATTTACAGTACCTTTGAACTTTAAAACAATACAAACACATTTTATTTAGCACGTGAGTTATATAATCGATCGTGATAAACTTCTTTTTTACTTTCGAGCGACGCGAAGCAGAGTGACGAAAGTATTGCCGTACCCTGAAAATCGAAAATCCTTATTCTTGCGAATATCAAGATGAAAATTACATAGAACTTCATAAAATCAAATTCTGAGATGATGTCTGTCCGCCGCGTCCGCCGCGTACGCCGCGTACGCCGCGTACGCCGCGTACGCCGCGTCCGCCGCGCTCGATATCTCCGCCAATACGCAACGGATCGAAAAAATTTTTCACACACGTATTCTTCGTCGAAAAATAAGAGGGGGTCTTCTTTTCTTTTTTCGAAATTCGAAAAATTATGGAAATGGCGAATATTTGAACTTTGAAATTTTGGCCTGTCTCTTTGCGACATAGCTCGGGCAAACCACAACGGATTGTGATAATTTTGCGTGGGATGAAGGAGCATTGTGCAAGGGTTAACTGTTTAAAATTTCAGAACAATCGGTGGATGGGTTCACAAATTACAATCTGAGATCTATTTGTAAATACTAAACCAAGATGGCTGACCGTAGTGACGTCACTATTTACATGATGTTGACTGCGGTGACGTCATTATTTCGACTTTAAAGAATTCGATGAGGGTGTTTTTTGACGTAATTTTTAAGGAGAAAGGAGTAGGAATTTCAATAAACGACAACAAGAACGGCGTATTTTTCAGGGGGAAGGAGTTAAAATTTTGAAAAACAAGGAGGGAAAGTGTAAAAGCTCTGAGTTTGAAGAATTTTGAATGTGGCCTCGTTGAAGCGAAGTTTAAATGTTAAAAAACGAAGGGCAAAATTGCCAAAGCTTAGAGATCGAGGAATTTGAAGGTGAACTCGTTCGAAGTACTTTTTTAAGAAAGGAGTCAAAATTTAAAAAAACGAAGGGCAAAACTGCCAAAAATTAGAGTTTGAGGAAATTGAAAGTGGACTCGTTCTAGCTAATTTTTTAGAGAGAAGGAGTCAAAATTTCGAAAAACGAAGGGCAAAACTGCCAAAGCTTAGAGTTTGAGGAAATTGAAAGTGGACTCGTTCTAGCTAATTTTTTAGAGAGAAGGAGTCAAAATTTCGAAAAACGATGGGCAAAACTGCTAAAGCTTAGAGTTTGAGGAATTTGAAAGTGGATTTGTTCGAACGAATTATTTAGGGAGAAGGAATCAAAATTTCGAAAAAGATGGGCAAAATTGCCAAAATTAAAGTTCGAGGAATTTGAATGTGGTCTCGTTTTTACAAATTTTGATTGCTTTTCCCTAAAAATTTCCCATGAAACTATAGCTTTATAGAATTTGAAATAAGAACTCTTAACTCCATAGGAACTCTTCAATATCCTGTACAATTTGATGTCACTTTAAAAAGACTGTCTATGATAATGGTAATTGCGAAGGAATGGTAATTGGTTTGTGCGTTTTAGATTAACATATTAAATAAAATAAATTATAACATAAAATTGCAATAACTGAACTAAATTAATTCGCGAGAAAGTTGTATGGGGTGCAAAGCACCCCAAATACCATTCCTCTTGTTTTGTGTTTAATTTGCGATTAATCGTTTTTCAACGGGACTTCCTTAACCACGTCTCCACCCACAAGCGAGTCGATTAAGTTCAGTTATTTATTTGTTTAGACAGTGTTTTTCCAGGTTCCTTTAGATGCATTTAAAAAAAAGAGAGACCGTGGCGCCTGGTGAATGTGCGTAGGCGGATCTCGAAAATTCGCGCTCCAGGCGATTTTCCAGTAAACTGTAATTAAGGACAACTAGAGCAGCCCTTTGTTTGTTTTTGTTTTTAATTTTAATTAAGGAGTAGAGTAGTTCAGAAATTAATAATAATGTATTTCATTAATTTTTCATGAAAATAATGAATAGTGAGATATATGGATTAGGCAAGAGAGGCATTGGCAAGAAACAATTGAAATTAATATTCTTGAGATTTTTTTCCTTCCTTAAATCGTTATGAGCAAAAGTATTGCAGCCCAGATCTTGGTCTGGCAAATTTTTTAAGGGCATATTTTATAAGCTTTCAAAAATTTGGCAACGCAAATCTTGTTGATCAAGTTAGTGTAGGGACAGTGGTCGTCAGTTAATGTTGAGGTGATGGCCACGAATTCAGTCCAGCGGAATCGCTTTACATTCTGCATAGAGTCAGTAGATTGAGTTAATGTGCTTGTGAGCTGGTGACCCACCTTATGTTTTGAACGAGGCCCACAGTTTTATATGACTACTCCAACAAGTCACTGAAAATGTTAATTCTTGACCTTTCTCCCTCGAGGCCAGCTATTTCGACTAGCTCCTTAAAACCGAATCGAATCAGCGAAATGGCTGCCCAATAAAATAAGTAAACAGGGATAATGACATTTGAGGCTTTAACTGGGCTTAGGTCATTCTCTAACAAGACTAATATTATTATTGATTTATTTTCATAAAAACCTTTACCGCACACACTTTTCCAATTGAATTCTATTTAGCTGTCGAGAAGAATCGTTTATTATCTATCATCGTTAGTGTTTGTTTTTAAGAAGATATCAAAAAGATTGCAGGTTTAGCATTGGAAATAAATTTATAAAAGGATCCGTCAAGCGTTTTGTATTTATACCTGTGTAAACCTTGATCATTTGAACTTGTCAAAGCTATCAGTTATTCGTCCCTAAAAGACCGGCTAATATGTCAAGGAGAGAAAACAATGACTCACAACAATAATTTTAACTTTACAACAAAATCAATGTATCAATAAAAATTGGTTGCAGTCATCACCTCTTTTAAACTCGAGAGTTCAAGCTTTTTATAGATCCATATTTGGCCGTAATGTTAAATGTTTCGAGTGTCTTTTATTCTTTTTTACTGTCAAGGTACGCGAAACCTTTACGATTGAGAAACACTTGAAGTTTATAAATCGGATGAATTTTCACTGAAATTAAAAAAATTATAATTAACGTATAATTTTTTTGTTAAAGAGGAGTGTAAAGAAAGTTCATGATTAAGTGTCTATTCACTGAGAAACAGCATTTACATTTTGTAAAATTAATTTTCAACTAATTGCTATATCATCTTCAATTATTTCTCTTTGTTATTACATTTGAAAGAAAATATAAGGAATGATACCACTTTGTGCAATGAAGCATTTTAGATTGCAAAAGTTCAAATAAAAAAAAATCCTTCGTAATAATGACATTCTTTATTCTCCCCATTATTTTTTTGTATAGTTTGTAATTTGCCACTTTTTTGCATGCTTTAGATTCCCGTAATTTATAACACAAGATGAATTCTGGTTGTCAGCGAAGAAAACCTTGAATTTGTTGCCCCTGTTAATCATTTGTCAAAACATTGTTGTTTTTATATAGCGGTAAAGTATATCGGGTCCGGAATCCGGATTTTCGAATAGAAGATAATCAATTCCCTCTTTTATCTCATCTCTTATCCTTACATGACGTATATGATGTAATTAAAGGAATAATCCTTCTATTAACCTTCGAATATAAAATACTAATTAGGATGATATCTAGACGGTTGATTCTTTTTTGCAAGGTAGGACGTCCCTTCCGATTCTCCGCCCGTTTGAGAAATGTCGGTTGAACACCGACAACAAATTCACGTCAAGGTTTTGCACCCTGCAGAGGAGAATTATGGATTTTAAACAGTGGCGGAGAAGAAGCGTCGAAGTTTCCCGCCTTGAGTCTTAAAGCTACTAAGATAGTTCATCTGGCTCTGCTTAGGGAGCCTAGTAGGGAGTGGACATTTAGACGAATCGTCTGCTGCACACGGGGTTGTAATGTTCTCGAATTGGCATCCGCCATGATCTCGAAGTGGACGTCATCCTGTTGTTCCATAAGCTTTCTATTATTAGGCCATCATGGCGATTCCAATTTCGAAATCATCGATTCGAGAACATGGCAGCCCCATGTGTAGCAGACAACTAGTCGAAGAATACACTCGTAGATTGGCTCCCTAGCTCTGTTGGGTTGGAATTCCAAAATTACACCTCACATGCCTCGCTCCGCCAGGTCGAGGGTGGCGGGATTAGGTTTGTTCAGCGATACTACTCCTTGCAGACTTCTTCTTCTTCTTTAGTGCCCGCTCCTCGTCGGAGATTGGCGATTATCATGGCCAACCATTAATGATTTTACTAGGAATATCGAATAATGTGGTGACTTTCCATAATCTTCCACATCGCAGTACGGGAGCCATACCATTGATTCAACTCTGCCTCCCGGTATCTGAGCTTAGGTCTTGCCGATTACTACCATCTTCAGCCCTAGGTCAGTATTAGCGAAGCTGCTGCCCTCCACTAACTCATAACCATGAGAAGGGAGCTCACCACACGGCAAGGACGCCATTCCTTGAGCAAGACAAAACATGCCTCACCGGTTACCTTGCAGACTAACTAATCGTAATGTTCGACGCGAATTTGGCATCCGCTTTTCCTGTTGAAGACGCAGCCATTTCTAGGACAAACCAATCAAAATTGATCAACAGTAGCAGATTCGAGGCTTATAAAGATAAAAGGCTCTACATTAAATTTTATAGGTTAGTCTGAGGCTCCAACCACGCCCTTTGGACGAGGGATAAGATTATGCTAATTAGCCTGTTACTGATCCGTTAGCAGTTACTGGCAGGGCCCTCAATCTTGTAGGATCATTTTGCCACCAAAACTGTTGGAACCGTTTATTGATCAGAAGACCAATCTTCAGAATGATCAGTCTTATGCAAGGCTCTTTTTTTTTGAAGCTGTGCTTCTTGCACCCAAAAGATCTGTCCGCCACTGACCTTGTGTGTGAAATTAAATGTGTCGTCCAGTGAAATATAACATCAAACCCGATGATTAATAACATTTAATAATTTTTAACATTCAACTTTTTGAATAATAAAAGTTTTTATGTGCGTGATCCGATTTACTCTCCAGGATATCAACAAAGCCTGCGCACCGGTCCCGAATTAAAAGGAACAAGGTGTAAGTCGAAGAAAATAAATTGCGAAGGACAGTTTGAAGCGAGAAAAACAAATTAATTTAGGTGGCGATTAATTTGTTTTACTCGACTTTTTAATTTGGCGGATGCGTGATCGACATTCATGCGAATAAGGCGGAAACCTGATCATCTTAATTAAAATGAAAACAGTCCGGCATGGTTAACATATTATATGGATCAAGTGTATTTCAGTCTGGTTTTTTTTTTTTATAAATGTATTAAGGTAGATTTTGTTTGCTTTAGGCGTAACATTGTTGAATGGAAATTGATTATTGAGCGGAAGTCTGTACGGTGTACATGCGATCAAAATTGACCATATCTGAAGGGCCTTTGGGATTTTTTCGCTATAGGTTTGGATTATTACATTAAAAAATTGGATAAAGTGCTTGAATGACTATGCTCTATAATGTTATACAGTAGTCTAAGTGTTAGCTGTAAGGTATTTAAGAGATTATAAATCAAAAAGTAAATCTACAGCGGTTTAATGTGAGGTCATGTCGTTGTATAATGAGCTTGAGTAGGATGTAAAAGAGATCATTAAAGAATGAAGCTCTTGAGGCTGAGAGTCGAATGTGCAAGGTTTAGTTTGTTGGTCAATAAGAAATATGGAGAGGAAGGCAGTAAACAATGCGTTAGGAAAATCCAGCCTTTTCTGTTGGCAGTAATTTCTCGAAAAACTTTGTTTTTTGTGCCAGAAAATTGGAAGTTGCGCTATTCTGAGCTCATGAGTAGTTGTGAGTATATGAGAATACCGATTCTTTCAGCTTGGCATATGAATTTGAAGTTGAACCGTGGGTCTTGAATCGTGTAATCAAGGAGTTGAGGATCGTCTATCGTATTAAGTGTCAAAAGCTAGAATGCTTCGGTTTCATCCTCTGCAACGTACAATCACCGTCTCCTGCAACTAGTAATAAAGGGGTCGGCGACATTGACAGGTGAAGAAAGATCGTAACCAGTGGTGTCCCCAAGATCATGCTTGGAGTTTTATTCCAACCTTGTTTGACATAGCCCCCTTCTAAGAAATCAGTTAAGTATTTCGAATAGACTTTGAATTTGCATTTGACCAACCGCAGAGTTGAGTGTTGTAATGTCGAACCTGCAAACCCAAGCTGTACAAATGATCGATGGGTATTGACTTCACGGGCACAAAACGCAAAATCGAGTTGCAGTAATTTACTTTCTTTTGAGAAAGCTTCAACATCAGTATCCTCTACAAAACTCACGACTTGTGATGGATTTTATAGCCAGATTTTGTGTGACCTAATTGCGCTTTGACATAAACAGACCAGCATACAAAGATTTCTGACAAACCAATACCATTCCACTTGACTAAGACAATTTTTCATTTCTCCCCACAAAGACTTAAGAAAACTTGAAACCAATTCAAGAAGTTTTTCCATGACCGAATTAGAAAACAAAAATAAATCGATACTTCTAAAACAATAGTAATCTGGCTTTTTCCCTCTACGCTAGGTTAATACAGGTGACATTTCCTCTTAATTATTTATTTATCGTTCAATATTGTTTAGATTTTCACAGTCATTGACAATCGTCAAATTCGTTCACCCATCTTTATTTTAACTAACGACCTCCAGTCTGTCGCGTTTTCCAGATCGTCAATTTTTAAACCAATGGCATGAATAAGCAAATCTAAATCAAATAAAGAACATCATATATCAATCATTCCATCACAATTATTTCTTTTGTGATATGACTGTTGAAGGAATCTTAAACAATTAAAATTAACATTCGTGGATCTTATTCGGAAAAATTATAAAGCGATTATTGCTGCAAACATACGGATAAGGATATATCTATTTAAATTATAGGAATTGTCTAACGTTCGAAAAGCTAAAATTTTCACATAATAAATGCCCAATTTATTATCATAATTCAAAAACAAAATTAGGGTAATTCTAAAAACTATAAATCAATTTAACGATTACAATAATTGTAACGTTGAATTAAAAATTCGCCCCCTGCAGATCAAAAATGGTGCCAACATTAAATCATTATTCAATTGATTGGCTGCGAAATAAAAAATCATATTCAAGGTTAATCGATCGTTCTGCTGTTGACCTCATTGGGAGAATATGGCAAATTCTTGTAACGTGCTTGCTTAACTTTGTATCGTATCGACCGCACCTACATCGATTCGATCTATTTGAGATGAAACCCATAAATTTCGCAGAGCTTATTGTTTAAATGTTTTTGTGAAAAATTGTTTGGTTTCAAGGATGCAGGCGCTATTAATACCAATCAAATTATGTAATAAGAAGCAACCCTTCTTTAAACTCGGGAAGATTAACAATTGATACGTGTCGATTCTTTCTCATTATCGGCAGGTAACGTGTCTGAATGCCATTTCTATATATAATTATTATGATTCAGACATATTATGATATAATAAGACAGTATATCACGCATGACATGACACCCGTCATATTTATGTTCTCGGTGATTAGTTGAAGACTTACCTGTTGGAAAACTATAATACCCATCGTTTATGGGTATTTATCGCATAAACTGACCTCCGGTTTTTAGCCTTGGTGAAAAGTTCATTTCCTAATGCCTGATCATATTAAGAATGAAGACGTGATGCTACAAAATCTGTAATAAAAGTCAAATACTTCAACTAGAGGTGTTTTTTCAATGCTTTTGTTGGTAGCAATGTTGTGTGTGCCACCAAGGGAGATTCCTCATGCTCGAGGCCTCGCACATTGCAGTATATTTATCGTTGAGATTAACTGAAATTGTTGAATAGAGACATCTCTCCAAGATGTGTTTCAACTGATGAGATGGGGAATCTACAGATTAATCTATCGTAAAATTGTTTTGTTTGGTGTCTTTGTTTTAATAACAATAGCACATTTAGTGCCTAACCAATACTTTGGCCAAAGAGATGGGAGCACCAGCGCAGAGGACCATCAATTTGCTCTCGAGAACGAGGCTCAACTGAGGTCGGGCCGAGAGGAAATAACTAGACGATATGATTCGCATCGCGGGCCGGACTTGGCTGCAACTATCGCAGTTTGGTTCAACGTAGAAAGACTTGAAAGAAACTTACACCAATGAGGGATATCTATAAGCTGTTGAGGAAGAAGATTAATTCAAGAACAAATGAATTCGTGTAAAGTAATACATCATTACATCCGCTGCCACCAGATTCATTAAAATTAGTAGGATGAACAGATCTCCATTTATCAATGAATGAAATGAAGACACCTTCTGGTCGACAAAATTGTTGACAATTGTTAACAGCCTCGTTGACCGAAAGGTGTTTTCATTTTATCCATTGAATGATTTTGGGTCAGCGGGGCTCGTCGCTTTGATTTAATCAAGATCTTCTGATCTTCATTAATAAAACAACAGTCTTCTTCTTCAGCCTTTCTGCATCCACTCGTGGATATAGGCCTCTCCCAAATTTCTCCATCTCGTACGGTTCTCAGTTTTCCGGAACCAACTCCTTCCCGCAGTCTGAATGATACCGTCGAGCCATTGTTTTTGAGATCTTCCCCTACTCCTCAATGTTAAACGCGGCCTGTATTATGTGTTAATGTTACTGCCCATCACTCCTGGCCCTGCCTGGCCACATTTCCTCCTACCCACTGCCACTTCAGCTCTGCAGCACTCCTTACTACGTCCATCACTCTGGTCTACTTGCGGATCGTTTCATTTCTAATCCAATCCATTAGGCTTACGCGGACCTCTCCAGCGCGCGATGTGCCACGAGGAGCTGGTTGGAACTTCTGATGGTTAGTCATCGCCTCTAAGTTATAGGTTAGAACTGGCAGGACACAAAAGTTTTTTCTTTCCTTTTAGATACTAACTTCTTTAGATAGCCACACCTCATTTTATACCTTCTTTTATTAATTTTTTGTCTTGGCAGTTGAATCTCCAGGAAACCTGCGTGGGTGGCTTAAAATAACCAAACATATTTCTGCATTGCTTGTCGTTAAAAAAGTAACAAGCCGACATAAAAAAAGCCTTGAATTAATTACGCCATTAAATTTTAATAATCCCAAATAATAATCCCATTACTAGGTAGTAAAAAACTAATTAGTAATTTTAAATAAATTACACATGTAAGGAATTAAACGAGTGCAATTTAGCTACAATATCATTTTGTCATTCAAATTTTTTTTTAACATGGTATATGTTTTCAAATTATAATTCATATCTTGATGTTAGACTCTTCTTGTCAGTATCTTTGTAACCCGCCTACTAAGGTGAACATTTTTAAACGGTTTTTATGCCTGCCAATCCATCATATTTTTCTACGAATTGTTTTTACCCACCTGTAATCTTTCATACGATCGACTTATTTTTTTTATATTCGTTTTGCCCCGGGGTCGTATGGCCTTTTGTTACAGACATTTTCAACAAATCTACCGAAACCGAACAAGCTCGCGAACAGGTTTAAGCCTTGAACCGTCAACAAAAATTCAAACCCAAGAGAGTCTTTCACCTGAAACGTTTCATTTATTACCTTTCGTATTACGCAGTTTGGATATTTGATCAACAAAAAATAGCACACAAAACTATCAGAGTTCATTTTGTTTTGATGGACGTTGCTATATTTGCAATATCTTAATCCTTGAAGTGAAAATGAATATCCCGCTTAGTAAATTTTTACTTCTTTTTATGATCTTTTAATAACCATATTATATATTAGTAATTTTGTTGCATTCATTGCAGTGTCCTTATTTGCAGGGTACATTTTTCTGTTACGGCTTATTAATACTCATTAATTTTTATCAATAGAATAAGATTGCTACTATAAATGCTTTTAAATATAAAGATTTAATAATGAAGGTAGAAAGTACAGCAAAGAGAATCAAAGAAGACTCCTGACCTCAGACCAAATAACATTAACCTGTTTATATCTGGGAAAATGAATAGTTGTAGGTTGAGCATCGACTGAAAATGATGCGAAGGAACTGATGAGCTAAAAGCTCTACGCACCAACATTTTAGACTGGCAGTGCTGTTAGGAGAGGATTAGGCTATTACTCGATGGACACCAGAACTCCTGGTCTGTAAAGTGAGCAAGATCAATCTCGTTTCTATGCTGATATCGATTCACTGATTTTGCTGCTGATTCCGGCTGATACAGATTTAGACTCAAATTTGGGTTGCTGAACAAAGGGCGAAACTCCTTGCTTTCATATTCATCATTCTTTGTAACAGAGCGTTTGATTAAAGGTTTGGAGAAATATGTCAGTATTGTGGGTGAAATTTGGCGAGACAAAAACCTTCTTTTCATGGAGCTAAACCCGTATTTGACATGGGTGCCAATACTTCATGAATGTTTTTTTAACCGACCTAACATTTTTTTTTCTTTTTCAGATACTTGGGCTGGAGCAGTTCTTGCGACGCAATAAACATTTTGTCTTCTGCTTTTGGGTGACAAGGCTGCATTACGAGACCCCAAAAATTCTTCGCAGACAATTTATGCAACAACCGTAAGTGTTTTATTATCAATTACCACCCGATTACCATTCAACATCTCAATTAGAATTACACCGAAATATCATTCTCACATTAAACCTTTAAAAAGCCATTTACTTTTAAAACACTAAATTCCGATGATCACTTAGTTACTAATTAATACTTAAAAGAGCTAAAAAAAATTACAACACCACTATTGTAATTTAAAATAGTTTTTATTAGGTAATTGGATAACGGTGCCGATTTGACGATAACATCTGTAGCAAGCATGAAATTTTTATGAATGATTTAGAAAACCAAGGCTAAACCTAGCCTATGAAAACCCCAGAAAAAGAACGGATATTTTCCAATTAATTAAAAAGGAATCCGGATGATTGCCCTAATTAAATTTTTCACAGAAAAAAATTCGTACAAGATTAATTTTCGCTTAACATTTTTTTTTTAAAAAAAAAACTTTTTCCAAGGCTATTTCATTGCCTTTTTTTCTCAAAATCGATAGCCATTTCTTTTATGACGTTAGAAGGCCGGGCGGGAGAAAACCCTAAATATGAAAGAAAAAAAGAAGAAAATATTGATGGATAAGGACGACCGGTCATAAAGAGACAATATATTTTAGGAATTCACGTGACAATTCCATTCGGGAACTGTAGAAAGGTGTGCAACATAATTAAAACCTATCACTTAGATAGCGATCACATACGCCCCTCTAATGACGTATTAATAAGCTAAAAATAAGCGAGGATAAATTAAAACAAATATCAGTTTTAAGCCTAATTAATTCCTTATCATTTGTCGATTAAAATAATTATTATTATGTGAGCGGCCGTTTGACATTTAAGAGGGAGGTGTCATTATGACGGAGATCAAGTTATACTCTAGACAGGAGCTAATGCCATAAAATATTTTCAATGGAATTTAATCAATTTTTTACTTAAACTTGTTTTTAAAAAATAATAATGGATAGCGACGCACTTTAAATTCATTTTATTAATTAATTAAAGTCATTATATTTTACAAAGCAGCAAATGCTAAAAATTAATAAGCCGCAGAAATAAATCAAATCGATCGTCATTAAGATGTTTGGAAAATTAATTAATAGGGGAAAAATTATCAGAAGATATTGAAAGTTGTTTAGGTTTTTATTCCGTTATTTTAAGGTCAGTTACCAGTGCAGTTTTAGCGCTCCGAGCCTCACACTTAAAAACAATAATTACATCCAGAACCTTGAAGGTTAAAGAAGAAACGAGCTAATAATAAGACGATATGGATCAGTAAATAAATAAAAGTTCATAATTTTTTTTGCGGCAAATTCCTGGTGTGGGCGATTACCGATCACGAGTGGCGGCATCTCGTGAGACCTTGATAAGTCGGATTATGTGAACGAACTAGTCAAAAATTCCTCCTTTAAAAAAAGATTTTGGGCCTATGATAAAATTCAGGCTGTAATACCTGTCTGACTTTCAAAGGGCCTGCTCAAAGTGGTTTCCGGCTTTTCCGCCGGGCTTTAACTTTGGCGAGTGGCTCATCACCGGGATTATTTCCTGTTGTCGATGAAGGAAGATTTAGAAGCCTTAGTTCCTAATCCTCAGTGTTGAGTCTTAGTAACTGCCTTTGCCACTAATCATTCGGATCCTTGTTCTGTATAGCAATTGGATTTCGAAAAATTCCGAGGGTGCGAAAAATATATCGAAACTCTTTCATCATTTTTATCACATTTGTTGCACATGACTGCATACACACTAAGAAGTACCATATAAAATCATGATTTTATGTCGCTCCGAAGGCTTTTCTTGGTCTCCAATTTCTAATTTAAACTTCGTTTCTAAATCTGAAGTAGTAGAACCAATAAGGCGGCTTAATTGTAAAAAGTTTAACGCATATCTCCTAGGGGTGGCTATATTGTCTTAATAATAATAATTTTAATTTTACTTCTCTGTTTTAAAAGATTTAAATTTGTAACTTTCAATATCTGGCTCCGAGTGCTCAGCTTTTATTCAAATCCAGCTATAAAAGTTTGTTTTCAGAAAAAATAACTACTGGTGTTTTTGCTGTGAACACTTATCTCTTATACTGGAGCTTAAATTCATAAAATCTCCCGGTGAGTGCTTTACATTCTTAGAATAAATTTGCCTCACTGAAGTCATGGTTTCACCAATGTTCTAATTTCTAATGTTTCTTAAGAAATTCCGGTTTTAGACCTTTTAACACTGACATTTTTATGATAAATAATTTTCTAAAATCTAATTAAAATTCAAATGAATTTTTATTTTGGAAAATAGATTTTCAGTTTCACAAAAAATGGTCACAGCTAGTCCTTTTTCCCTTTTCGCACATTGCTATTTCATGTCAATAGTCAAGAAGTCTTTAGTACAGGGTTCATGATAACCCAATTACTTTAAAAAAAATATTATGGTCCACTGTAAAATTTTATTCGACTTCCTTGATAACATGACGCTGTTTCTCAGAAACGAAAGGCACTTCCCGTTTTGAATAGTGTCGAAGATTGGCTTCCCTAAAATAAAAAAATTACAATAATTAATTACCATCTAGACTTAAAAACAGAAAAAGAGACCGAAATTGCAAAATTGAACTTACTTCCTCTTAATCTTTTGCCTAGCTTCAAATATTTCTTTCTTAGCACGATAAATATGTTTCGGAACTTGTCTATGACGTTGTATTCTACTAATTTGAGGATGAGCTGAGAATTTAGATTTTATAGCTTCATTATAATCCAAAGCAGCTTTTTCCCTCGGCTTAAGAACTCCCAATTTTTCAGAAGCTCTCGCTTTCCATATTCGAATATTCATTTCATCCGAACCAGATAAAATATACTTATCATCTAGAGACCATGCTACTGTTGTTAATCTTTGCATTCTTTTTGTATGGTATATATCTCTAGAATGACCCTGTCAAGAAAAAAAATTATTACTAACTGTTCGCCAAAACAAGCAAAAAAATGACAACATTTACCTTTCCAGCTACGAATATCCTAATTGATTTATCGTAACTACCACTGACAAACTCTTTTCCAGTTGGCGAATAATCCACAAAGGTTACAGCTGCCGTGTGATCCATGTGAACATGCGTTGGTGTTTTTAAATTGCGAGAATCGAATGTGTACAAGCTTTAAACAAAAATTGTATTAACATCAAAATTAGGTTTTGTAATCCTTCTTGCACCTAATTGAAACTTACTTGTAATCCTCGCTGGCACATGTAAATACAAAAGCCTCCATTGGATTCCAACAGAGTTTATTAACACGAAGTTTCATTACTACTTTCCGAACTGGGCCTGTTACCTTTGCATCATATAAAATTATACTTCTATCACTTGCACATGCAGCTGAAACAAAATTAAATTTAATTATAGTTTTGCTCTTTTTGAAAAATGTTGGCAAGGGGTAATTTGTCTTGTATAATTTCTCTGCTTAACCAACTGTAATCAATCTCATACAGGTGTCCATTCCAAAAAAACAAATCAGATATGCAGGGAGGTTGTTTTTACTTAAATCTAAGTGAAGCACTTCAAAAATTGGTCATTGTTACCTAAAATATCAGTTTGAATAGGATTATATGCGATATCGTGGAGAGTATCGACTCCCCATTTAAAAGTCCTAATAGGTTCACTTCGAGTTTCTTCCCATATTTGGCAAATTTCACCACACGTTGCAAATAATGGTAACGTTTGATGGTGGCTGACCCCGCTTACAACAGTCTAAAATAAAATTAAAATGAAAGTGTTTGAATAACAGCGTCTCATTTAAAAAAAAAAATAATTACGTAGTTAAATTTTACCTTGGTTAGAAATGTATCTGTAGGTTCAATTACATCTTCATTAGAAGGATCCGTTTCCCAAAGTTTTATTGTTTTATCATCACCAATAGTTAAAAAATGTTCACCATCTGGTAGAAACACAGTTCCTCGAACATAACCTTCATGAGCTTGAATTTTTCTTATACATGTTTTTCTTGCTAAATCCCATAGCCTAATCTACAAGCAAAATTAAATTAATATTCTTATTCTTTCATGGCAAAAATACCAGTAAAATTACTTACTTCACCATCATAAGCACCACTAAGAAGTACTGATAACCTTTTAGGATGTTTAGCAAGACATGAAACACCATCACTATGCCCATCTAAATTCCCAATAAAAGGCTTTGCAAACACTCTTTCCAATTTAGTAGCATTAAGGGCTTTCACATATTCCCTTGGTACTTCAAAAGGATGCAGAGTTGGGTCATAATTTCGGGGTACTGAAAAAAAAAATGAAATGTTTACATTGAAATGGGAAGTAATGGCCCACGTGTATGTTTCGTAAAATATGCGTACCTTTATGAATATCCTTTTTTGTTTCCCGAAGGTAAACATCTGGATTCCTAGTTAACATTTTAACCTTCATTTTGATTCTTAATATTCGTTTCTTTTGAACAAAATTAAAACATATTTGCGGATGAAATTTTAGGTTAGAAATAGAATGAATCCATGTTTTGACGTGTCATCAGAAAAAAAATGGCGTCTTATTTAATGTGTCGGTCACACGGTCTTCCAGGTCTGGATGCTCTTGTTCAGTGTGGCCAGACGTAGAGATTTTACTCTACACGTGAAGTTTTTTTCGGCAAAGTAAAGTAGTGAAGACTTTTTGACTAAAATAAAGATTTTTTAACAGACTTGAAGATTTTCCGGGCTTTTTAAACAAAAAAAAACTTTACTCTTAAAAATCCTTAGAAATTCAAAATTTTTATTTATAAAACTTCGAAATCTTTAAATTTTCTTTAAAAATTAGCTCGTCAGCATCATGCTATAAACATTTAGGAACCGATCCAGACTTTTCGGGATATATATACATAAAAATACTACCCTTAACCTATAGCCCGTATATATATCCTATATATCCTGCCTAAATATCTGCTTTTTTAATACTTAAATTGGCGCAATGACTTGATTTCCCAAATTGAGATGCCTATAACAAAGCAACATGACTTTCATTTATGACTACATTTTTGAATACTTTAGTCTAAAATATGTACAGGCATAGAATTGGGGTACTAATTCGCTTAAAAGTAGAGATATTCGGCAAAAAATAAGGTATTTTTAAAAATTTTCTGCGTAAAGTTTTTTTTTGGGAAATAATACGTTTTTAAGTTGGTAGTAAAGTATTTTGTAATTTTGTTTCTGGCCACACTGCTCTTGTTGATTACCATGGTAACGGCTGTCCTCAAAACGACGCATAAAAAAAACTGCCAAATTAGTAAATCAGTAATTATTCACCCGAGAGGCTCGTTCACTATAAAAAATATATTTAATATTTCTTTTTTCCAGGTTTTTTTAAAATTTATTTTTGCAAAAACTAAAAAACAATTATGCAATTAATTGTTTATTAAAACGAAACCTCAACGCAAATAAATAAAAACAAATCCTCGTAATTTTATTGGTTCTGGCACCCACCGATTGCAGCGCTATCTTGCGCCTAACTCTGAGTTAAATAAAACGATTATGGTGGACAGA
Source organism: Liposcelis brunnea (assembly GCA_023512825.1). Classification (NCBI taxonomy): domain Eukaryota; kingdom Metazoa; phylum Arthropoda; class Insecta; order Psocodea; family Liposcelididae; genus Liposcelis; species Liposcelis brunnea. The sequence goes on along the minus strand of CM042065.1, from coordinate 758,562 downwards.
ATCTGAGAGCAAGTTTCCAGACCTGGAAGACCGTGGCCTATACAGTATAAAGTGCTGACGTTTGGCAAATGAAAAAAATCAAAACTTTAATTTCATAATGTTTGTGGAAACTTTTCGTGTTTCTTTTAACAAATATGCCTTATTACTATCAAATGTTCCTGATCTTAAAAAATTTTAAGCAAGATAATTTGTAACTGTGCATTTTGAATTATGCGGATTTTCCGCCATTTTTGCTCTGCGCATGGCAACCTGCATTGATATGAATCAACCTCCTGAACGAAAACGGTGTTTACTCCTGAACGAAAACAAGCACCCAAAGTGTGCACGAATTGTGCGTACACTCTGTGGTGGTAGGGATCGGCGGATCGCGAGATCCTCTCCCTCCAAGATTCGACAATCGCCATTATTGTTTACGTGGTCTTCGAGTTCAGTTCAGCTTCTAGTCATTTCATTATTCATTTAAAAAAAAAAATCATTTACGTTTGTTTTTAAATTTTTTCCCTGGTTTTTCTTGATTATTGAATGCTTTCGAGTAAAATTCCAGTACATGTTGCGGAGTGCTTGAAAATGGTTTGCAGAATTAATATTTACAATAATAATTTTCACAATTCACATCTAGGGGAAATACGAAATTCGTAATCAAAAATGGAAAACGAAACGTATATGTAATAAATCAGGCAAAAAAAGCCACATGCAGATAGGATATTTATGCAATTAGAAGTAGATTGATAAAAAAGTCACTATTTACAAAAGCGAAATTAAATCATTTTAAAATGGATTTGTAAGTACTAACTGATTTCTGACTTTTTTTTATAACTTTAAATTAATCAATTTTTTTTAATTTTGCAGAAAACTGAGGAACTGGTTAACTGTTACATCAAAACTCCAAGTTTGCTGAAATAAGTTCCTTTATTTAAAAAACTTTTGAAGCAGGAGAACAAGTCTGTTAATGCACTGTAATATTGATTAACTAGTGGGAGAAAATCTCAATTTAGGTAAACTGCAAAATCAGGTAAGATAATTCAGTAGACAGTAGATAATTCAGATGAAGATAGTTTAATAATTTCCTCTTAACCGTATTTTAAAAACATAACAATATGAAAAATTGAATCACAGAAAACAGATTTTTTTCTTACAACAATAATTAATTGTTTTTGTAGATAGTTTAGAATAAGAAAGATGTACCTAGTCTTAGTTTTTGCATTTTGCAAATTGTGTAAATATGTTCACCAAAAAGAAATTCGAACCCACAAAACCAACCTGCTATTGTTTTGATTTTTTTTTCCTGAATCATTACGAAGTGGTTTGTTTTGTGTATAGAACTCTATCAACAAAAGGATTTTAAAGCATCACAGATAGATCTAACACTTTTAGCTGTGGCAACCTATTTGGTAAAATTATTTTGTAGCATGCTAAAACTTAGTTGGTAAAAGTCCTTAAAGTTCAAGGTAGATAGATATAAACTGTAATATTCGTGCCACATTCTCACAATACCTGCAGTAAGTAAAAAATGATGCTATGTCAAAAAAAGCAAAAGTAAATTTTCAGCTACATTTTAGGTCAACACTTCAACAGGTAAACTTAAGTTAGGTTTATTTTTATCACTTATTGATTATTGGAAGGTCTTCAGAAACTAAAGACATATTTGTAGATTAAATTTTGACTATTTGCAATCTGTATGAATTTTGGAACTATACAGTATTAATTTTAATTATCAATTCATCATCACTTCTAGCCAGAGTTGTTAATAGCTCGAATGATTCATAGCTCGAATACTGTATTCGAATCATTTTTCGATGGCTTGTATTCGTGATTCGATTCATTTTTTTGCTCAATTATCTTAGCTCGTATTCGAGCTATGTTTTAGAAGTATTCGTATTCGAAAAAGAGCTTGAAGGCTTCGAATAGTTTGAAAGTATTCGTAAACTGCTCCACGAATACTTTTGTCGATTCGAATCCTTTTTTTTGATTCGAATAATTTACGAGATCGGAAGCTTTTAATGGCCTCGAATATATGAAAATGATTCGAATCTTTCTTTTTATCATTCGAATAACTGACAAATCGAATGCTCTTAATCGCCTCAAATGTTTTAATTGATTCAAATCTTTTTTTTTTATTCGAATAATTGACGAATCGAATAGTTGACATCTTATGCTTTCAATGGACTCGAATATTTTTAAATGACCAGAATACTATGATACTATGAAAAGCTTTATTAATGAACGCAATTAATTATTAAAATATTTGGTCATAACCTTGCTTTGATTTTTGAAAGCAAAAGTAAAGGTTTTTGCAAATTGATTAGTTTTACCGGTTTTCGGTTGATAAAGCAAAAAAGATTTTATACATGAAAAATTCAATCTTAAATATATAGTTGGATTTTAATTTTTTTTTTAAATGTTGACAGAAAGAATGCGAATATTAATAAGATGTATTGTAATAAATTCGTTCATGAAGAAAAATTTATTGAAAAGATTTTTTCTTACAATTTACCGTTAGACTTATTTATCCTATTGTATTTATAGGTCAATACTCTTACTTTTTTTGTTAAGCTGTTGCTTGAGGGTGGCAGTCAGGTCAGTTTTCAAACTAAATGCGAATCCTTTTTTATGAGCTGGCCATTTTCAACGATAGAATTTAAATAGAGAATTTTGCAGCATTTTTTCGTTCATGAAAAATTATTTTAATCACCAAGAGAGCCATTTTAGTGTAAATTTAAAGATTTTGAGAATCCACAACTTTTTTTTGGGGGGGGGGGAAGCTAAAAATTATAGAACATTTAGTTTACATTAAGTAAAATCTTTGAACGAGGACGAGCGCCTTTCTTTCGCATCCCCCCTCTCTAAACTGCACCCCCATCTCTGATCCCCCCTCTCTGATATTTGATTGTCAACAATTTCCACATGAAAAATCAGAGCAATTTTGGAATATGTGTTTGAGAATTTAATAAAAGCTTGTTTTATTCAATTAAAAAAGTTGGTAGTCCTTATTTAAGACTCTTAGCGGCCCCTCATTTATTAAAAAGTATTACACTTAAAATCGGCCACCCCAAAAATGCAAAGTCAGCTTATTTTCAGAATTTTTAGTCTGTGAAATCAAAACGAAAAAATTTTATTTAGAGACCTTCGAGACTTTCAAGACGAGACAGATACGAGACTTATCGTTAGCTTTATTTTCGAGACGAGACTATCGGAAGTCTCGTCTCAGGAAGGCGATCTGATGACCAGGCTTTTAGGCTCTTTAGAAATTGCCGTATTCAATGAGCCGCGCTGCTTTTAAAATCCCGAAAAAGTCGCAAAGAAAAAAAAACCGAAAGGAAAAAAGGTTGATTTTTTCTTAACTACACTTATTACCTCTTGTAATAAGTTCAAATTCGGGTCCTGGCCCAGCTTGACCCGGCCTGTTAACAAACATCAAAATTTAATTATATTGGTTTCTATCGTTCCAAAGTATTTAATTGATTGATTGGAATATCTCGGATTATGGAACTTCCATGGCCCGAGATATCCTTTTCAATCAAATTTTAAGTTCGGTCCGTTGCTAGGCTATTACTTAGCAACCCAGGGCAAAAAAAAAATTTGCAGATAGTAGAAGACACCGTTCTTCCATTCTCTTAACTGTGGATAGCAGATCTTTAACCTTTAGAAATCGGAAAAATTTCATCGAAAATTTTCCCACCAGACGGAATTTTTTTTTGCCTTTTTTGCAATGCATTGGACCTGTAGAATAGCCTAAAGTAGTTCTGAACATCAGTCGAGAACTTTGGCTGCACTCTTCATTTGGGCAATACGTATTGCCCTCCGTCCCGGGAGCACTATATGGTCGGGCAATACGTTTTGCCCTCCGTCCCAGAAAGGTTAAAGGAAACTAGTCCAATCCTCGAAATTAAGATTAACTGGTTGGTTGTGGACAAATTTTCAGAAAACATCGTGTGTAAATTGGATTCTTCAAACAATTTAAATGTCAATTCTGCTGTATAACCTGTGTAAATTTTTTCCTTTTTATTTTAGTGACTAAAACTTTCATACTCTTAACATTTTTGGGGTCTAAGATTTTAAATTTTATACTATTTTAATTATTAAGGGGCAGTTAAGAATCTTCCACAAAAGATTTTTAAAAAAGATCAACAAATGCGATATTCAGTCGGTAAGAGTTCTGACTTCGATTTTAATAAAAAAAAATATGTTCCCAAAAAATGCCATTATCATTAAAGTATTTTAAATTCGTTCATAAAGGATAAATTATTGGAAACATTTTTTTTTCTTACAATATACGGCTAGACTTATTTATTCTATTGTGTTTACAGGTCGATACTCTTTATTTTCTTTGTTATAAACTGTAGCTTGAGGGTGGCAAACTCTGGTAGTCACTAGTCAGGTGGCTTTTTCAAACCAAATGCAAATCCTTTATTATGTTATGAACTAATTATTTCTTAACTAGCATTCAACGAGTCCATAATCTTTGGAAGGGTGACAAAGGACGGTGAAAAATAATGCAATAATTAGTTTATGTAAGGTCACTGCATTAAAAGGTAAAATATTTATGAATGAAGACGAGTAATCTTTTTTTTTCTCTCTCCCTCCCCCTCCCCCTCCCCCGTTCCCTCCCAAATGGCATTTAAGTCTATTAGACTATAAGCAATGTCCACATACAAAATCAGAGCAAGTATGGAACATACGTGAGTGCTTGAGATTTTAATAAAAGTTTCATTGCATTAAATTAAAAACGTTGAGGGAACTTATAGAAGATTCTTAACTGCCCCTTAATAATTAAAATAGCATAAAATTTAAAATCTTATAGACCCCAAAAATGTTAAGAGTATGAAAGTTTTAGTCACTAAAATAAAAAGGAAAAAATTTTATTCGATACTTTTGAGGCAAAACCGAGACCAAGAACTAGATTAAGTTTTATTTTCAAAATAGAGACACGAGACAAGACTGCTAATTCAATGAATTAAAATGACTTTTTATTAAAATCATTCGGCAAAGATATTAATTAAAACTATTTGAGTTTAGGTAAACGATTTAAGAGCATAAAAAATATTCGATTTTTTATTTTTCGATTCGAGCTAATTTTCTAGTAGATCCGAATAGTTTGCTTGTGAATTGAAGAATTTTTTAAATCGTAAGACAATGTATTGTACTTTTGATTTGCAAAAAAAGTATTCGAATTAATTCTGCTTACGATTCGAGCTAATTTTTTTAAGAGTTCGAATCGTTAGCTCGTGATTCGAAGAATTTTCGAATCACAAGCTAATGATCTGTATTCGTGATTCGAATAAATTTTTGATTAAAGTATCTTAGCTCGTATTCGAATCATTTTTTTCCTGAAATTATCTTAGCTTGTATTCGAATACTTTTTTTACATGATTCGTAACAACTCTGCTTCTAGCTAAGCAGCTTAATTAATTCAAAATCACTTTTTGAGCTTTGTGAATTATCCAGAAATTTTGTAATAATTTTCAGGCAGTCACAATTATAGTACCTGTTCTTACTTATAAAATACTGAAAAAATTAAAAATTCCAAACTAATGCAGGTAGGATGATATTTAAACAAGTAATATTAAATTAATGAAAGCTTTCTTGTGGCAGGAAAAAGCGAATGATCAAAATCTTTTCCATTCACAACCACTAAGCTGTAACAATCGCTGTAGGTTTGGCTTAAGACCATATAGCAGGAGGCAGAATTATAGTAACTGTATGGGCCCTGTACTGAGATGCGGTTGGTGTATAGGAAAGCCAACGCAATCGTTTCTCCTTGTATGACCATCATGGCTAAAGGTTTGCTGCGCAAGACCCAGAAGCGTAGTTAGGGTCAACTCTGTAAAGGGGTGACAAATTTGAAACAAATCCTTGTAGGGCACCCTAAGTGGAGACTTATTTTGAAGCTTTACAAAGATTTTACAAAGGTAAAATTTTAGTTCAGCCAAATTTCAAATGCCGCCCCCGGGTGCCTAAAGACCTAGCTACGCCTCTGGCAAGACCCACTCATAGTCGTTTCGGCTGGGGTTTTTGCATTATGCTATACGCTCTTTGGCCGTGTTGGTTGCCAATCTCCGCTTCGAAACGGCATTGTATGAAGAAGAATTGCAATCGCTTTCAAAATATGAACCACTACATCGATAAAAGCATATTAATTTAAATCGATAAAAGCAATTATTTAATTTTTTTATTGACAACAAAATAAATATTAGGTTTAATGAAAAATTAACAATACGGCAGTTTTTCTTAAAAAGAAGAATGGCAGTAATTTAATTGATTTGGGGAATACATTGGCACTAAACTTAATAAATTTTCGGCAATCAATTTTTAACAACTGAGGGAGTTATAAAGTGGCATTAATGATAAAAGGTCTTAAAAAGGGCAAGCTAGTATTAATGATTGGCGTTTGAGCAGGGCTGTATAGACTTTTTTCCTCTTTTTCCGCTTTTCTGTAGCCTATAATGGCATGCTCATTTTCTCGGTCTCTCATAGCTCCGACATAAATAAATCAATTAGTTTTAAAAAAATTATCTTTTATAATTACAAGATCAGGCTTTTCCGATTTAGTTTTAAAAAAAATGTTTGTTCTAAATAGACACTCACGACTTATATGCGAAAACAAGGAGAGAAATAGTATTTTCGAATTTTCAAGTTGACGTGCTGTGTGTGAAGGAGGAGGAGGAGGAAGAGGAGGAAGAGGAAATATAACTAAGGTACTATTAACACGCATAAATAGGCAAAACTTCATAGTGTAGCTCCTACAGTAAAACATATGCCGATCTTGACCTCACAACTGACGGAATGAGGACCATGACGGAAATTGCCGTTCTTACCTAAATAAAACTCATTTAATGGCACCCTTTTGTATTTTATTGACAAGGATGTCCAAAGTCCATCAAATATATCACGGCGGATATAGAACTTGCAGTTTTTGATTTTCTGATTTTTCTCGACTTATGGCCTCTTTTTTCGATTTCAATGACTTAGAAAGCCCGAAAGCATACATTTTTACAAAAAATGAATTCATTAGGTAGTCTTTAGTAATTGCTTTTTTAAATTTTTTTCCACTTGAGTCGTTTATCTTCTCCGCTGAAGTAATTAATTAACCAAGATTAGGACAAGATATGTGAAAATAATTACACACTGGAAACTTTGATTTCGTCCGTCATGCATAAGGACTTTGGATATCCCTGTCAATAAAAAACATATAATACCATCGAATGAGTTTGATTTATATTTGTTGGAAAAATTGAATGGAAGTTTGACAACGTCAAATGCATTTGTTGGAAATCAGATATTTCTGACGCTTCGAATTCTGCTACACAAAAATTATTTTTCTAGGAGCCCTTAAGTGAACAAAAAAATGTTGATAATTTCTCGACACGAAACCATCGGCTTTGTAATAATGCATCGAATACACATCAAAATCAAGGCCGATGAATCTCGTGGCTTTGAAAAAAGCCGTTTACATTTGTTCCTAAAAAAAATACAATATTACTTTATCATGCATTATTATCATGCACTAAAAACATAAAAAAATAAAATTATTTGAAAAATGATTAAAAATTTAAAAAAATTAGTATGACGATGATGATTTTCTCATTTTTGCGAAAGTACATTTAAATATATAATATTGCAGTTAAGAAAGAACCGTGAAAAAAAGCAAATAAATAATTATGTATCTCAAGTGGTGGTATGAGTTTTTGTCTTTATAAATGAGTTTTTCAGTTTTATGTATTTTTTTTTTGCTGATGAGTTAGTAAAAAAATATTAAATTTAGAATTCAAAATCGATCGCTGAAACTTTTTTTTATATAAATAAATATTTAAAAAAAGCATGAAAATACATAATTCCATTCCGCCAATTTAGCTACATAATTATGTAAAAAATAAATAGGCTTTTTTTTTCTGGGGGATAATCACTTCAAAAAAATAAATTTAAAGAGAGGCCTCAGTTATTTTTAAGAGCTGTCATGCTGTCAGGAGCATCAAGAGAAGACCTTTCATGGCATGACTTTAAGGAGGAACCTGGACGATGTTAATGGCTCAGTGATGATTATCGTATTCCAAAATTGACCTTAAAATGTTATAGCGTTCGTTGAGAGTGAAATCAAGGAAAGTGGCAGGAGAAAAGGATCGAGTTAATAATCTCCCCTCAATCATCTGTTGTGCATACCAGCAAATGAAAACCCCACAACTAGTACTATCTGGTTGTATGCAATGGGGAGGTACTTCTACTGAAAAGGAACAACCCATATTTGCCGTTTCTTGGACAAAATTGGTTAAATTAGTTACAGCTTCACTATAAATAGGGGAATTATGGAGGTCCTCTAAAGTTCTAGTCATAGGATTGAGAAAAATGATTTTTTTTTCAAGGAAAGAAAAAACAATCAATACCCAGTGACCGTTTGTCGGATTGCAAGGGAAAAATAAAAGATCTTTTCCCCTCACTTTCTCCAATATCGAACAATGGATATTTTGATGATTTCCCGTTAAAATCCACTGAGTTGCCCAAGTGGGCACAGCAGCTAATTTATTTCGATTAGCTTGACACGATATGTAAAAAAACGCGTCGATTACGGAATCGTAGAGCCACCCTTCTATAAATTGTGGGTGTTTGGACTTTATTAATTCAAGCTCTTGAGCTTGAATTTTATACTCTAAACTTTTCAGTTCGTAAAGATATATATTGTTGCCATCGACTTTGGCATAAACTTCATCTAAAGCGACGTTTTCGTCAAGGGATATCAAGGTCATCGATGAATCATAAGAAACTTCCCCTAGTTTTAAATTTTCATCTTCCCTAAAAGCTAGGGATTGCTTGGGATACGTCTACTAGAGGTGTAGATAGAAAAATGGGACCTTTATTTTGCGAATCAACACTCTTATTTGATTTTTCCAATCGACATCTTGCTTTTTCCCTTTCTTCGAAATTGGGGTTTTTTAAAAAGCCAGTTCCCTTGCCTCTTATTTTCCTTGTCCTGTAAAAGGGTACTACCTGTTGAGGCTCCATTTTTTGATTAGGAGCGAACGATTCCGTTTGAACAAAAGGTTGTACAATGTGGGTTTTATCTACCGGTAACGGTCTCGTACAGATCGCCGTGCCCTCACATTGGTCCTTTAAACTTTTCAAAGTTTGCCTAACATGAGTAAGAATATATTTTTGACAGTTGTTGTCCTCCAAATAAAAAGAAATGTCATTCATGTGCGATCGACATTCCTCTATATCCGTTTCCACCGATCTTGCTGAAACCGGCGGAGGTTCCGAAAGAGGAGAGGAGAAACCTTTCAATTTTGTTGTTCCTTCCTCTGATGTATCATCAGAAGAAGGATGATAATCATCGCCATCACTTTCTTCGCCAGACGAATCAGCTATCGGGAATGTGCTTGGTATTACTCTATAGTAGTCGTTCAAAAAAGAATGAACTTTATGAATGTGTTTACATAATCCTTTTGCATCGGCACAATCGCAACGATATAAGTGGCAGCATAATCCAGTGCATGGTAATTCGATACACTTAAGAAAACAATGGTCTTGTAATATGCAATTATCGGAAACCTTAATCACAGTATAAGATAAGGTTCCATCTGTCTGCGATATTACTTCCCATACATTTGGCGCTACTGCCGTCAATTCGCTGTCGGCAATCTTCATTCCCCTGAGATGCCTTCCCTTTAACTCATTTTGGGGTAAAGTTTCGATCGAGCGTTCCTCGAGTACATTCTTTTTATATTGACGATGGCGTTCTCTTTCGAGTTCAACCAGCTTAGATATCAAAAGTTCTAAGCGGATATTCGTCTTGCGCTTTAATTTACCTGATTTTAATTTATTGTGAAATGATTCGCAAAAATTATTGGTATCGGTATGGCCATGTGGGAAATTCCTGTGACACATTGCCCATTGTTTGGGCCGACCAGCATATTCCCTTATAAAGTAATTAACGAAGAGGGGACAGATAGCAGCAAAATCTACGCAGAAATTGTTTACGTAGACTTCGAATTTGCTTATCACCCTTTCGTTTAAAATGACTACGAGCGCATCATAAATTGATTGTCGTAGAGATGGGTCCGACACCTTAGAAATCAGATTTTTCCGCCATGCCCTAGATATGTGCCACTTACATAAAATGTGACGGACATCGGGGAAAACAGAAGCAATTGCTAGTCTGTATGCCTTGTCATCATCTGACATAATGGCATTGACTTGCAAGTTTGGGCATTTGGCGACCAGTTCTTTTAAACAAAACTCCACGATAGAACTGTCTTCGTGGGTAAGGATAAAATGAGCTACGGGGTAACCTATTCCATACTCATCAGGAACAATAAGATTCAAAACATAATACCCATATTTGTTTGTTTTATGGGTAGAATCTAAGCACAATATTTTAGTGCTACCCCTAAGCATCATTGCTCTCTGTTGCTTGGTCTGGAAGCCCAAAACGAAAGAATCCAGACTCAATTTTCCCAGAGTGCTTGCTAACGCGGGGGTGTCCGTGTTCTGAAGTTTATAACACAACACGGGACTGTCAGGTTTTTTTGACAGCTCATTCACGAAACAATGAACTGCCTTAGCATCGTCAGGGTTTCGGTTACTCAATTTTTGTAATTTGTAACCAATATTATTAATGTACTTGGGAGTGGCGAAAAATTCTTTTTTTGGTCGCACATCATCTTCTAAGTTCCCCATATCCTCCGTCAACACATCTATAATTTTAGATGTATCAACGCCCAAATCTTTAGATGTGGTAATGTATTGCCTAACTGAAGGAGGGTAAGGCTGGAAAACAGTATTTTTGTATTTTAGAGTATGAATATGAGTCTT
>CM042065.1:125535-147259 GCA_023512825.1 Liposcelis brunnea | reverse complement strand
TTTTTTTCATAACTAAAAAACCAAATAAAAGAGATGCACAATAATACGTTATGTTGCATATTGCGCAATATGCCCTTCCCTTCATCATTTTAGTGTAACATTTTCAACTGCTTTAATGTTGACACTTGGAAAGAAATGCACAAAGCTAACCTGATCATGACAATAATATTTTCAACTGCTTTGGTATCAACACTTGGAAAGTAATGCACAAAGCTAACCTGATCATGATCATAACGTGTAACATTTTCAACTGCTTTGGTATCGACACTTGGAAAGAAATGCATAAAGCTAACCTGATCATGATCATAACGTGTAACATTTTCAACTGCTTTAATGTTGACACTTGGAAAGAAATGCACAAAGCTAACCTGATCATGACAATAATATTTTCAACTACTTTGGTATCGACACTTTGAAAGAAATGCATAAAGCTTATTTGATCATGATCATAACGTATAACATTTTCAACTGCTTTAATGTTGACACTTGGAAAGTAATGCACAAAGCTAACCTGATCATGATCATAACGTATAACATTTTCAACTGCTTTCGTATCGACACTTGAAAAGAAATCCACAAGCTAACCTGATCATGATCATGACGAACAACATTTTCAAATGCTTTTGTATCGACAAAAAAAAACACATTTTCCATTCCTATACTTCATTCACTTACTATTCATCATCACTAATTATTAGAAAGTAATTAAATAAAAACACGAAAAAAGTGCATACGGGATTTTCAAACTCTTGAAAGTCGCCGCCATTGTTTTTTTTTGTTTACATTTTGGAAGTTACGTGGCGTCAGATTCCCAATTTTTTATTTATTTAAATCTTAATGTTTCGAAATGTATTTGTTACAGCTGTTAGATATAGGATAGTTATTTTACTTGGTAACAATTAATGGGTGATCTATTATTACATTTAATAGAAAATTGAGGAACAAAATTTGTATCTACTGACACTTCAATTTCGCGACCATTTGTCCCAAGTAGCACAGCCAAAAAAATCGTCTGAAAGACTTCTAGCAGATGTATAAAAGATCGCTAATGTCCATCTACGGAGACGCTAATAGACGAAGACATCTTGTAGCGGTCTGCAGATTCCTAAAAGATGTCTTGGTCTACAAGACGTCTCCGTAGATGGACATTAGCGATCTTTATACATCTGCTAGAAATCTAGTAGACGATAATTTTACTTGTGCTACCTGGGTGTATGAGAGCCGATCTATTGTTAACTGAGGCTCGGCTCTAATAACTCTAGTTGTAAAAAATTCAAGTTTTCAAAAATTAACTCAAATAAGAACAATCCTCTGTGTGAAATGAACAAAAATCTAAGTGTTTTCTGTTAATGAATTTTATGAAGCCTAGAAGCCATTTAACAAAATGAGTAACACAAACTTGACTTACTAAGGTTTCAAAATTCACATCACATTTAGATATCCAATAATTCAATATGTACCAAGCAACAAAGAATAAAGTGCGAAAGGAAGACTAGTATATATTAAAACAAAGAAGCTTACAGGTGACGATCCTCACAAGACGAAGTATGAAGATGATATACGACGTAACTTTCACAATTCACTACGTTTATTCTTTCACTTTTTCAACACGATCATTTCATCGTGGTCGTGGATCACTACGTCCGATTTTCTTACCACGATTTAAATTCGACACTTTATTTGGTAATCTCAAATCCCGTCCCGATGGCGAGCCATATTTTGTTCGATTTTGTTGTTGTTTATTTATTGTTTTCCCGTACCTTACCGTGCCCCGTTTCCTTCCGGCAAGTGGCAGTTGGCACCACTTGGTAGTTGAAATTGAAAATAAACATGGCGCATGTGAGAGACGAAACGTGCACACAGGATTAGGAACACAGGTCTACGACGCGACGTATACGAGAATTGCCGAAGACGATATCCGATTGCTTCATCCGAAGTGGATAATGCTCCTGCTCCATCTATAGTCAAAGTCAAGCCGTTCGGGCTCGGGGGAGCATATATGTAAAGTGGGTGAAGTGTACTCGTGTTTATTTTTGTTCTACATAGTTAATTATACTTCGAGTCTCGTTTCTCGAGATTCAGATGTAGTTTGTCCTCTGGGCAGTGCTACCACAACATTTTTAGAGGGAAAGAAAAAAATATATCCCTCCAGCTTGACCCACTGCCACCCTAACCCAAATAAATCATTGTTTTCTTCGTTGTGCTCCACATCACATGTGTAACCTTGACCTATATTCGGTTTTCTCCCAATTAAGTGATTATATCTGATTTTCTATAGCATCTTTTTTCCAGTATCATAGTTTCAGTGTTTTGCCTCAATGGGAAAACATACACGTGTGTCAAAACGTTCTCGAAAGGATGCAAAACGCCGCTCTCGTAAACGGCGTCGGCGTGCTCGATCCACGGACTCGTCTGCTTCCTCGACCTCGTCCGCTTCATCGACCTCGCCCACATCTTCTCGGTCATCGAGTTCTTCCTCCCCTTGTCGTCGTAAACAACATCGTCGAAAATATAGATCTCGTCCGCCGATTCCTAGACCGCGGGAGTCCCGCAGTCCCAGCCGACAGTCGAATTCATCGGCTTTAGATCCTCGTCAGGATTTGCGCTGCCCACGTTTACAACCGCCGGCTCCAGTGCCTCTGACTGATCCTGCGCCAGCTGATCCTACGATTCCAGCTGCTCCTGTAATTGTGGCTAAATTAAATCCTAAATTTGATGCCATTGTAAGTAATTTGGTGAAACCTCAGATCTAAGCTTGCACGAGAGGCACGACATGATCTTCATGTTACTTCATGATCCAGGAGTTGGGGTTGAGCTGACACGAGAGGTCTGACACCCACTTAGTTCTATAAGTTTGCACGAGAGGCAAAATATATGTTCTTTCCTCCTAACATCTTCGTATTGGTTTTTCAGTTTGGTGAAGATCCTGCCATTGATAAATCTAAGCCGTTATCATTATTACCAGACCTGGAGTCTCGCTGGACTCCTCTCCTTCAACAAGGTCTGCCTGCGGATCATCTTGCTTCAATTATAAGCAGTTATTCTCCTCCAGTGGTTTTTAAGGCACTCAAACTGAATCCTGAATTATATCCGGATGTTTTTGGGTCGGCCAGAACTCGTGATTCTCACTTTGCCGAGACGCAACACTTAGCGGGGCTGGCTCTAGCATTAGTGGGTGCTGTGCTGTCTCCCATGTCGTCGGATACCTCCGTGGCAATGCCTCTTTCCGAAGGCGTGCACTTATTGGCGGACGCATCTCGTTTGTTAGCGGAGATTTATGCAAAACAAACTACCGCTCGGAAATCTTTCATCGAACCGGGCCTTCCGTTGGAAATGGTTCAAATTATGAAAGATACGGTGCCATCTGAATTCCTGTACGGACCTAATCTGGCTGAACGGTTTAAAGAGGTTACTTCACACACTCGCGCCAATCAAGTAGTCAAAAGCTCCGTCAGACAACAGAAGCCAAAAAACTCGAAAGCGAGTGCCGGCCCCCGTCGCCAGCCGGCACCCTCGAAGTCGTCCGCTCCTCGGCGACGAAAATCGTACTCCGGACAGGGCAAGCGCTGGAAGCCCGACCAACGGCAGAAACGACAACCTCAACGCTAGTAAGTCCTTTTGCGGGAAGCTTAGCGCGCTGCTTCCAGGCTTGGCAAACTCTTTGCCCGAACAATACTTTTATATTAAATTGTGTTTCTGGTTATGTCATTCAACCGTCAATTCGGGTGATCCAAGGGGTCATTCCTCCCTCTCCTTCGCTGTCTGGATCGGATTTATTAGCCATGCAGGAAGCCGTCGTGGGTTTGCTGCTCAAAGGGGCCGTGGAACGTTGCTCTTCGTCTAAGCTCCAGTTCGTTTCTCCCTTCTTTCTTCGGCCCAAACCCGACGGCTCTCATCGCTTTATCCTTAATTTAAAACGTCTTAATCGGTTTCTCACCGCTCCTCACTTCAAGATGGAGGATCTACGCACGGCTATAAAATTAGTCTCGCATTACGATTTTCTTGCCACCGTGGACTTAAAGGACGCATACTTTGCCGTTCCCGTTGCTCTTCGGAGCCGTCGCCTCTTGCGTTTTATTTTCGGGGGCCAAATGTATCAGTTTACTTGCTTACCGTTTGGTCTTTCCGTCAGCCCATATATTTTTACGAAAATCATGCGCCCGGTTATGGCTCACCTTCGTCGCCTCGGTTTTCGTTCAGTTATTTATCTCGATGACATTCTTATGATCGGCTCGTCGGCCTCCAACTGCTCCGCGAATGTTGCCGCCACGACTTCTTTTCTTCAATCTCTTGGTTTTTCCATTAATTGGACGAAGAGTGTCGTCACTCCGTCCCAATCGTGTCGGTTTTTGGGTTTCTGTGTTGATTCGCTCTCGTTATCCGTCAGCTTACCGCGGGACAAATCCCTTGACCTCCTTCGCCTCCTTGGTTCGGTCGAAGCGAAGGACCGCTGCCGCATCAGTGACTTCGCTCAGCTCCTAGGCAAGTTAGTCGCCGCCCGTCCGGCTCTTCAGTTTGGTTTCCGTCACACAAAACTTCTGGAACGTGCCAAACTTCTCGCGTTAAACGCTGCTTCTAACGATTATCGTCGAGTCATGATCCTTTCAGACCCAGTCAAGTCCGAACTTCGGTGGTGGCGTCAAGCTCTTCCTTCCGCATCTCGTCCGTTTCCACACGATTTCTTTGCCATGACCGTCTTCACCGACGCTTCTTCCACTGGTTGGGGCGCTACGTCGGAGACCGATAGCGCGAGTGGGTTTTGGTCTCCTCTCGAACTTTCCTTGCATATAAATGCTTTGGAACTTTTGGCCGTTCTTCGTGGGCTCACTTCCCTCGCCTCTCATCTTTCTGATTGTCAAGTGCTTTTACGGATCGACAATGCCACGGCTATCGCCTACGTCAATAAAATGGGCGGGGTCCGGCTCGTCAACTTGGACGACATTGCTCAGTCTATTTGGTCGTGGGCTGAATCACGTAACGTCTTCTTAGTAGCGTCATACATTCCGTCGGCCGATAATTTTCTGGCGGACCGTTTATCCCGTCTCCGCAACGACGATACCGAATGGGAATTGTCGCCTGCGGTTTTTCGTCACCTTGTGTCTTCCTTCGGCTCTCCGGAAGTCGACCTTTTCGCTTCTAAGTGGAATCACAAATGTGATAGTTACGTTTCGTGGTTTCCTGATTCTTCCGCTCGTCAGGTCGACGCTTTCACCGTCGATTGGTCGTCGGTTTTCTTTTATGCTTTTCCTCCCTTTTCCCTCATTCTTCGGGTCTTGGCCAAACTCGAACGAGGGGGGGGGGAGGGGTATTGTTGTGGTGCCTGTCTGGGAGAACCAAGCCTGGTTCCCGAAGTTTCTCTCGCTGATTTCCGGCCGTTCCATTATTCTATCTCCAGCGCCTGATCTTTTACTTTCGCCCGACAGGTCACCGCATCCTCTAGCTGCTTCTCTGAAGCTGATTGCCGCGATCTTATATGCGAAGCCTTCCGCCGCCGCAACATCTCTTTAGACGCCGCTCGCATCATGGCTGCTTCTCTGGCTTCTTCTACGGTCAAGCAATACGCTTCGGGGCTCTCTCGTTGGCAATTTTTTTGCTCCAGCAAGCGCATTAGTATGTTTGACCCGCCAGTCTCACCTGTGTTGGAATTTCTAACTGCCGCCTTCAACGATGGAGCCTCTTATGGAACCTTGAACTCTCATCGGTCTGCTATTTCGCTCTTATCCTTGTCTAAAGTTGGCAATGCGCCGGATGTGTCTCGTTTCATGAAAGGCATTTTTCGCCTGCGTCCTCCGCGCCCTCGTTACGAGTCTACTTGGAATGTGTCCCAAGTCCTCGCCTATTGTGCTTCGCTTCCGAATTCTGCGCCGCTCCTCGATTTCACCGAAAAAACGGTGATACTGCTGGCTCTGGCTTCGGCTCATAGGATCCAAACTCTGGCAGCAATATCCACCGAGAACATCTCCTGGACGGACGACGCAGCCTACATCAAAATTCCTTCGCTCATTAAAACGTCGCAACCTGGCCGTTGTCAGCCTCTTTTGGTCTTGCCTCGGTTTCCTGCCAACCCGGCGATTTGTGTCAGATCCGTCTTAGAATCTTATATGGAACGCACAGCTTCGCTGCGCACAGATGGTGCTCTTTTTATCGCCTGCATTTCTCCTTTCCGGAAAGCCTCTCCGCAAACGATCAGCCGTTGGCTCCAACAGGCGATGGAAAAGAGTGGCATTGATATTAACATCTTCAAAGCCCAGTCTACGCGGCACGCGTCCACATCGAAGGCTGCGGCTGCCGGACTCAATATGTCGCTCATTCACAAAACTGCCGGCTGGTCGGAACACTCTTCCGTCTTTGCCCGTTTTTATAAAAGGCCGGTGCTTCCGGACCGGGCTCTGTTTGCGCAAACTGTCTTTTCTTAAAGCTCATGTTCAGTTTTCTTCAAGTATTTATATATATAAGTACTTATATTTTACGTTCTTAGAGAAATTTTTTCTCCTCTAAACGTCTACATCTGAATCTCGAGAAACGAGACTCGAAGTATAATTATCTGATCAAACGAACTTGTGAAGTTCGATCAGAATTATACGAGACGTCTCGTTTCTCGAGATTACTCCCGCCCTTGTTGGCTTTATTTCTTAATTTGCCCCTCCCAATAGCGTTCAAAATTTCTCTTCCGCCCTTTCTCTAAAGAATGATTTATTTGGGTTAGGGTGGCAGTGGGTCAAGCTGGAGGGATATATTTTTTTCTTTCCCTCTAAAAATGTTGTGGTAGCACTGCCCAGAGGACAAACTACATCTGAATCTCGAGAAACGAGACGTCTCGTATAATTCTGATCGAACTTCACAAGTTCGTTTGATCAGATAATATTTACAACGACATTTCAATAATGTAGTATCGGATAAAACAATGATAATTCAGACGATAATAGGATAATGATTTTGAAATTGTACTTTAACAGTAAGGAACCGAAATAAGTGTCTCGTTTACGAATTTATCGTGTTCATGGGCTCCCGCCCGCGAAAAAAGTGTAAATGCTAAAATGTGCTGTGTTTCGCTGTGTTACTAGGTTAAGATAATAATAATCGTCTCATCGCCAATCCCTTTCCTTTATTTAGCTGCTATATCAGAAAAACGATAAAAAATGCGCACTTACTCTCTATTTTTGATAATGATATGCTGTGTATGTAGTTTGTATTTTAACTGAGATCAATTTGAATCACTGAGGAAACTAATTGATAAATCATTTTAATCCATGTGAAATGCAGTTTGGCCTCTCAGACAGATGTAAATGTTGCTAAACAAGCAAAACAAACATCCATGATTGAATGAAATTTATGTCGAAACAATCAATTTTCATGCGAAAAATGTTATTTGAAGAGAAAAATCATATTTGTGGAAAGGCAATAATGGTGGTTCAAAATTGGGACTAATGGACTTGAAGAAATTCAGCATCAAGCATATGCAGTTTAGGTAAGTTTTTTCGAAATTTTTATTTTTTTGTGAACTTTAACTGAAATTCTTAAGTTTAAAAACTGGGTTGAGATGTTTTGTATTTAAGGCCAATAATAGAAAGTAAAACATTCTGCAATAGCATTGCAACAGGATTGCTGAAATCATACTGCAGAATGTAGAACTTACTGCTATTGGCTCTTGTTTTGGGGTAACAACCAAATTTTTAGCTCCGTTATCCATAAATACTATTTTTTAAATCATCTCATAGAACATTTCACTGCCTGTTGCAGTGTAGTATGCCCTCATAAATAATTTTCATAGCTCCATGACTGATAATTGGATCAACATTGATTAGTCTCATCAAAAGTAAAAATAAATCGGTTTTGACAACCATGTATATATCATAGGCTGATATGCTAAGTTTCTGTTAACAAAAAAAATGGTCATTTTTTCAATGTTTTTAAATCAATGTTCGATTTTCGATGAACCAATTTTCTGGCTTAAAACGTGCGTAAATATTTTTGAAATTTATCGTGTGAGATGTATTTTATGTGAGAAATCAAAAAAGAGCAGATAATGCACCCTTTTTTTCATTTTTAAAAAGTTCTGGCTGAAAACCGATTCTTATAAATGAGCTAGGTCGAATATCTATTTTTACTAGGGGATTATTTATTCCAAGCTTAAAAGCTGTTAACTACATCTTAGATGTATTTTGAGACGAGGAATCAGCTGGAATTTACAGGATTAAAAATTCGGCCGTGTTCTCAAAATATTTGAAAATTGAAGTTTGTTTTAAACAAAAAATATAGGCATTTTTTCGATGAATCAATTTTTCGGATTAAAATGGGCGTTAAATTGTTGAAATATATCATGAGAGATGTGTTTTAAAGTAAAGACTAGAGAGACCACATCATTTTTCGCTTTTATGAAGATATTTACAGAAACCGATTATTAGTAGCCGGCTAGGCCGAAAATCGATTTTTACTGGGGTATTTTTTAAAACTTTACAGCTGCATACAACATCTTAACAGATGTATTTTGAGGCAAAAAATCCGGTAAAATACAAGATTTAAAAAAAACCACCTCTTCTCAAGATATCTGAATATTTAAGTTTCTCATTTTCCAAAAGATATTTACAAAAAACGGATTTTTTATATCGAACTTTATCGAAAATCGATTTTTACTCAAATATTTTTTCCCCCCGCTCCAGACCTTCAAACTGTATACTACCAGACGTATTTCGATGCAAGGAATCTCGTGGAATTTACAGAATTAAAAAATTCGGTCGCGTTCTCGAGATATTTGCATTTTTAGGTTTCGCTCTAACGAAAAAAATGGGCGTTTTTTCGATGTTTTCAAATCGATATTTCAATTTCGATATATGAATTTTTTAGCTTGAAACGGGCCAAAATATCGATGAATTATATACTGGGAGATGTATTTTAATCTGAGGAATCGATTAAGACTAGGTAGAACACTCAGTTTTTCGTTTTCGAAAAGATATTTAGGAAAAACGGATTTTTAATATCGAATCGATATCGAAATCGATTTTTGCTCAAATGTTTTTTTCCCCACGCTCCACAGCTTCAAACTCTATACTACCAGACGTATTTCGATGCAAGGAATCTCGTGGAATTTACAGAATTAAAAAATTCGGTCGCGTTCTCGAGATATTTGCATTTTTAGGTTTCGCTCTAACGAAAAAAATGGGCGTTTTTTCGATGTTTTCAAATCGATATTTCAATTTCGATATATGAATTTTTTAGCTTGAAACGGGCCAAAATATCGATGAATTATATACTGGGAGATGTATTTTAATCTGAGGAATCGATTAAGACTAGGTAGAACACTCAGTTTTTCGTTTTCGAATAGATATTTAAGAAAAACGGATTTTTAATATCGAATCGATATCGAAATCGATTTTTGCTCAAATGTTTTTTTTCCCACGCTCCACAGCTTCAAACTCTATACTACCAGACGTATTTCGATGCAAGGAATCTCGTGGAATTTACAGAATTAAAAAATTCGGTCGCGTTCTCGAGATATTTGCATTTTTAGGTTTCGCTCTAACGAAAAAAATGGGCGTTTTTTCGATGTTTTCAAATCGATATTTCAATTTCGATATATGAATTTTTTAGCTTGAAACGGGCTAAAATATCGATGAATTATATACTGGGAGATGTATTTTAATCTGAGGAATCGATTAAGACTAGGTAGAACACTCAGTTTTTCGTTTTCGAAAAGATATGTAAGAAAAACGGATTTTTTATATCGAATCGATATCGAAATCGATTTTTGCTCAAATGTTTTTTTTCCCACGCTCCACAGCTTCAAACTCTATACTACCAGACGTATTTCGATGCAAGGAATCTCGTGGAATTTACAGAATTAAAAAATTCGGTCGCGTTCTCGAGATATTTGCATTTTTAGGTTTCGCTCTAACGAAAAAAATGGGCGTTTTTTCGAAGTTTTCAAATCGATATTTCAATTTCGATATATGAATTTTTTAGCTTGAAACGGGCCAAAATATCGATGAATTATATACTGGGAGATGTATTTTAATCTGAGGAATCGATTAAGACTAGGTAGAACACTCAGTTTTTCGTTTTCGAAAAGATATTTAGGAAAAACGGATTTTTTATATCGAATCGATATCGAAATCGATTTTTGCTCAAATGTTTTTTTTCCCACGCTCCACAGCTTCAAACCCTATACTACCAGACGTATTTCGATGCAAGGAATCTCGTGGAATTTACAGAATTAAAAAATTCGGTCGCGTTCTCGAGATATTTGCATTTTTAGGTTTCGCTCTAACGAAAAAAATGGGCGTTTTTTCGATGTTTTCAAATCGATATTTCAATTTCGATATATGAATTTTTTAGCTTAAAACGGGCCAAAATATCGATGAATTATATACTGGGAGATGTATTTTAATCTGAGGAATCGATTAAGACTAGGTAGAACACTCAGTTTTTCGTTTTCGAAAAGATATTTAGGAAAAACGGATTTTTAATATCGAATCGATATCGAAATCGATTTTTGCTCAAATGTTTTTTTTCCCACGCTCCACAGCTTCAAACTGTATACTACCAGACGTATTTCGATGCAAGGAATCTCGTGGAATTTACAGAATTAAAAAATTCGGTCGCGTTCTCGAGATATTTGCATTTTTAGGTTTCGCTCTAACGAAAAAAATGGGCGTTTTTTCGATGTTTTCAAATCGATATTTCAATTTCGATATATGAATTTTTTAGCTTGAAACGGGCCAAAATATCGATGAATTATATACTAGAAGATGTATTTTAATCTGAGGAATCGATTAAGACTAGGTAGAACACTCAGTTTTTCGTTTTCGAAAAGATATTTAGGAAAAACGGATTTTTAATATCGAATCGATATCGAAATCGAATTTTGCTCAAATGTTTTTTTTCCCACGCTCCACAGCTTCAAACTGTATACTACCAGACGTATTTCGATGCAAGGAATCTCGTGGAATTTACAGAATTAAAAAATTCGGTCGCGTTCTCGAGATATTTGCATTTTTAGGTTTCGCTCTAACGAAAAAAATGGGCGTTTTTTCGATGTTTTCAAATCGATATTTCAATTTCGATATATGAATTTTTTACCTTGAAACGGGCCCAAATATCGATGAATTATATACTGGGAGATGTATTTTAATCTGAGGAATCGATTAAGACTAGGTAAAACACTCAGTTTTTCGTTTTCGAAAAGATATTTAGGAAAAACGGATTTTTAATATCGAATCGATATCGAAATCGATTTTTGCTCAAATGTTTTTTTTCCCACGCTCCACAGCTTCAAACTGTATACTACCAGACGTATTTCGATGCAAGGAATCTCGTGGAATTTGCAGAATTAAAAAATTCGGTCGCGTTCTCGAGATATTTGCATTTTTAGGTTTCGCTCTAACGAAAAAAATGGGCGTTTTTTCGATGTTTTCAAATCGATATTTCAATTTCGATATATGAATTTTTTAGCTTGTAACGGGCCAAAATATCGATGAATTATATACTGGGAGATGTATTTTAATCTGAGGAATCGATTAAGACTAGGTAGAACACTCAGTTTTTCGTTTTCGAAAAGATATTTAGGAAAAACGGATTTTTAATATCGAATCGATATCGAAATCGATTTTTGCTCAAATGTTTTTTTTCCCACGCTCCACAGCTTCAAACTGTATACTACCAGACGTATTTCGATGCAAGGAATCTCGTGGAATTTACAGAATTAAAAAATTCGGTCGCGTTCTCGAGATATTTGCATTTTTAGGTTTCGCTCTAACGAAAAAAATGGGCGTTTTTTCGATGTTTTCAAATCGATATTTCAATTTCGATATATGAATTTTTTAGCTTGAAACGGGCCAAAATATCGATGAATTATATACTGGGAGATGTATTTTAATCTGAGGAATCGATTAAGACTAGGTAGAACACTCAGTTTTTCGTTTTCGAAAAGATATTTAGGAAAAACGGATTTTTAATATCGAATCGATATCGAAATCGATTTTTGCTCAAATGTTTTTTTTCCCACGCTCCACAGCTTCAAACTCTATACTACCAGACGTATTTCGATGCAAGGAATCTCGTGGAATTTACAGAATTAAAAAATTCGGTCGCGTTCTCGAGATATTTGCATTTTTAGGTTTCGCTCTAACGAAAAAAATGGGCGTTTTTTCGATGTTTTCAAATCGATATTTCAATTTCGATATATGAATTTTTTAGCTTGTAACGGGCCAAAATATCGATGAATTATATACTGGGAGATGTATTTTAATCTGAGGAATCGATTAAGACTAGGTAGAACACTCAGTTTTTCGTTTTCGAAAAGATATTTAGGAAAAACGGATTTTTAATATCGAATCGATATCGAAATCGATTTTTGCTCAAATGTTTTTTTTCCCACGCTCCACAGCTTCAAAACTGTATACTACCAGACGTATTTCGATGCAAGGAATCTCGTGGAATTTACAGAATTAAAAAACTCGGTCGCGTTCTCGAGATATTTGCATTTTTAGGTTTCGCTCTAACGAAAAAAATGGGCGTTTTTTCGATGTTTTCAAATCGATATTTCAATTTCGATATATGAATTTTTTAGCTTGAAACGGGCCAAAATATCGATGAATTATATACTGGGAGATGTATTTTAATCTGAAGAATCGATTAAGACTAGGTAGAACACTCAGTTTTTCGTTTTCGAAAAGATATTTAGGAAAAACGGATTTTTAATATCGAATCGATATCGAAATCGATTTTTGCTCAAATGTTTTTTTTCCCACGCTCCACAGCTTCAAACTGTATACTACCAGACGTATTTCGATGCAAGGAATCTCGTGGAATTTACAGAATTAAAAAATTCGGTCGCGTTCTCGAGATATTTGCATTTTTAGGTTTCGCTCTAACGAAAAAAATGGGCGTTTTTTCGATGTTTTCAAATCGATATTTCAATTTCGATATATGAATTTTTTACCTTGAAACGGGCCCAAATATCGATGAATTATATACTGGGAGATGTATTTTAATCTGAGGAATCGATTAAGACTAGGTAAAACACTCAGTTTTTCGTTTTCGAAAAGATATTTAGGAAAAACGGATTTTTAATATCGAATCGATATCGAAATCGATTTTTGCTCAAATGTTTTTTTTCCCACGCTCCACAGCTTCAAACTGTATACTACCAGACGTATTTCGATGCAAGGAATCTCGTGGAATTTGCAGAATTAAAAAATTCGGTCGCGTTCTCGAGATATTTGCATTTTTAGGTTTCGCTCTAACGAAAAAAATGGGCGTTTTTTCGATGTTTTCAAATCGATATTTCAATTTCGATATATGAATTTTTTAGCTTGTAACGGGCCAAAATATCGATGAATTATATACTGGGAGATGTATTTTAATCTGAGGAATCGATTAAGACTAGGTAGAACACTCAGTTTTTCGTTTTCGAAAAGATATTTAGGAAAAACGGATTTTTAATATCGAATCGATATCGAAATCGATTTTTGCTCAAATGTTTTTTTTCCCACGCTCCACAGCTTCAAACTGTATACTACCAGACGTATTTCGATGCAAGGAATCTCGTGGAATTTACAGAATTAAAAAATTCGGTCGCGTTCTCGAGATATTTGCATTTTTAGGTTTCGCTCTAACGAAAAAAATGGGCGTTTTTTCGATGTTTTCAAATCGATATTTCAATTTCGATATATGAATTTTTTAGCTTGAAACGGGCCAAAATATCGATGAATTATATACTGGGAGATGTATTTTAATCTGAGGAATCGATTAAGACTAGGTAGAACACTCAGTTTTTCGTTTTCGAAAAGATATGTAAGAAAAACGGATTTTTTATATCGAATCGATATCGAAATCGATTTTTGCTCAAATGTTTTTTTTCCCACGCTCCACAGCTTCAAACTCTATACTACCAGACGTATTTCGATGCAAGGAATCTCGTGGAATTTACAGAATTAAAAAATTCGGTCGCGTTCTCGAGATATTTGCATTTTTAGGTTTCGCTCTAACGAAAAAAATGGGCGTTTTTTCGAAGTTTTCAAATCGATATTTCAATTTCGATATATGAATTTTTTAGCTTGAAACGGGCCAAAATATCGATGAATTATATACTGGGAGATGTATTTTAATCTGAGGAATCGATTAAGACTAGGTAGAACACTCAGTTTTTCGTTTTCGAAAAGATATTTAGGAAAAACGGATTTTTTATATCGAATCGATATCGAAATCGATTTTTGCTCAAATGTTTTTTTTCCCACGCTCCACAGCTTCAAACCCTATACTACCAGACGTATTTCGATGCAAGGAATCTCGTGGAATTTACAGAATTAAAAAATTCGGTCGCGTTCTCGAGATATTTGCATTTTTAGGTTTCGCTCTAACGAAAAAAATGGGCGTTTTTTCGATGTTTTCAAATCGATATTTCAATTTCGATATATGAATTTTTTAGCTTGTAACGGGCCAAAATATCGATGAATTATATACTGGGAGATGTATTTTAATCTGAGGAATCGATTAAGACTAGGTAGAACACTCAGTTTTTCGTTTTCGAAAAGATATTTAGGAAAAACGGATTTTTAATATCGAATCGATATCGAAATCGAATTTTGCTCAAATGTTTTTTTTCCCACGCTCCACAGCTTCAAACTGTATACTACCAGACGTATTTCGATGCAAGGAATCTCGTGGAATTTACAGAATTAAAAAATTCGGTCGCGTTCTCGAGATATTTGCATTTTTAGGTTTCGCTCTAACGAAAAAAATGGGCGTTTTTTCGATGTTTTCAAATCGATATTTCAATTTCGATATATGAATTTTTTACCTTGAAACGGGCCCAAATATCGATGAATTATATACTGGGAGATGTATTTTAATCTGAGGAATCGATTAAGACTAGGTAAAACACTCAGTTTTTCGTTTTCGAAAAGATATTTAGGAAAAACGGATTTTTAATATCGAATCGATATCGAAATCGATTTTTGCTCAAATGTTTTTTTTCCCACGCTCCACAGCTTCAAACTGTATACTACCAGACGTATTTCGATGCAAGGAATCTCGTGGAATTTGCAGAATTAAAAAATTCGGTCGCGTTCTCGAGATATTTGCATTTTTAGGTTTCGCTCTAACGAAAAAAATGGGCGTTTTTTCGATGTTTTCAAATCGATATTTCAATTTCGATATATGAATTTTTTAGCTTGTAACGGGCCAAAATATCGATGAATTATATACTGGGAGATGTATTTTAATCTGAGGAATCGATTAAGACTAGGTAGAACACTCAGTTTTTCGTTTTCGAAAAGATATTTAGGAAAAACGGATTTTTAATATCGAATCGATATCGAAATCGATTTTTGCTCAAATGTTTTTTTTCCCACGCTCCACAGCTTCAAACTGTATACTACCAGACGTATTTCGATGCAAGGAATCTCGTGGAATTTACAGAATTAAAAAACTCGGTCGCGTTCTCGAGATATTTGCATTTTTAGGTTTCGCTCTAACGAAAAAAATGGGCGTTTTTTCGATGTTTTCAAATCGATATTTCAATTTCGATATATGAATTTTTTAGCTTGAAACGGGCCAAAATATCGATGAATTATATACTGGGAGATGTATTTTAATCTGAAGAATCGATTAAGACTAGGTAGAACACTCAGTTTTTCGTTTTCGAAAAGATATTTAGGAAAAACGGATTTTTAATATCGAATCGATATCGAAATCGATTTTTCCTCAAATGTTTTTTTTCCCACGCTCCACAGCTTCAAACTGTATACTACCAGACGTATTTCGATGCAAGGAATCTCGTGGAATTTACAGAATTAAAAAACTCGGTCGCGTTCTCGAGATATTTGCATTTTTAGGTTTCGCTCTAACGAAAAAAATGGGCGTTTTTTCGATGTTTTCAAATCGATATTTCAATTTCGATATATGAATTTTTTAGCTTGAAACGGGCCAAAATATCGATGAATTATATACTGGGAGATGTATTTTAATCTGAGGAATCGATTAAGACTAGGTAGAACACTCAGTTTTTCGTTTTCGAAAAGATATTTAGGAAAAACGGATTTTTAATATCGAATCGATATCGAAATCGAATTTTGCTCAAATGTTTTTTTTCCCACGCTCCACAGCTTCAAACTCTATACTACCAGACGTATTTCGATGCAAGGAATCTCGTGGAATTTACAGAATTAAAAAATTCGGTCGCGTTCTCGAGATATTTGCATTTTTAGGTTGCGCTCTAACGAAAAAAATGGGCGTTTTTTCGATGTTTTCAAATCGATATTTCAATTTCGATATATGAATTTTTTAGCTTGAAACGGGCCAAAATATCGATGAATCATATACTGGGAGATGTATTTTAATCTGAGGAATCGATTAAGACTAGGTAGAACACTCAGTTTTTCGTTTTCGAAAAGATATTTAGGAAAAACGGATTTTTAATATCGAATCGATATCGAAATCGATTTTTGCTCAAATGTTTTTTTTCCCACGCTCCACAGCTTCAAACTGTATACTACCAGACGTATTTCGATGCAAGGAATCTCGTGGAATTTGCAGAATTAAAAAATTCGGTCGCGTTCTCGAGATATTTGCATTTTTAGGTTTCGCTCTAACGAAAAAAATGGGCGTTTTTTCGATGTTTTCAAATCGATATTTCAATTTCGATATATGAATTTTTTAGCTTGAAACGGGCCAAAATATCGATGAATTATATACTGGGAGATGTATTTTAATCTGAGGAATCGATTAAGACTAGGTAGAACACTCAGTTTTTCGTTTTCGAAAAGATATTTAGGAAAAACGGATTTTTAATATCGAATCGATATCGAAATCGATTTTTGCTCAAATGTTTTTTTTCCCACGCTCCACAGCTTCAAACTCTATACTACCAGACGTATTTCGATGCAAGGAATCTCGTGGAATTTACAGAATTAAAAAATTCGGTCGCGTTCTCGAGATATTTGCATTTTTAGGTTTCGCTCTAACGAAAAAAATGGGCGTTTTTTCGATGTTTTCAAATCGATATTCCAATTTCGATATATGAATTTTTTAGCTTGAAACGGGCCAAAATATCGATGAATTATATACTGGGAGATGTATTTTAATCTGAGGAATCGATTAAGACTAGGTAGAACACTCAGTTTTTCGTTTTCGAAAAGATATTTAGGAAAAACGGATTTTTAATATCGAATCGATATCGAAATCGATTTTTGCTCAAATGTTTTTTTTCCCACGCTCCACAGCTTCAAACTGTATACTACCAGACGTATTTCGATGCAAGGAATCTCGTGGAATTTACAGAATTAAAAAATTCGGTCGCGTTCTCGAGATATTTGCATTTTTAGGTTTCGCTCTAACGAAAAAAATGGGCGTTTTTTCGATGTTTTCAAATCGATATTTCAATTTCGATATATGAATTTTTTAGCTTGAAACGGGCCAAAATATCGATGAATTATATACTGGGAGATGTATTTTAATCTGAGGAATCGATTAAGACTAGGTAGAACACTCAGTTTTTCGTTTTCGAAAAGATATTTAGGAAAAACGGATTTTTAATATCGAATCGATATCGAAATCGATTTTTGCTCAAATGTTTTTTTCCCCACGCTCCACAGCTTCAAACTCTATACTACCAGACGTATTTCGATGCAAGGAATCTCGTGGAATTTACAGAATTAAAAAATTCGGTCGCGTTCTCGAGATATTTGCATTTTTAGGTTGGGCTCTAACGAAAAAAATGGGCGTTTTTTCGATCTTTTCAAATCGATATTTCAATTTCGATATATGAATTTTTTAGCTTGAAACGGGCCAAAATATCGATGAATTATATACTCGGAGATGTATTTTAATCTGAGGAATCGATTAAGACTAGGTAGAACACTCAGTTTTTCGTTTTCGAAAAGATATTTAGGAAAAACGGATTTTTAATATCGAATCGATATCGAAATCGATTTTTGCTCAAATGTTTTTTTCCCCACGCTCCACAGCTTCAAACTGTATACTACCAGACGTATTTCGATGCAAGGAATCTCGTGGAATTTGCAGAATTAAAAAATTCGGTCGCGTTCTCGAGATATTTGCATTTTTAGGTTGGGCTCTAACGAAAAAAATGGGCGTTTTTTCGATCTTTTCAAATCGATATTTCAATTTCGATATATGAATTTTTTAGCTTGAAACGGGCCAAAATATCGATGAATTATATACTGGGAGATGTATTTTAATCTGAGGAATCGATTAAGACTAGGTAGAACACTCAGTTTTTCGTTTTCGAAAAGATATTTAGGAAAAACGGATTTTTAATATAGAATCGATATCGAAATAGATTTTTGCTCAAATGTTTTTTTTCCCACGCTCCACAGCTTCAAACTGTATACTACCAGACGTATTTCGATGCAAGGAATCTCGTGGAATTTGCAGAATTAAAAAATTCGGTCGCGTTCTCGAGATATTTGCATTTTTAGGTTGCGCTCTAACGAAAAAAATGGGCGTTTTTTCGATGTTTTCAAATCGATATTTCAATTTCGATATATGAATTTTTTAGCTTGAAACGGGCCAAAATATCGATGAATTATATACTGGGAGATGTATTTTAATCTGAGGAATCGATTAAGACTAGGTAAAACACTGAGTTTTTCGTTTTCGAAAAGATATTTAGGAAAAACGGATTTTTAATATCGAATCGATATCGAAATCGATTTTTGCTCAAATGTTTTTTTTCCCACGCTCCACAGCTTCAAACTCTATACTACCAGACGTATTTCGATGCAAGGAATCTCGTGGAATTTACAGAATTAAAAAATTCGGTCGCGTTCTCGAGATATTTGCATTTTTAGGTTATAGGTACCTATCCACGGTAGGATTTGTTTAAAGGGTGCCTATCGGATAGGAAATTTTTTGAGGAACTCAAAAAACTTCATGTTTATTCCCGTTTTTGCTTAGTTTCTAAAATATGTTAAATCGTCTTTTTTTTTCTTCCAAAAAAATTTTTATAGATGGCCAAAAAATAGCATTTTTTATAAGCTTACTAGTTATGTATACAAACTTTTGTTTTGATCAATTGTGATACGTGTAAAAGGACTTAACTTTCTTAAAACCATCTAACCTGGAAGATTTTTTTTTACCAGCGGATAGTACTCGCCGAGAGGAACAAAATTGATTATTGACATGTCTAATTCTAACGAGTAGTTTAGCCGCTATAAATTATTTAAATTTTAATAAATTATGAATTCTGTAAAAAAAAGGTTTCAGAGCGAGATACGACCATGGTTTATAGGACAAAAAATGTTCTCGTCGAGTACTATCCGATGACGTCATGTTGTCCTCACAAAAAATCAAAAAAATTACAAGTCCCAACTCCTGCTGGACAAAAATTTTTTAATATAGATTTGGATAGCTCCTTGCCTAAGGAACATTTTTTCCCCCCATAAGCTAAACATAGAAAATTTAATGTCCAAATATCTCGCTTGAGGCAAGGGACATAGACTTTTCATTGTCTTAAGATACATGTATCCTAAGGCTAGGGGCGTAGACTTTTCATTGCCTTGAGATGCATGTAGTCTAAGGCAGCAAGAGAAGATCATTTCAATATCTCACCCTCCACGAGATTTGGATAATCAATTTAACATTTTCCACTTTGTTTTTTCCAAATATTTTCTTAACGGAGCCGGTGCCATTTGCGGCACTAAGAATTTCGAATTCCTATAGTCGAGCCTCATCCAAACAATGGTCGTACGGGTAATTTTTTTTTTCTCTTTGAGCCTAAGGTGCTTGCCAGACTTTTCATTCAGATGCATGTATCCTAAGGCTAGGGACGTAGACTTTTCATTGCCTTGAGGTCCGTGTATTCTAAGGCAGCAAGAGAAGATTTCCATTGCTAACTCCCCACCAGACCGGGAAAATCAATTTAACATTTTCCTGGAATTCGACGTTCCACTTCGCCTTTTCCGGAAAAGCTGAAAGGAAATATTTTATGGTTGGAAATGAGTTGCAAAACGATTTTTATACGTTTGTTCAGGATTGTTCCGTAAAAATCACAGTTTGTTCTACTTCAGGTTTTTCGGAAAAGTTTAAAAAAGAAGAATTTTGTGTCAGGCGGGTAGGAAATGAGCTGAAAGAAATTATTTGTGGCAGACCGGTTGTAAATGGGTCCCAAACAGTTGCTCTACGTTTGTTATGGGTTGTTCCGTCAAGAGAACCTTTTGTGGGAACTAACGATCCGCCGCCTGCCGCTGCATGCATTGTGAAGCAGCTAAAATAACGATTGCCTCGTAAGGATGCATGCACTGTAAAGCAGCTAAAAGTCAATGCTCGCCCCCTAAGGATGCATTCATTCTAAACCAGCTGAATGTTCATGCTCGCCGCCTAAATATACATGTATTCCAGTGGGAATTGATGCTCAACTTAAAGTCTGTAAAGTTCGCTCCACTCGCTCGTTGCACTCGCTCCACTCGCTCGTTGCACTCGCTCCACTCGCTCGTTGCACTCGCTCCACTCGCTCGTTGCACTCGCTCCACTCGCTCGTTGCACTCGCTCCACTCGCTCGTTGCACTCGCTCCACTCGCTCGTTGCACTCGCTCCACTCGCTCGTTGCACTCGCTCCACTCGCTCGTTGCACTCGCTCCACTCGCTCGTTGCACTCGCTCCACTCGCTCGTTGCACTCGCTCCACTCGCTCGTTGCACTCGCTCCACTCGCTCGTTGCACTCGCTCCACTCGCTCGTTGCACTCGCTCCACTCGCTCGTTGCACTCGCTCCACTCGCTCGTTGCACTCGCTCCACTCGCTCGTTGCACTCGCTCCACTCGCTCGTTGCACTCGCTCCACTCGCTCGTTGCACTCGCTCCACTCGCTCGTTGCACTCGCTCCACTCGCTCGTTGCACTCGCTCCACTCGCTCGTTGCACTCGCTCCACTCGCTCGTTGCACTCGCTCCACTCGCTCGTTGCACTCGCTCCACTCGCTCGTTGCACTCGCTCCACTCGCTCGTTGCACTCGCTCCACTCGCTCGTTGCACTCGCTCCACTCGCTCGTTGCACTCGCTCCACTCGCTCGTTGCACTCGCTCCACTCGCTCGTTGCACTCGCTCCACTCGCTCGTTGCACTCGCTCCACTCGCTCGTTGCAATTGTAATTTACACCAAAAGAAACTGCAAATAGCGACCTTGGGCCGCGCGAAGCGCGGCACAAGGACCCGCGAGCGAAGCGAGCGGGTCCGGGCCGGCTGGGGTCCGGGCCGGCTGGGGTCCGGGCCGGCTGGGGTCCGGGCCGGCTGGGGTCCGGGCCGGCTGGGGTCCGGGCCGGCTGGGGTCCGGGCCGGCTGGGGTCCGGGCCGGCTGGGGTCCGGGCCGGCTGGGGTCCGGGCCGGCTGGGGTCCGGGCCGGCTGGGGTCCGGGCCGGCTGGGGGGTCCGGGCCGGCTGGGGTCCGGGCCGGCTGGGGTCCGGGCCGGCTGGGGTCCGGGCCGGCTGGGGTCCGGGCCGGCTGGGGTCCGGGCCGGCTGGGGTCCGGGCCGGCTGGGGTCCGGGCCGGCTGGGGTCCGGGCCGGCTGGGGTCCGGGCCGGCTGGGGTCCGGGCCGGCTGGGGTCCGGGCCGGCTGGGGTCCGGGCCGGCTGGGGTCCGGGCCGGCTGGGGTCCGGGCCGGCTGGGGTCCGGGCCGGCTGGGGTCCGGGCCGGCTGGGGTCCGGGCCGGCTGGGGTCCGGGCCGGCTGGGGTCCGGGCCGGCTGGGGTCCGGTTAGGTTTAGGTTAGGTTAGGTT
>CM042065.1:113994-125035 GCA_023512825.1 Liposcelis brunnea | reverse complement strand
ATATGAAAGTGAAACAAAGCTATGGAAGGGAATGGAGAATATGAGCAAGGAGCTTACAGAAGCAAAGTACAGCTCATATGAGGAATTTCAAAGTATTAAAAATGATGTAAAGGAATCGAGAAAAGAAATCGCTACAGTAAGGAAAGAGATAAAACATATGAACGATAAATGGGAAAAAGAGGTAACCGAAGTAAGAGAAACGAATTTAAAAACTAGCCAAATGATGGGACAAGTACGGGTTTCAGTTGGTAAGTTAGAAAAAGAAAACATGCAGGTTAGGAGAGATCTAGAAATAACAAAAACCGGTTTAGAAGGAGCAAAAGAGGATCTAGAATTAGCAAAAAGAGTGTTAGTAGGAGTAAAAGAAAAGGTAAAGCAAACGGATGAACAAATGGAAGAAAATATTAAAGTCATAAAAGGGAATTTTAATATACTGACGGAAGAGATAAAAGATATAAAAAAAGCAAATGAGGAAGTAGGAAGCAACATGAAAGAGTTGGAAGATAAAATAAAAAAGATCCCAAGAATGCAGCATACAATAACAAGCGCTAATGATGTAACGGTTCCAAAGTTCTTAGGAAAACCAAACAAGCTTGAATTTTGGGGAAGCGAACCAAACCCAATGGAAAAATTAGCAGAGATAGAAAGAGTTTTTGAGCTATTATCAGAAGAAGAAAAAATTAAATGGATTGAAAGAATATTGCAGGGAGGTGCTAAACATTGGTTTCATGTCGAGTGTAGAGGAATTACTACCTGGGACAGATTTAAAGAAAAGTTTAAAGCGAACTATTGGAATAGATATGTCCAACAAACGGTCAGGAATGCAGTAGATGGTGGCCGATATAATAGTAACACAAGACGTAGCAGAGTCGAATATGTCTACGATATACTGGCAAAAGCAAGACATCTTGAGCCAGAAATACCAGAGGAAATTTTAGTAGCTCGGCTAGCCAAACATTTCGAATCAAAAGTAAATGAATGTATAGTTACGCAAAGGGTAGAAAAAACAGTTGACTTTATTCAGTTGTTACAACGAATTGAAGGAAGTGGATTTTGGGAGCAGCAGGAAGGAAAACAGATCAAACCTTATAGTAGAGATTATTTTTACTCAGGGAAACCCTATGAAAATAAAAAGGAAGATGATAGGGGACAGATGAAAGAAGAGAAAAGCCCGGCAGAGCAGAACAGGAATAGAGAAGACTCTAGAGTGTACGAGAGAAGAAATAATGATTGGCAAAGCAGAAATGAAGAACAGAGGAGATATGAACAATATAGAAAGGAACGAGACGAGAGGGATAGATGGAACAGAAATCGTTATGACAGAAGAGAAGGAGATAGCAGGAATAGGAATGATCAAAGAAACATTCCAGGAAGGAATCCCAATCAATGGAGATATCGTAACCAAGAAAATCGAGAAAGAGAACACAGAGAGGATGTAAGAGGAATGCATGAAATTCAAGTAGAAGCAGAGGTTTATCAAGAAGGAAATGAGGCGGGAAACGAAAGGAGGTTGGAGTAGGAAATGGCCGGGACCTCCAACCACAGCAACACACACCCGACCCCATAAAAGTAGATAGTAACATGATCAATCTAACGCAAGGAAAAGCACCAATAACTAAATGCCCATCAATAAAAGGAAAGGTAAGCGGAATAGAGACTACCATGCTGGTAGATTCAGGAAGTCAAGTATCTGCAATTTCATCAATTTGGTATGAAGAAAATAAAGAAGTCATAACTAAATGTCCATTACTGCCAGTAAGTGGAATAATTATTAAAAGTGCACTAGGGAACAAGACTCGAGGCGTAAAGCAACAAGTATTATGTGGAATAGAAATAGCCGGATACCAAAGTGACAGCGTTATGTTAATAGTAGAAAATCTGACAACAAATGTTATTATTGGGTCTGATTGGCTAAAAGGAAATCAAGCTGTTATTGACTATGGAAAAGAATCAGTGGTGTTACCAGGAAATAAAGAAATTCCTTTTATAAGAACAGAAGTCGTTAATAATGAAAAGCATATAAAAGTAATAAAATTAGATGAAGGTGAGGAAGATAAGGACTTTCTATATGGAGCAATTAAGAATAACAAAAATGGAAAATTTGAAGACGCGATAAAAAGAATTAAACAGAACAGCGAAATTTTAGTGGAAGAAGAAAGAGTACAATTAAGCAATTTGCTAAAACAATATGAAGAATTATTCAGAGAGGACATAGGAAAAGTTCAAGGATTTGAATACAAATTAAGAATAACATCTACTGAACCATATAAAGCAAATTTATATCCAGTACCTTACAAGTTAATGGATGCAGTTAGAGAGCAAATAAGAGAATGGTTAGAGCAAGATATCATAAGAGAAGAAAATACAGTTTATCTCAACCCATTGGTAGTTGTAAAGAAACCCACTGGAAAAATCAGAGTATGCTTGGACGCCAGAATGTTAAACGAAAAATTATTACCTGATCATCAAAGTGTACCGTTAGCAGACGATTTATTAGTAAAGTTAGGAAAGGCTAAATATATAAGTTCAATAGATTTAGCATCAGCATTTCTTCAGATTCCACTAGCTGATGAATCAAAAGAATATACCGGATTCATGTTTGAAAATACAACTTATGTTTTTAATAGAGTACCCTTCGGAACAAAAGAGTCTATGGGAGCATTAGCTCGCTGTTTAAATTTCGTATTGGGGCCGAACTTAGCGAAAAAAGTATGTGTATTCGCTGATGATATCATGATAGGGAGTGAAACATTCAAAGAACATATAGTCACATTGGAAGAAGTCTTTGAAAAATTCTATAGAAATGGAATAACATTAAAATTAGAGAAATCCGAGTTTTGCCGAGATAAGATAAAATACCTAGGACATATCATAGAAATAAGGAAAAATGAAACGATAATAAAGCCAGAACTGGTTAAATTAGAAGCATTAAAAAACTTTCCTAAACCATGGAATCAACGATCACTAAAAGGATTTATTGGACTAGCTTCTTTTTACTCTAAGTATAACCCAAAATTTGCAGAAGTTACAAAACCCTTGTATAAATTACTGAAAAAGAAGGTCAATTGGGTATGGGACAAAGAATGTGAGGCAGCTTTTCAACAAACTAAGGATCTATTCGATGTACCTACATCTACCTAATATTGAAAGGAATTTGATATTACAAACGGACGCTTCAGGATACGCCATAGCAGGCTGGTTATATCAAACAAATGAAAACGAAGATGAACTCCAAATAATTAATTGTGCCAGTAGAACTTTAAAAGGAGCAGAAATAAATTATACTACAACGGAAAAAGAACTCTTAGCTATTATTTTTGCAATAGATAAATTTAAAAGATTTCTGCTATATCGAAATTTTGAGATTAAAACAGATAATAAAGCATTAACATTTATAAAAAGGATAACTTATACCAACAGTCGGATTACTAGATGGATTCTAAAATTACAAGATTTTGATTTCATAATATCACACTGTAATGGTCGAGATAATATAGTAGCCGATGTACTATCACGAGTAGTTGATGCGCAGACAGAATTAGAAAATCAACCAGAGGAAATAGTGATCCATGTACTAGAAGCGAGTGCTTGGATAGATGGACTAGCAGAAATAGAAATAGATAGATTGCGGGTAATCGAAATAGAAGATATAAAAAAATGGATAAATGACTTAAAAAGAGAGCAAGCACATATTATAAAACCAGCACAAGATAAAAAAGAATATTGCCTAATGGATAAAATTGAATTTGTGAAAATTGAAGGACGATGGAAAATCAACGTACCACCAAATTCGTTAAACCCACTGATAAAATTAATTCATGAAGAATGGGGGCACTATGGCTTGTATAAAATGTATAAACTGTTATCAAGTTTTATATATGCTAAAAAACTGAAAAAGAATATAAAACGTTTAATAAGAGCCTGCGATATATGTCAGAGGGTGAAAGGATTTACTCAAACAGCTGAGCTACAAAATATAAAAGTGGAAGGACCAAATGAGATATTGGCTGTGGACTTATATGGACCATTAATTACTAATACTAAGGAATTCAGATATATCCTAGTAACGGTGGATTTATTTTCTAAATATATAAAATTATACCGATTAAAAAACCCAACGTCAATAAATTGTAAAAAACGACTGGAAGAAGTCCAATTCAAGAAAATAGGCAAACCTAAAATAATTCTTACAGATAGAGGGACTCAGTTCAGAAGTAAAATATGGAATAATTTTATGGAAAAACAGAAGATCAAACACATTATGACTTCAATAATGCACCCAATGTCTAATGGTTGCATCGAAAGAATGAATAGAGAAATAACTAAGTTACTTAGGATACATTGCCAAGAAAACCACCGAGCCTGGCCAAACTGGATCCAGCATATTGAAACTATCATGAATAACACTCATTGTAGAAGCACGGGATATCCTCCACAAGTATTGCATTTTAATAGAGAAACTGAATTTTTCAATGATGAGCTTACTAAGTATCCGCTACAAAATGAAACAGAAACCTATAATCACAAATTAATAAACGCACGTCTTAGCTTATTTAACACTGGAAAAAAGAATAAAGTGTCATACGATGAAAAAAGAGCAAATATGAAATATATTTTTAAAACGGGAGATAAAGTAATGGTAAAAATTAATCCCTTTGATCACAAAAATCCAAATGAAATGCCTAAGTTAAGATTTCGATTTGAAGGACCATATATAATTGATAGTGAAATTTCGTTAAACACCTACATGCTGAAAGAGCAGGATGGAAAGATCCGAGGAATGTATCACTGTAATAATTTAAAACCATATTTTGAATAATACAAACATAAAAGTAACGCGACGGTGAAAAGAAACGCGTCAATAAACAACAATGGGATTCACCGCCTTCTAATATATTTATGTATTAACATGTATCTATCCGAGGGATATTTATTTTAAAAATTTTTTTTTTGTCAACAAAAACAAAGGACAGATAATAAAAAATTGACGGAAAGGAGAAACAATTGAAGAATCTTTATATATACGAAGAACGCAAATCGAGTTCTCATAATTATTCAGTTATTCAACGAGCAAACATATTAAAGCAAGTAAAAAAAAAAAAAAAAATGGTGTATAAAATATTGCTAGAAAGATTAGAAAAGATGGAGACAGAGATACTCGAAGTTAAAAAGATAATCTTGGAGGAAATAAAAAAGGAAGAAGAGCAAAAACAACCTAAGGAAGTGGAAGTCAATTCACTCGTTCTCACGGACCTCAACCTTAGCGAATCGTCTAACTCTCCCTGGGAGGAAGAAGGAGAAATAAACATTTTAAAAGGACCGGAAGGAAGTAACCCAGTCAACTACCGAGCAGGAGCTGATGAATCGCTATTAAGTGCCGTGATTCAAAATGTAAAGCGTAATCAGTCAACGAAAAGCAAACCCAAAAGCACTATTTTAGTTGATCCAATAAGGAAACGCCAAGTACCAAAGCTTAACGTCAACTTGTTTAGCGACCCCCGGCATAACGTCAAGAACAATAAGAAAAAACAATTTTTACAAAGGAAGATATTAGAAGATGCCAAAAACCTCTATAACGCTGTGGGACCTTGGATTAGGAGGAGTAACCGAGGCAAGGTGGCAAATCCAATCAGTAAAAAAGAAAATAAAGAACCTAGTACCAGTGTTTAATAAAAAGTTAAAATATTTTTTTTTTTTTTCCCTCTTTTCAAAGAGCAGCCATTTTTATAATTTTTTTTTTCTCTGACTGCCAAGCAGTTCAACTTCGTTAATTTTTGTTCTCAGTTGTTGTTTTTTTTTTTTGAGTTTAATACAAGTTATGAATTTCAAATTATTTTAATTTTCGTTAATGTGTTCAAATGAATATTAAATTTCGTTAAATGTGTTAAATATGTTTTAATTTATTGAATAAATCGCTACACTGTTAATAAGCTACTTGTATTTATTTTTATTTTTTTCTCTCTCTCAATTTATGAAATTTAAAAAAAAAAAATTTTTTTAAATTCTTTTCGGGGGGATAAGTCGGAGTGTAAAAGGAAGTCGAATATTTTTTCGGGGGGATATTGTAGTAGTCCAGAACGTTCTAGGAAATTCAAAATATAAACGCGCCTTATTACTTTGCAATTCCATTTTGGAATTGAGTTAAAAACAAAAGATAGAGATTTGAATGTTATTATTCGTAGAAAAACAATCGAACGTTCATGAAAGGTGAACAATTGAGCATCAATAGGGGGGTATAAATACAACTTGGTTTTCAGCGGTTATTCATTATCATTTGGAGGACCAAGGAGGCAGGTCGATGTAAAGGCATTAATTGAATATTAAAATGTATTAATTATTGGAATAAATATATCCGAATGATCTTCATTGTTTAAAAGCATTATTATTTATAATTTCTTAGTAGCGTAAAACAAAAGCCTAATGTTATAAAGGAGTACGCACAAGCGGCTCAGGAACAGAAGAGGAACGATATAAGTGACGTCCGCGAAAAGGGACGAAACGCTACACTAGGTAGAACACTCAGTTTTTCGTTTTCGAAAAGATATTTAGGAAAAACGGATTTTTAATATCGAATCGATATCGAAATCGATTTTTGCTCAAATGTTTTTTTCCCCACGCTCCACAGCTTCAAACTCTACAGTATACTACCAGACGTATTTCGATGCAAGGAATCTCGTGGAATTTACAGAATTAAAAAATTCGGTCGCGTTCTCGAGATATTTGAATTTTTAGGTTTCGCTCTAACGAAAAAAATGGGCGTTTTTTCGATGTTTTCAAATCGATATTTCAATTTCGATATATGAATTTTTTAGCTTGAAACGGGCCAAAATATCGATGAATTATATACTGGGAGATGTATTTTAATCTGAGGAATCGATTAAGACTAGGTAGAACACTCAGTTTTTCGTTTTCGAAAAGATATTTAGGAAAAACGGATTTTTAATATCGAATCGATATCGAAATCGATTTTTGCTCAAATGTTTTTTTCCCCACGCTCCACAGCTTCAAACTCTACAGTATACTACCAGACGTATTTCGATGCAAGGAATCTCGTGGAATTTACAGAATTAAAAAATTCGGTCGCGTTCTCGAGATATTTGAATTTTTAGGTTTCGCTCTAACGAAAAAAATGGGCGTTTTTTCGATGTTTTCAAATCGATATATGAATTTTTTAGCTTGAAACGGGCCAAAATATCGATGAATTATATACTGGGAGATGTATTTTAATCTGAGGAATCGATTAAGACTAGGTAGAACACTCAGTTTTTCGTTTTCGAAAAGATATTTAGGAAAAACGGATTTTTAATATCGAATCGATATCGAAATCGATTTTTGCTCAAATGTTTTTTTCCCCACGCTCCACAGCTTCAAACTCTACAGTATACTACCAGACGTATTTCGATGCAAGGAATCTCGTGGAATTTACAGAATTAAAAAATTCGGTCGCGTTCTCGAGATATTTGAATTTTTAGGTTTCGCTCTAACGAAAAAAATGGGCGTTTTTTCGATATTTTCAAATCGATATTTCAATTTCGATATATGAATTTTTTAGCTTGAAACGGGCCAAAATATCGATGAATTATATATACTGGGAGATGTATTTTAATCTGAGGAATCGATTAAGACTAGGTAGAACACTCAGTTTTTCGTTTTCGAAAAGATATTTAGGAAAAACGGATTTTTAATATCGAATCGATATCGAAATCGATTTTTGCTCAAATGTTTTTTTCCCCACGCTCCACAGCTTCAAACTCTACAGTATACTACCAGACGTATTTCGATGCAAGGAATCTCGTGGAATTTACAGAATTAAAAAATTCGGTCGCGTTCTCGAGATATTTGAATTTTTAGGTTTCGCTCTAACGAAAAAAATGGGCGTTTTTTCGATGTTTGAAAATCGATCTTTCAATTTCGATATATGAATTTTTTAGCTTGAAACGGGCCAAAATATCGATGAATTATATACTGGGAGATGTATTTTAATCTGAGGAATCGATTAAGACTAGGTAGAACACTCAGTTTTTCGTTTTCGAAAAGATATTTAGGAAAAACGGATTTTTAATATCGAATCGATATCGAAATCGATTTTTGCTCAAATGTTTTTTTCCCCACGCTCCACAGCTTCAAACTCTACAGTATACTACCAGACGTATTTCGATGCAAGGAATCTCGTGGAATTTACAGAATTAAAAAATTCGGTCGCGTTCTCGAGATATTTGAATTTTTAGGTTTCGCTCTAACGAAAAAAATGGGCGTTTTTTCGATGTTTTCAAATCGATATTTCAATTTCGATATATGAATTTTTTAGCTTGAAACGGGCCAAAATATCGATGAATTATATATACTGGGAGATGTATTTTAATCTGAGGAATCGATTAAGACTAGGTAGAACACTCAGTTTTTCGTTTTCGAAAAGATATTTAGGAAAAAAACGGATTTTTAATATCGAATCGATATCGAAATCGATTTTTGCTCAAATGTTTTTTTCCCCACGCTCCACAGCTTCAAACTCTACAGTATACTACCAGACGTATTTCGATGCAAGGAATCTCGTGGAATTTACAGAATTAAAAAATTCGGTCGCGTTCTCGAGATATTTGAATTTTTAGGTTTCGCTCTAACGAAAAAAATGGGCGTTTTTTCGATGTTTGAAAATCGATATTTCAATTTCGATATATGAATTTTTTAGCTTGAAACGGGCCAAAATATCGATGAATTATATACTGGGAGATGTATTTTAATCTGAGGAATCGATTAAGACTAGGTAGAACACTCAGTTTTTCGTTTTCGAAAAGATATTTAGGAAAAACGGATTTTTAATATCGAATCGATATCGAAATCGATTTTTGCTCAAATGTTTTTTTCCCCACGCTCCACAGCTTCAAACTCTACAGTATACTACCAGACGTATTTCGATGCAAGGAATCTCGTGGAATTTACAGAATTAAAAAATTCGGTCGCGTTCTCGAGATATTTGAATTTTTAGGTTTCGCTCTAACGAAAAAAATGGGCGTTTTTTCGATGTTTTCAAATCGATATATGAATTTTTTAGCTTGAAACGGGCCAAAATATCGATGAATTATATACTGGGAGATGTATTTTAATCTGAGGAATCGATTAAGACTAGGTAGAACACTCAGTTTTTCGTTTTCGAAAAGATATTTAGGAAAAACGGATTTTTAATATCGAATCGATATCGAAATCGATTTTTGCTCAAATGTTTTTTTCCCCACGCTCCACAGCTTCAAACTCTACAGTATACTACCAGACGTATTTCGATGCAAGGAATCTCGTGGAATTTACAGAATTAAAAAATTCGGTCGCGTTCTCGAGATATTTGAATTTTTAGGTTTCGCTCTAACGAAAAAAATGGGCGTTTTTTCGATATTTTCAAATCGATATTTCAATTTCGATATATGAATTTTTTAGCTTGAAACGGGCCAAAATATCGATGAATTATATATACTGGGAGATGTATTTTAATCTGAGGAATCGATTAAGACTAGGTAGAACACTCAGTTTTTCGTTTTCGAAAAGATATTTAGGAAAAACGGATTTTTAATATCGAATCGATATCGAAATCGATTTTTGCTCAAATGTTTTTTTCCCCACGCTCCACAGCTTCAAACTCTACAGTATACTACCAGACGTATTTCGATGCAAGGAATCTCGTGGAATTTACAGAATTAAAAAATTCGGTCGCGTTCTCGAGATATTTGAATTTTTAGGTTTCGCTCTAACGAAAAAAATGGGCGTTTTTTCGATGTTTGAAAATCGATCTTTCAATTTCGATATATGAATTTTTTAGCTTGAAACGGGCCAAAATATCGATGAATTATATACTGGGAGATGTATTTTAATCTGAGGAATCGATTAAGACTAGGTAGAACACTCAGTTTTTCGTTTTCGAAAAGATATTTAGGAAAAACGGATTTTTAATATCGAATCGATATCGAAATCGATTTTTGCTCAAATGTTTTTTTCCCCACGCTCCACAGCTTCAAACTCTACAGTATACTACCAGACGTATTTCGATGCAAGGAATCTCGTGGAATTTACAGAATTAAAAAATTCGGTCGCGTTCTCGAGATATTTGAATTTTTAGGTTTCGCTCTAACGAAAAAAATGGGCGTTTTTTCGATGTTTTCAAATCGATATTTCAATTTCGATATATGAATTTTTTAGCTTGAAACGGGCCAAAATATCGATGAATTATATATACTGGGAGATGTATTTTAATCTGAGGAATCGATTAAGACTAGGTAGAACACTCAGTTTTTCGTTTTCGAAAAGATATTTAGGAAAAAAACGGATTTTTAATATCGAATCGATATCGAAATCGATTTTTGCTCAAATGTTTTTTTCCCCACGCTCCACAGCTTCAAACTCTACAGTATACTACCAGACGTATTTCGATGCAAGGAATCTCGTGGAATTTACAGAATTAAAAAATTCGGTCGCGTTCTCGAGATATTTGAATTTTTAGGTTTCGCTCTAACGAAAAAAATGGGCGTTTTTTCGATGTTTGAAAATCGATATTTCAATTTCGATATATGAATTTTTTAGCTTGAAACGGGCCAAAATATCGATGAATTATATACTGGG
This sequence comes from Liposcelis brunnea, assembly GCA_023512825.1. Classification (NCBI taxonomy): domain Eukaryota; kingdom Metazoa; phylum Arthropoda; class Insecta; order Psocodea; family Liposcelididae; genus Liposcelis; species Liposcelis brunnea. The sequence goes on along the minus strand of CM042065.1, from coordinate 114,430 downwards.
AGATGTATTTTAATCTGAGGAATCGATTAAGACTAGGTAGAACACTCAGTTTTTCGTTTTCGAAAAGATATTTAGGAAAAAAACGGATTTTTAATATCGAATCGATATCGAAATCGATTTTTGCTCAAATGTTTTTTTCCCCACGCTCCACAGCTTCAAACTCTACAGTATACTACCAGACGTATTTCGATGCAAGGAATCTCGTGGAATTTACAGAATTAAAAAATTCGGTCGCGTTCTCGAGATATTTGAATTTTTAGGTTTCGCTCTAACGAAAAAAATGGGCGTTTTTTCGATGTTTTCAAATCGATATTTCAATTTCGATATATGAATTTTTTAGCTTGAAACGGGCCAAAATATCGATGAATTATATACTGGGAGATGTATATTAATCTGAGGAATCGATTGAGACTAGGTAGAACACTCAGTTTTTCGT
>CM042065.1:53920-113971 GCA_023512825.1 Liposcelis brunnea | reverse complement strand
TAGTCATTTCATTATTCATTTTAAAAAAAAAATCATTTACGTTTGTTTTTAAATTTTTTCCCTGGTTTTTCTTGATTATTGAATGCTTTCGAGTAAAATTCCAGTACATGTTGCGGAGTGCTTGAAAATGGTTTGCAGAATTAATATTTACAATAATAATTTTCACAATTCACATCTAGGGGAAATACGAAATTCGTAATCAAAAATGGAAAACGAAACGTATATGTAATAAATCAGGCAAAAAAAGCCACATGCAGATAGGATATTTATGCAATTAGAAGTAGATTGATAAAAAAGTCACTATGAGGAAGAGACAAGTCTGACCCCTTGGCCAAACAAATAAAATTAAGTTAAGTTGCTACTGTGTTTTTGTTTATTTAGTCTTTCTTTTTCATATGCTAACCATATTGTTATTAGTAAATTCTACTAAATATTTACTATTATAACTTAATGCGGTTTTATTAATGAGTATGTCATATACATCTAACTTTAATTTCCTTTCTCTACTGCTGTGCTGATCGTGTAAGTTAGGCCATTCAAAAATATTTGTTGGTTTAATCATTTTTGAAGGGTCCGGCTCTGCGTTTGGTTTTTTAATTATTTCCTTTAGATCGTACATCCATATTGCTCCTTTGTCATCTCCACCGGCGAAATATTTACACCCTGAGAGAAATAATTAAAATAGTTTTGAGACTATATGTCTGTTTTTAGGTAAAAACAAAATTGGGGGAATGGGTCTTTTTTTGCAAATGGCCACAAAAAAAAAATTATTTGTACGAATTTAGGTATCCTGTTGCTGGTCTTCAAGTGCCTTACCTTCACTTAGGGTTGTTTGATATATAAATGTCAAAAAGTATAAATGCTTAAAATGATTAACTAATCTGTATCATATCCTAAATTCATAAAATAATTATCAGTGTCACTCCATTCCAACTGATACAGTGGCGTGATCCTAAGTGTGATGTCCTCCTCCCGCTCGTCCTTTAATACTTTTTCAATATTCCAAACATAGATAGCACCTTGCAAAGCACATTTCCATGCTACTAAACCATTTTCTAAGACTTCAACGGTATCCACTAGAGATGGTGATTCCGTTAATACAATAGGCCTTCCTGGAAATTGTAGCAATTTGTAAAATTTTATTATTCCTGAAAAATGATGATTAATAATAAATAAATTATTTGTTTTTAATAAAGATTGTTTTTTTTTTTTTCATTTTTTAACTTACTTTACTTTCCCTCCTGCTAATAAATCTAGATTTCCTTTCCAGCAATAAATTCCATCTCCATCGGCACTTGTTGCAAGTATTGTTTCTCTGCTTAAATAATATACTAATAAAAACACTTAACAATGAACTTGATACTGATGAAGAATTGTAATGAATAATTAATAAACAATAGTGTATTATTAATATTATATTATAATATATAAAATGCTGGGGAATCGGTAAGAATTCTTAAGGTAAATGAGTTTCTTATTTAGTATTATTCGCAGCATGAAAAACTTTGTGTACTTTCAATTGCTTTACGTTTCTTTAAATCAAAAGAGAACTTTTTTTTTGCAATTGCAAGTGCAGGAAATGGATATTTATAATGATGATAAGAACTAACTAATTTGTATGATTGAGGTTCCTTATGGCCATCTATTCATTTTTATGACATGATTTTTAAAAAATATCAGCTTGTCACCTTAAAGTAATTCATCATTTAAATTTCAGAAGCATTATAAATGTCGCTGCTGGAGTTAAAGCTGAAACACTGAAGCGGATTTGCCTTTGTCACAAGGCAAGCATACAAGTTGCCCTGCGTTTCTGAGGATTCTCGCTGAAGCTGATTTTTAGTCTTTGTCATATGGGAAGCATAAAAGTTACCCTGCATCGTTGAGGATTGTCACTGAAGCTGATTTGCCTTCATCAAATGGCAAGCACACAAGTTGCTCTGTGTTATGAGGATAACAGTTAAATGTATAGTGATGAAATTGTATGCACGTTTGAAGGGAAAAGTAAATTTCACAATCAAATTCTAATATTTATAACTAACAATTAAATGTATAGTGATGAAATTGTATGCATGTTTGAAGGGAAAAGTAAATTTTAGAATCAAATTCTAATATTTATAACTAACAAAAAAAAAACAACAAGCATACAAGTTGCCCTGCGTTTCTGAAGATTCTCGCTGAAGCTGATTTTTTGTCTTTGTCATATGGGAAGCATAAAAATTACCCTGCATTGTTGAGGATTGTCACTGAAGCTGATTTGCCTTCATCAAATGGCAAGCACACAAGTTGCTAAGTAGGTATAAAAGGATTTTTAATAAAAAGTAATAATAAAAATGTTATATTCATTTACTAGGTACATTTTTTTTTCTCGTCTTGAAGCTCCTTCCTCATTCAATAACCAATTTCCTGAAAGTTGTGAAAGGTGATGTAAAACTCTTTGTTTTGAAACAAAAGCTACGTTTGCTGTTAATTTTTTTGTAATTTTAATTAATAATAACTATTCATTAACTAAGTTCTTCATAAAAATTAAAAAAAAAAAAAAAAAACAAACAGACATTTTTAAAACTGGAGAGATAAAGCAGGCCAATCTAAGAATTTTCCATTAAAATGTAAACTGAGATTGAAAAATTGATTCCATTAAAATGTAAACTGAGATTGAAAGATTGAGAAATTGATTCCATTATAAAATGTAAACCGAGATTGAAAGATTGAAAAATTGATTCCATTAAAATGTAAACCGAGATTGAAAAATTGATTCAAAAAGGGTTTTGGACAATCACTATTATTACTTCTTGAGATGGGTTCCTCCAGTACCATTTCTTCCATATAACCTAAAAAAAAATTAAAATTTAAACTGAGATTGAAAAATTGATTCAAAAAGTGTTTTAAACAATCACTATTACTTCTTGAGATGGGTTCCTCCTGTACTATTACTTCTTGAGATGGGTTCCTCCTGTACTATTACTTCTTGAGATGGGTTCCTCCTGTGCTATTACTTCTTGAGATGGGTTCCTCCTGTACCATTTCTTCCATATAACCTAAATAACCTAAAAAACCTAAAAAATGAAAAAAAAAAAAACGAAAACAATCAAATTCAAAAACAATCAAAATGGCGGGCCATGCATGCAAGGTCGTAAAAGTATCAGACGTGGCAATAAATTTCTTTATTTTATATTTTTATTTAAATCTTTATATTTTCAAATGTATTTGTTACAGCTGTTAGATGTAGCATAGTTATTTTACTTGGTAACAATTAATGGGTGATCTATTATTACATTTAATAGAAAATTGAGGAACAAAATTTGTATCTATTGCCACTTCAATTTCGCGACCATTTGTATGAGAGCCGATCTGTACGTTGTTTTCTGAGGCTCGGCTCTAAGATGTCTTTTCCGAGGGCCAAAATTCAAAGGTTTAACGAAAGCAGAGGTTCTCCGAAAGCGAAAGCGAAAGCAGAGACTAAAAATAAAAAACGATTTGCTCTTTCTGATACTGCATCTGCTTCAAGTGGATCAAATGGAAAATCAAACCAGGTACCGGTTTTTAGAACTGTAAGCTTTGATCTTCTGAGACCCCTCAAAGTGCTTGTAAATCAATATTTTTACATTACTCTCCTTAATGATTAATTTATAGGTGAACGCTATGAACGAACACTATGAACTACAAATTCGTGATTTTGAAAAATTAGTCAAGGAAAAAGAAAAGCAAGTTCTGGATTTTATATTAGCCAAAGACGAATTGAGCTTAAAATTGGGGGAATCAGAGAAGAAAAACAATAGATTAGAAGAAGCAAACTTAGATTATGAAAGGAAGATTATTAGCCTGGAAGGAACAATCATACAGTTAAAAGAAGAATGTAAAAATAAGGAAATGGTGATTAATGAATTGAAGGAAAACAAAGAGGTCTACAAAATGTATCACACAGTTTTGATTGAATGTTTGAATAAAAAAATATCAACTCTTGAAAATGAGATTAAAGATTTGAATGTTAATAGCAAGAATGAAGCTACAATTTTTGGATTGGAAACACAAATATTGAATTTGAATGGGATTATTGAGAAATTGAACAATACTATCACAGGATTGGATGTGGAGCTAGGTGAGTGTGATGCCAAAATGATTCGAAAACTGGTTTTTGATTTAAAAAGGGGTTTAGGATTTTGTCAATCGAGATTTTTTCAAAGATTGATTTGTATAATTTATTTTTTAGGGAGAAAAATTCAGGAATTACAAAAACTTCTTCAAGAAAATTATTGTTTAAAGGAGGAAGTCAATTTTCTTCAACGTGACATCAGGGAGGAAAAAAAAAAATTTGAAAGAAAAATAGCTGAACTTGTCTTGTCACAGCAAAGTCATTTGGAGGAAATGAATCAATTGTATGCAAAACAAGATTAGGAACTAAAAAAAAGATATTAAATGTTTAGAAAAAAAAATTGAAGATGTTGAAAATTTAATAAAATGAAAAAAAAATGAAGCCAAAGGAAAGATTGAAAATTCGGAAAATGTGATCGAAACCATAGACCCTAAGATCAAAAATTTCGGATCAACGAATGAGGATTTGGAAATCAGTATCAAGGAATATGAATATGCAAAAAAGGATTCAAAAGACAGATACGAAGGTTTAGAATCGATCAAAGACGAAATGGAGAAAAGGATTAATGAATTAACCGAATCGAAAAATAAATTAGAAGATGATAAGAAAGATTACGAAGAAAATTTAAAGTTTTTGAATAAATTAATTTCAGAGCAGGAAGTTGAGTTTGAAAAAGCGACGTTGGATCAAGTTCGAAGCGTCGGGCAGATGTTTATGGAGAATATTGAGTCTTTCATGAAGGTTTCAAGCAAGGAAATTCAAGAATTGAAGAAGGAGATTGAGAAATTAGAAGAGGATAAAGAATAACTCGAAAAGGATTTGAAAGCGAAGATTGAATGTTTTGAAAATTTGTCAACGGATCATGAAATTTTGAAAACTACTTTTGAAATTACAATGAAGGAGAGTGAAAGTTTGAAAAAGCGCTATAAAGAGCAATCGGTGGAGTTTGAGAATTAACAGAAGAAGTTAGTGGAGTAGAACGAGGATAAGGAAGGGGCTGAATAAGATCCGGCAGAGGAAAAGGAAGATCATTCGAGGTTGTACGAGAAATGTGAAACTTTAAGAGGAGAAATTAGCATAAAATTATTTTAGCTGCGGAGTTAAATACGGATCTTAGTAATGTCAAAAAGGATAATAATAATTTGAAAAGAGAGGTGTGAAATTTTTATTTTTCTTTTTAATTGGGATGGAATTTTGTGTCTAAAATTTAATTTCAATTTTTACAGCTCTCTCAACAAATCAAACATCAAAAAGTTAGAGTATACTTTAAAAAACAAGGAAGGGAAACTGGAAAAGATTCGGAAGAATTACTCTCAACTCAACGAAACAATATACGAAAAAGATCCGAAATTAAAACTCTTTTTGATGAAAAACTATAAGATACCAAAGATAAATATCATCAAAATATCCTTCGAATCAAAGAATTACTCCTTAACACAATGAAAGGAAAACCGTTTCCTTATTATAGAAACCGCCAACAAAACTCGCAAAAAATTCATCGAAGAAGTTGGCAAAATTAAAATCAATTAGAATCCGAGCCTAATAAGCTTATAATTAAATTTGAATGTCATGAAAATGCTAAAAAGGAATCGGAACATCAACTTCAGTTTGTTAAGAGTAAAATGGAGTAATTGTTTGATGAAAATGAGAATATGGAAATTTTTATCAAAGGATAATTCGGAGAAGGATAATGAATATCAGAGTTAATATGATAAGACTTTGCAGGAGAAAGAGGGATTTTAGGAAAGGAAGGAATACTCCAAAATGAATTTTAGAATATTGAATGGTGAATGAGCTAATGGAGGAGAAAAATTTATTGAAAAATGATATAGATCAAATTCATTTGCTTTTACAAGGAGAAAGATGCTAAAGTTCAAGAGTAAGTAACAAAAACAAATTCTTTATTGAATTTTTAAATTTTTTTTTTTAATTTTTCCGAAAATTTTTTTGATTTTAGTAGTTTAATTTTTTTTTTATTTTCAGGTTGCTCAATAAGAAAGCTGAGCACAGTAAATCCAACGCTTCGACTTTGTCTCAGGTTTAGGCGAACGATTTGGAAACCAGTTGGAAGCAGAAGGTAACGAGAATGCAGTTTAAATTTTCTTTGAAAAACCGGGGAATGAGATTTTTTTCGAACATTCGAACTTGTCGGCTAACTCTCAGGTTTTGGACACGAATCCGAGCGGTTGGTACTCGCAATTAACTTATCTGGGAGCAAATAGGAGCGTCAGTTCCGCCGAAAATTCTCCCCTACCGATTGCCCCAGGCCATAATCCGTAGTCCAACGTTCCTCAGGTTAACGGGATCGTCAACGCTCAACAGGCAGATCCTAAAAGTGTCCTTAGTCCGCAAAAACCGGTCAATTTGTTACCGAGCAAGGCATTGCGACGTCACCGGTTGATTTAAATTTTTTTCCCCAAAATTTTTTCGGTGTTCAATTTTAAGCTTTACGTTTTTGTTTTTCTTTTTCTTTTCTTTCGCAGATCGTTCAAACCACATTTACTTTTACATAGTCCGACTAGGCCGAAGAACTTTTAAACGAATCCGAGCACATTGCACAGCGGCGCAGAGGCCGCCCGCGCCGATATACTCAAGGTAATTGTTGGTTTTTGTGGATCTCGACCTCGTGTAAAATTTAAAAATTAATTTACTTTTTCTTTTTGTGTTTTAGGAATTTCAGAAAGCTGGCTGCAGGTATATATTAATTGCTGTGTTTATCATTGTTTTAATTTATTAATTGTATTGTACATCTTATTAATTGCTGTGTTTATCATTGTTTTAATTTATTAATTGTATTGTACATCTTATTAATTGTTGGAAATAGCCGTGGGTCTCTCCCTTAAAAAATCAAACTTTATTTACCTCATCCTTATAATTTCGCCATCCGGAATGTTATTGATTACGCTAAATATAATTACGTTCGATCTTTTATTCTGTATAGAAATCCTTTCCGAACCGTTTTCCGCGTCGTTTTTTTTTTAAATTTTTTGTTTGGACTTTTTTCTCGACGGCGCGAGATGTCACGTTACGAAAAATGTTTTTTTTTTCGCGTCGAGTTTACCGGGGAAATCTCGAGCTTTCGCGAAGGTCGTAAAGCTATACGAAAGCCCTGTAGGTTTCCGGCTAATGCAGTTTTACAAGGAAATTCTCGAGAGAATATTCCTCTGCCGTGTAGTCTGAGCATTTCGTTTTTAGTTCGCGTCTAAGTGCTCCAGGACGAATGCACAACTCTCTCTTTCATCCTAATCTAATAGGGCGCAAACATATTAAATTAGCTAAAGGTCCGCTTCATCTTTTTCGAGGTTCCCTGCTCTTCCCCGTAAGTGCGGACCGAAAGCTTCCGCTTCAAAACCTATAAAAATGATATAAAACTAATTTAATTATTATTATATTTGTTTATAAATAGAAATTTTGTAATTATCAAGAATCGTTTTCAACGTTAGATTTCGTGAGCTTTGGCTGCGTTGGGTGTTTTCTAGGCTACACTCGGATTTGAAATTTAAAATTCGGGGAAGGTGATCGAGTTGCCATATTGTGCTGTGTAAATAGAAATCGTGCACTACATGAGTCAAGTCACTATTTCATCGTCGGAAATTATCGGGTGAAATCTTCCAAAGGAGAACCATTTTCCTTTTTTAATGACATCGACGTGAGATTTAAAGTTTCCGACTTTAAAAAGGGGGAAGGGGATTTCCTGTCGGCACTCGGGATCGAGAAAAGAAATAAAGACAAATAAATATGAAAAGTGAAAGGCTCGTCGGTCCGTCTTTTTCCGCTCGAAAAATCCTTGCGTCCCCAAATAGTAATTTAAAAAAACAAATGTTTACTTTCCCGACAAAGCAAGCCTTATTAATATGGATGAATCCGACTTGACGATTTGCATAGAGACCTAGACGTGGGCGTAGTAGAGATGCAGCAGCAACAAATGGAACCAATAAGAATATTATCCCGGATTCTGATGGAATGTCAATGCCGCCAACTCCGGGTGGTAGGAATATTGCAGCCCCAAGCCTATTTACAGGTGGTGAGTATTGTAATGACTGTTGTTAAGTTCACCACTTATAATTATGGCACACCAAGTTCATTGGGGTCTTTAAGGACTCCACGGTCTCTCTCTAAAATCATTTTTGTAGGTAAAGATTCAAACGACGACGGGATATGCGAGAACGCTGAGAGAATGCGCCCCGAAAATGTACAAAGAAGAAGGCATGAACGCTTTTTACAAAAGTTTGGTTCCTCTCTGGATGAGACAAATTCCGTACACCATGATGAAATTCGCTTGCTTCGAGAAAACGGTCAAACTCCTCTACAAGTAAGGCTATTTTTTGTTTAAAAAAAAATTTCCCAGTTCAATTTTCATAGTTCGCTTGCCCAGAATAATTTTGTGCTAAGTGCACTTGTCAGGTTGACATGGATTCACTATGTTTATCTTATGGAAAACGGGTGTCAACCTGACAAGTGCAGTTAGCACAAAATTATTCTGGGCAAGCGAGTTGTAATTCTTGTTTTCTTTTTTTGTTTCAAACAGACATGTCGTCCCCAAACCTAGGGATCAGTGTTCAAAGGGAGAACAGTTAATCGTTACATTCGGTGCCGGTTACATTGCCGGAGTTTTCTGCGCCATCGTCTCTTACCCTGCCGATACCGTAGTTTCTAAATTGAATCAGAACATATCGGCCACTGACGTTGAAGTAGCGAAAGATTTAGGATTCTTAGGTAAGACCGAGCCTCTAAAAAGAAAATCTTCTTTTATTACCATAGAAAGAAAACTGACGCTCGAATAATTTGTTGGAGGCGTTTGGAAGGGTCTCGGACCCAGGATCATCATGATCGGTACATTGACGGCGGCTCAGTGGCTCATCTACGACGCGGCCTGTCTTCCGCGACCACCCCCACCGGAAATGCCGGAATCCCTTAAGAAGAAACTAGAAGCTGCTGGAAAGCTATAATTACAAAGATATTAAAACGCGGCTAAAACATTTTGTTAGTCTAATTTAAATTAGACTTTCGTTATCTACGAAAGTGTCGTAGATAACGTAATCGCATTCGTACTGTTTCTCTTGTTACATTGGCCGCCCGGACCCTGTTTCTCCTTTCGGACAGCGGCTGGCCACTTTCCAGCTCGGCAAATCGGCTTTTCCGATTTTTTGGACTGATTTACAAGTCGGTCTTGATTCAAAGGCACCGCATTCTTCCCTTTTTTTTTTAATTTTCAGTATACACACTTGAATCTATGGACCTTATTTGTAAACTTTTCGTTTTTATTTTCGTGTCATCTTTCATCAATGAAATTTTCATGTATAGGCCTATTTATTTATGTAAAATTATCTTTTTTCCTTTTTTTCGTCCAAGTGTAAATAATTTCATTTTAGATTATAAAAACCTTTGAAAAAAAAAAAATATAAACGAATTGTTTTTAATGTCGCTTCTTTGCGTCGGTCAGCAGGAGTTTTAAAATCGCTAAATTATCCTTGATTTTCATTCCTCACTCTAATGTTTAGACCCTCGCAAGGAAAAATTGAGCAAAAAAGAGTTTTGGCAAGTGAAAAATTTATTTTGAAATTTTTAAGTTTTTGAAACCCGCCGAAAAGGGATTACTCTCGTCTCGTTTAGGCGGGATTCTTTAGTTTAAATTCCAAATTAAATTTATCACTCACGTAAAAATTTTTTAATTTTTAAAAATTTATGGTGTTTCTCAACCCCTATAATCAAAAATCTTGATTATATTAGAAGTCGGTAAAAATTTCAGGAAATTTTAAGAAAACTTTCTGAGCTCTGAAAAAATCTCAAAAAAAATTACTAGACATGAAACTAATTTAGAAAAATTACAACTGCAATAATTTAGAAAAAGTCCCTGTAGGAAAAAATCAGTTCTAGGAAAACTTCTGAGTTCAAAAGAAAATAATTCTTTTAATCCTCTCGGATTTTGTGTGACAACTGCACTCCACACTCCGGACTTTCATAGATTTTCCCTTTAGCTCTAAATCGGGTCTTAACTCTTGTAGTTAAGAACATAGAGCATGCTCCATTGCGTTCTAATCTCATTTCTGTAGAGGGCTCCAAGTTTATCGTATTACTTTCATCCGTCATATTATCGTCGTTGTATTCAGGTTTATAAGGGCCCATTCTTAAAAGGATAGAGGCTGTTTCTGTGTCCATAGTATTTCTTATTTGAAGAAAACGCGAATTGTTTTTTTTCGCCGTCCGTAAAGCAAACTTTAAATGGAGTCGTCTCGGAAGTATTAAATATTTAAAAACCCACATCTCTGGTAAACTTTCGCCTGTTTCAGGGTCTTTAAAAAACTCTTCTCTAATAAATTTTAAGCAATCTATTTCTCTTACTGGATAAAGACCCGCAATTAGTCTTCTTTCGCCTACAAGATCTAAATCAGTTCTAAAAGCGCCTGGTAGGGAATACTTAAACCATGAGTGGTGGTTAAGCGGATGTATAAAGAATTCTAATGATATACGGACAGCCATAGTTAAAAAAAATAAAGATAAATAAGTATACTGTCTAAATAAAAATATGAAAATGTTGGTTGGGTTATTCTGTAAGGATCACTATGGTAACGCTGACCCCAGATATTGCTAAACAACCATAGTGTAAAAAACATAGTGTGCCAACGCGCTGGGGGCATCACGTGATCTATGACGTCGACTGTATGTAATTGAAGAAAACCTCTTCTCATTGGTTGGCTCCGTTGGCTCATTCGTTGTGAATATGATATAACCCGGAGGTCGGTTTGTTATTGTTTTGATTTAAAATTTTCATAAAATGAAGATAAGGAAAACAGAAGTTATTCTGTACAGGATCAAGCAGAGCTCTCTGAAAAAGGAAAAAGAAGATAAGGAAAACAGTTATGATTCAAAAATAGAAATTAAGTTATTTTCATTCCCCACTTTATAGATAAAGGATTTTTTTTCAATACTACTTCACATGGCCCAAATTCAATTTAAGCAGCAAAACTTATTTTTATAAAATGGATTTTGAAGAGTTTTAATTCTTTTGTTTGCAGTTTACCTAAATATACTGGGTCTACCTAATTTGCCTACCAGATAGAAGCTTTTTTCAAACTGGAAAATTTGTGCGAGCCACACCGGATTCGGGTTCTTCTCAAAGAATAGAGTATATATCCGGTTTGACTCGCCAGGATTTTTGGCTTAAAATGGCTGGCTCGCAAGATAGAAACTTTCATCCGTAGGCTAATTTGCCTACCAGGTAGATGCTTTAAAACCTTGCGAGCCAGACCAGGTTTGGGCTTTCCTCAGTCAGAGGAACCTTGATCCAGTGCGGCTCGCAAGAAATTTTGGCCTAAAGAGGCTGGCTCGCAAAATACAATTTTTACAGCTGTGAGCCAAATGGTAGGCAAATTAGCCTACGGATGAAAGTTTCTATCTTGCGAGCCAGCCATTTTAAGCCAAAAATCCTGGCGAGCCAAACCGGATGTATGCTCTATACTTAGAGAAGAACCCGAATCCGGTGTGGCTCGCAACATTATTTTCATTTTAATGGCTGGCTCGCAAGTTCGAAATTTTTATTTTGCGAGCTAGCCTTTTTAAGCCAAAAATTCTTGCGAGCCACATCGGATTCTGGTTCCTTTCATCGAGTAGTACCCGAATCCGGTCTGGCTCGCACAAATTTTCTAATTTAAAAAAGTTTCTATCTGTAGGCAAATTAGATTCGCTTTCATCCCATTAGTAAAATTCATCCGTTTAGTAAATACCAAATCCCGAGACTTGTACGCTTGATTTTTTATTAAATCTTTAAAATCGATTCCGTCGATTAAACCAGAGACATTTAACGTGTTCATTTTTAAAGTATTGTTAGGATAGTTGCTGAGATCAAAATATTTTTTCCCGGTGATTACTTGATTCCCATTTACTGTTAAAATATGGTCTCTATCGAATTTCACGCCGTTCACTTTGCCAGTCACGCTAAAATAAAACAAAGGGTTAATGAAATTTTGCAAGGGCTGAAATTCAAAAGCTTGGTTCGGCTCAAAGCCCAAAGCTTCTTTTTTTTAAAATATTTTTTTAAAAAAACTTACGTTAATTTGGGAATATTCACTTCATGCCCAGCGAAATTAATGTCACCTTCAATAGTAACGTTATCATTAACCATAACCGCATTTTTAGCCCAATCAGACACCACCACACCCTGTACCGATTTTCCAGGGCTCATCCGTATTTGCTGAACTCTCAATTTTTCAAATCTCTTCTCTCCTGTAACGACTGCGTTTTCAACATCATACCGCAACACATCTTTATTCAAATCTAATTTATTAATCGTCCCATTGAGATTTAAATTTCCGATTGAAATATTATGAAAATGAATTCTTCCAGTGATTATTTGATCGCCATCTTGCAGTAAAACGCTTTTTGAAAATTTTTTAAGATCGATTCCATTAACTTTCCCTTTTACTGATGAATTTCGAATCCTAGCCATGTCTTTAATTTCAATCGATTCGAATTCTCAATCTGCGGGGATGATGCTTGTTGTTTTTTTGTTGATGTAATTTTTAGCCACATTGGTTAGATTGACGTTGTTTAGAAAGCCCTTAAGAGTAGTCGTGTTGTGGGTTGTCATGTTGACAAAAGATACTTTTCCAGTGATTGTAGTGTTCTCGTCTTTTAACCAAATTTTTTGCATTACGTCAGAAATGTTAATTCCATTTATGGTTTCTTGAATTTCGGGTTCGTGCTCAAATTTGACGGAGCCTGTAAAAAAATTAAGAAAAATTATTCTTGCTTACAAAAAAACTATCACTAAATTCTTGTTCTTTATTAAAAAATTTGTACCTCCAACAATCACACTAACTTCATCCTCCTCATCCATTTTCACCGAACACAAATGAGATACATTTAATCCAGAAAGGAAACCTTCTACAATCAAATTTCCGTTGACAATTAAATCGTGATTAAAAAGCCAATGTCCATCAATAATTTGAGTCATATTTGATTCGGACTGAACTACAGCATCACGAAATTTGGCACCGTTGACCGTTCCACTGATTTCTACATTTTTAGCTATTATATTCATCGCTTGCAAAGATGTGACAGTTGCATTTTCATCAATCCTCAAAGTATTCTCAATGAGATCCGTAATGTTAATCCTATTAATTACTTTATTTTTCAAAATGCAACCAGATTTTAATTCAACATTTTGGAACCTCAAGGGCGAGTAAATTACTTGGTCTCCATCTTTCAGAAGCCACTCGTTTCCGAAATTTTCGCTTTTGACAGAATCAAGCATGCCTAGAATTTTCAAAAAATAAATATATAAGATTTTGCCAAAAGAAAAAAATCAAGACTTAATACCTTCAAAAATTAAATTATCCATTTTTAAAATTGTGTTTAATGTAACATTTTCAGCCAAAACTATTTGTACAGGATCCTTAGGTTTAAATTCGAAAAATTCTTCAAAGGTCATGTCGTTTAAAGAGCCGGATAAATTAAAATTTACAGCTACCAAGCGACCGTTTATTATTTTTTCTCCGGAAACGATGTATTCTGTATCGTTGCCTTTATAAATGGAATCATTTAGCATGTCGTCCCAGGAAATTCCATCAATGGTGCCTTTAAAAAAAATAAAAAAATCATTAATAAGGATTTCAAGTAATATTTTTAAGATGTTCTAATTGATAAATTACATACCATTTACATTCAGTTCTTCCGCGGCCATTTTATCAGCAATCAGGTTGCCGGTAATGATGATTCGTTCTGGAGAATTAATTACGTCGGACAAATTTTTCCCGCCTAGACGAATTGATTTTGCAGTGACGCTGAAATTTATAAAATTAATTAATTAAAATTTTTAATCATTTCATAAATTACGAATTTTCGAATTTTTGCTGCTATGATTTACACTAACTTATAACAAATTATACTTTCAAACGTCCGATTCCCACTAATATCACTTCGCTCCTTTATCCTCATCGCTTGGCGCTCCAATTCTTCCACATCTATCCCGTCCAGCCAATGAACACGCGACTTATTCAAAATTTTCACTTCTGAAAAAACCTTCTGCCCTTTAATATACACTGGTTCACTTAAATCCTCTAACACCCATGAATCCACAGACACATTATTAATTTTCTCAACGATCAAATTATTAACCTAAAACAAGTTTTAAAAAAAAAAATTTAATAATTCAATAAATTTAAAAAAAATTTCTAACTTACATTCAAATTGGAAAATTGAAATTCTGAATCGATGACCTCTTGATCTAATTTTAGACCATTTTTATAAATATCTAATAATGAAAAAGTCCTGCTACGATCTTCTATATCATAAGCAGTAAAATTTCCTTCCACTATAATAACATCGGGAAATCTTTGCTTTGAATTTCTTCCTTTAGAAAAATAATCCTCTACAGGCACGGAATTTATTTTAGCAACGTTTAAATTATTAACTTTCAGTTCATCCTGCTCAAATATAAAATTCCCATTTGAAAAGCAACTTCCATTTTTAGAAATGTCAATTAAATCGCTTAAATTCGTTCCTGATAATAAATTTGAATCAATTTGAACTTCATCGGCTGTTGTTGGCTAAAAATAATTCCCCTACAAAAAAAAAATTGTATTTATTTTCTGCAGAGGGGAAGCAAATTATAAAAACAATACCTTCCAACCATGGAGTTATAACTTCTACATATTTCCAGTTTTTCCTTTTTATTATATTCATGTAGAATTCCTTCAGCGGTCCTTTGCCAGTAATTACACAAACTAATGCAGGAAGATTTGAAGTGGCTTCTTTGGCTTTTTCATATTCTGGGAAAAAAATTTTCCAAAATATTTTTTCTCAGGCCATCTTCGATTTTTTTAATAAAAACGAACTCGAAAAAATTCATACCTTCTAACGCAGTCAACAATATTGAAAAATCCTCATCCTCAGTCCAACTTGTACTAGAAATAACCAAACCAGGACGATCATCTTTCAAAACAACTTTCAAATCATCTGTCAGCTTTGTAAATATGGTCTCGTTATTTTTGCAGTCTCTTAAAAATAAATCATACTCAAAGCCCAAAGTTGTAAACAATGGATGCATATCTTCATTTGCCACTGTTTTAAAAATATTAGGTGGGCGATCATAAAAAGTAACTGCTTCAATTGAATGCAATTCTAACAAATCATCCCTCATTGCTTTTGTCACGCATAAATTCCCATCTGATGTCCTTCCAAAGAAAAACTCAAACCATTCTGAGATTCTAACTAATTTATGATCTCTTGTTAGTGATAATGCTAATATTGAATAAGCATAATTATGCCAGTCGATAATATATTTAGCTCTAAAAATCTTGCAGTAAAAATAACAAACACCTAAAGATGGTACTGCCGGTGGATTTTGAACCAGGAGAAAATCCGGACATCCAGAAAAGAGTAGTGTGATAAATAATGTGATCACTTGCCAAATAACTTTCAATAAATAAGCTAAAACTGTAGGTAAATCTGAAACAAAAAAAAAGTCAGTAAACTTTGAAATGATCTGCACAGTAGGGGGGATAAAACTTTTAACATACAATTTTTGAATTCCGGGCAGCTCCAGATATATTTAAACGTGACCCTTGGACTCGAGCGCAGCATTTCAATCGGTTGAGATCCAGAATTCGCACTGGGAAACGTGTGACGCGCTCTCAAGCGGCTTACATGTGAACTATCGGAATAAGGATAAACACTATTGTAAACAATGGTTGAAATGAAAAAATGCCGCTCTAAAAAAGAGTTTTTAGTCAATTTTGCAGCTTTTAAATTACCTGATGGGGGTATTACTTTCTCACCAATGCCCCTGTAAAATGATTTTTAAAAAAAGCAGACCAGTCACTGAGAAAATGCAGAAAAAAACTGCACTATGTTTGAGTGTGTAATTTGTATACCTGAACATAAGAAATACCTGTAGGAATGATATTTTGTGCTAAAAATTTAAATATTTTTATGGTTTTAGCTTCTGCTTCAAAATGTCTTATCAAATAACTTCCAAAATTGAATTTGTGCAATATTTCAAAATATTTGAAAAGTACAAAAGTACAGAATCGGCTCTGAATCTAATTGAAAATTGAGATTATGCCGAGACTTCAGTGGAAATTCTAAGAAACCTTCGATAGATAGAGGCTCATGGTTCATTCTTTCCATAATAGCAACTTTATACACTTAAAATCTTGTTGTTGGTATCATTCTTTCTGTGTTATCTCATTACTCATTTGCAAGCAAAGGACACAGCATAATAATTTCAAGAGATGGCTGTACAGCCGGAGTGCAGCAGACCAAATCTCATTGCTTCAAAATGCTGTGAATAGCAGATAATAAAACTCCTTTGCACAAAAATTGTTCCAAATTGAATTTACAATGACACATGCTACCTTATTTCAAAGGATTAAGACTTTTTTAATGTAAGAGAATCATTTCTCTGGAGTAAGCGATTTGATTTCCTCTAGATCACAGGAACACATCATAGACTGTTATAGGATTTGCATAGATGAGGCCTCTCTTTCTAATAAAAATCCTTTGCCCTTAAAGGCAACTTCTTAAATAGCTAAGAAGCAAAATCCAGAATTAAAACCCCCCTTAAAAATGAACCAAACACAGCATATAAGATTCACAAACACAGCATATAAGATTGCAATCCTCAGAAGGAAGCTCGAAGATTTCACATCAGTGTTAGATTTACCAGTTTTAATTACTAAAAAACAGATGTCACATCAAATAGATGACCCAATAGAATGTGTATAATGTTTTAAGGGTTTTTTCTGTGAACCAAATAAAAAAATTAATGAGTATTAAACGGAAAAAAAATTAAAAACGCTATTATGAATATATATGACAATGTTGTTTATCCTTATAATGGCAGCCATGATGGCGCGATCGAACTGCCATCTATAGTTCGTTCCCAGTGCGAATAGCCCACTAAAGTAACATCGTATCCTTCTTCAGCGAATGAAGAAGCATGATATTGCATGCGAGGACTTCTTCCGATGTCGCCTAAGACAACAACACACACTTTTCCTTTACTTTGACTCATCCTGAGAAATAAAAAAAATCCGTAAATAACTTAAATACTCATTAAATGCATGATTATTTATTTAATTCACAAGCAAAGTGTTGTAATTGTAAAATAAAAACGAATTCAAATGCTCACAACGGCGCCATCTTGGATGACTTCCGATTCGAGATTTCGATTCATTTTTAAAAACTTAATTATATGATTGATTATTTTTATTTTTTATCTAAATAATAAATCACACTTTAGGTTTAATATTTTTTCACTTTTACCTATTTTTAGTCATTATTTTGAAAAAAAAAATTAAGCTTCAAAATATCGATCGACTCTCGATCCGCCATATTGTAAACATTAAACAAACAGTTGTTTTCATTTTATCCGATGGCGGTATTTTTTTATCTAATATTTTCTTTTAATTTTAATAGTATTTTTTGAGCATTCTAGTTATTTTTACAAAATGGATATAGATCTAAAACGGCAATTAGAATACGAGGAACAATGCTTCCAATATTCCTCTCGGTTTTTCTTGGACAGTTGTAAGTAATAATAACCAGTTGAGGTTATGTCATAATTTTAATTTTCAATATTGTTTTCATTTCCTTTTTTTTTCAGTCAAAAATTTCGTCAAAGATGAAATGGAATCAACAGTGGAATCATTAACTAATAACATCAGGAAAAAACTTCTCAATGAATCAAAAAATCCTGATGTTTTTAATTCTAAATTGATTGAAATGAAAGAAGAATTAATTGCTGAGTATAATAGGAGTTTAGAAGCTGCAGTTGAATCCAACAAAGATGAAATCACAAAATATATGAGCATACCTAAAAATGTATTGTTGAAAGAGGATTTATCTGTAAAAACTGGAATGGAAGCAGATCCGATACAAACTGAAAAAGAGATCGAAGAATTGAAAAATAGGTACATGGCACAATTATTTTTTAAACGGAAAATTCTGGACGAAATAGAGGAAGCTGATTCAACGATATTCTTAATGAAAAAATATGTTGATGAAGTGGATGTGAAAAGTTTTAAATTTGATAAATTACCTACAGATGAAGGTATGGCTCTTTCGCAGGAAAATTTATCGTTGATATGACACGAAAGGTTTTATTCGAGAATACAGTTGAACTGTTTTTAGGATTATGTATTATATATGATTTTAATATTAGTGTTTAATATCAAATTTTTTTAAAATTCCATTAATACAGAAGGAATAATCACAATCAAAGATTTACAACTCTGTCATTAAGACAAAAAAAAAAATTAATGCTGAATTAAGTAAAAACTACACTTTTAAAGATTCACAGAAAACTCATGATTGGTGTATAAAGTTTTTTAGAAAATTTGTAAGAAGTAACCATGGCTCCTATTAAAATATTTTATTTTGTCAAATTTGTTTCTCAAAATAATTGCTCTTTCCTTCAAAACAACCTTATGGTTTTTAGGAATCTCCTTAGCTCTAACGATATTCCTTTAGCATAGTTGGATAGGCTCCTTTTAGATCCAAAACTTTCCCTGTGAATAAAACCACTGTGGTAGTGTGTCCCTTTCCCAAGCATGCAATCATTCCTTTATATGAGTTTTTCATTGATATAGTTAAAAAATAGACAATAAATAATGATGTAATAATCACATTACACATACAATAAAAAATTATGACTAAGTTTTTTATAAAATGATTATGTCTAATCCAGTTCATCACCATCGTCATCATTATCTTGATTAGCAGATGACCTAATTATACTTGGAAGGCACGACTTGTCAACTACCATTCCATTTTCAATTAGAAAGCTTTCAACATCACTTGTTGTGAATTCATTTCCAAATTCCTCTGACAACTGAACATAATTCCCAACTAAACCCCCATTTTTATAAACTAAAAGTGCTGGCACTCCACTAACTTTAAAGTTCTTACTCACACCAGCAACTGATGCTAACATTTTACAAAATTTCACTTCTGGATATTCCTTACAGAGTTCATTTAAACATTCATTCATAATTCGACAAGCTTTTACTTTATCCTCATAAATATGAACTATAACTGTTACTGATTTATTTTCTTTATCTATTGCATCCAAAAATTCTTGTCCTGTAACTAAATTAACCATCATTCCAAACTTTGGTACGTCTCCTGCTTTCTGTAACATTTCTTCCATTCTTTTCTTTGAATATTCCAACAAAAAAGCTTCATCTAAAAGTTCTGATAGTTCAGGATCTTGTTCCCTCTCTTGATCCAATTCCGATCTGCATGTGATTGAAAGTTTCTGAATTAAAGCTAATCGTTCTCTTTCCCTTTCTTCTCTCTGCTCAATTTCAAGTTGTTTAAATTTTTGCCAGTCTTTTATGGGTACGGTCGAGAATACACTGCAAATGCTGCATATGCATGCAGTAATGCAAAAGGTCGGTCATAAATGTACTGTGGTTGCATTCGTATTCGATTGAAAACGAAACTAATGAAATAATAAAAGCATAATAATGAAATAATAAAAGCATTGAATTTTTTTTTAAGCATTTAGATTCTGTTACAATTAGAGTAGAAACATGTAGTGAATTACGGGCAACCAGTGAACTTCAGGGATTATCTTCATATGCTGGTGCAGCAAAATATACTTTTATACATAAAGTAATCGATGGTATAACAGTTCATATAAATACTGTTAATATAACATTCATTAGTTACGCTTTTACTGCTAGTGTCGAAGTAAGTTATTTATTTATGCAAAATTCCTTTTGATGTTTTCAAGGATATCTTATCAATTTATTTTTAATTTCAGTTATCTAGAATATTAGTCGAATCCAAAGCGCCGAATTGGAAAAAAGCCGAATTAGGAAAAACGAGAATTAAGGGACAGGGGCAAGTTTTGTTATTCAAAGAATTAATATGGCAAAATGTTAGAATCGAAGCAAAGTAACAAAAGATCCAAATTTGACTCCTCTTCGACTGTTAACAAATCAAGCTAGTTGTAGAATTACATTGAAAAAAAGAACTTCAGGTAATGTTTTAATACTTGGCACAACGCCATCAATATACAGGATTGTGTGAAAAATATTTTTTAATTGCTGATTATAGATTCGTTTATCCTTGGATCAAGACTGGCAATCGTTTTAGAAGATTTATTATGGGTTTTGACTGATTCACAATTGAAAGCTGCTTTGCATTTCTTAGACTCGTTGGCTGGTTTGATTCAAAAAGCAACGGAGGAGACGAGGAAGACGAAAGCAGCGAGAAAATTAGAGGTTGATGAAATTTTTAAATGAATGAAATGTTTTTGAGTCGAGACGAAGATGGATTTGTTTCTTTTTTTTAGGTGCTTCCTGAGTATCAAGCTCAGCAGACGCAATCTGCTAGGACGAAAGATACACCTACAGCGCCTTCAACGATTTTTGGGAAATGCGATGTGATAGAAACTAGTTACCATTTTGTAGCAGAAAAAATTAATCTTCATTTTTCAGATGATCCAGGACGTACGTATTTAACAATAAACTAAGGTCTGCACGTGTCAGGAACTGACGGTCAAGGATTAAAAAATTTTTTAAAACAAATTTCAAAATTTTTTCTGAGTCCAAAAAAATTTAAAAAAAATTTTTTTAAGATGAAGTCTGTAAAAATAGATTAAAACTGAAATTTGAAACCGAGATTAGTTCGGCGCGTGCAGAACTATGAGAAATATTTTTTAAATTAATCCAATAATTATTTTTTTAATTTTTTTTTTTGTAGCTGGAAGATCTTGCCATCCAGAATTAAAAAATGGGGGTGCTTTCCAAGTCAGCCTCAATTCATTTCGAGTCGACTATTACCCTTATCATCTGGCAATTGGTGATAGGCGGCATTGGCCAACTTACAAAGAATCGGATATTCCTCATACTGATTGGCTAAAAGAAGCACAATCGTCATTCACCAGTTCGTTACTTAACTTAGTGGAAGAAGTAAAACATCCGCGTTTGTCAAGGACATCTATGGGCAACAAACCATATCAGAACGATAGATCACCTCAATTTTCAAGAGCGGGGGAATCAGTGGATTTAGACCATGAAATTGAAACAACTGCTTATTTAAATTCCGATGGAACGGTAATTTTACATTTTTAATTTTTTCCCCCCTTTTTTGAAATTCGGAAATTAATTTTTTTTTAATTTTTCAGAATGTCAGCACGGCATCGTCACCTGTTCAAGGAAACATAGTGAAGACTTATATATCTCGTCAGATGAATAAATTAATGACATCCTGCTTAATAATACGAATGTTAGATTTTAATTTGCATCAAGTTACTACAACAGGATCAAAAAAGGAAGATTTGAAAAAATTTATTTTCGGTGAGTTGAAGAAATTTAAAAAAAATTCCTTCGCATGTGTGTTCCATTCACGAAATATTTCTTACGCACTTAAATTTTTCAATGTTCAAAAATTTTTTTAATGTTCTAAGTTTAAAGCTAAGTTTCTAAGTTTCTAAGCTTTGTTGGGATGTCAAAAATTTTTCCCAGTGACGTGCCAGAATTTTTTGAGTCATCGATAAAAAAATTTCGCTTACGTCTGGCACGGCTCTGATTCCCGCTTTGTTGTTAAAAGTATTTTGAGCAAGTACAGTAAAAAGGACATCCTGTATTATTATTTGCAATTAAATTTATCGTCTGCGCTTTTATTTGTTATAAAATTTTTCGGGGAATTTTTTTTTTTAATTCAAAAAAGAATTTTTTTTTGTTTATTTTAAAAATATTTTTTTACAGGCTTGATTGATATTTAATAATTAATTGTTGTTTTTCGTAGCCCAACGAAAGAGGAAGGCAAACACTCAGGGACAAGGTATCGTGCTAAAAAAAAAAATAAAAGTAGTGGAATAGAAAAAGCCGAGATTTTGAAAGTTAAAGTTTTTCACGTAACTGAAATTCTACCGGTCTCTAGAGTCCTACACGGGTCGGCTTATGGCCCGAATCTACTTTCAGATAACCTGTCTAAGACTCTACCAGTCTCGGGTTTTCTTGTTACTCCCGTAGAATTCCTTAGATGTCTTATTAAAAATGTCTTATTAAAACTCTAATTTGAAAAAACATTCATGTCTTAATTAAAATTAAAATTTTTTTTATCTCTTTTTATTCTTTTCTTTTCAGGTGACAAAGAAAATTATAGTTTTCTTAAAGATAAAGCGGTTCTTCATGCTGAGTTTACATATTATTACTTCCCTGGAGATGATCCCTTCCCCTGTAAGTACGCGTAATTTTTTTTTTAATTTGGGAAAATATTTAATCGAAAATAAATTTTCAGTGCCAACGCCGAAGTTCTACGTACAAGTCAATCCGATTGAAATACATTTTGAGGTCATCACGCTTCTCTGGCTTAATTCATTTCTTTTAAATCTTCATCAATCATCAGTCTCTACTTCAAACTGCTACGGGTCAAGATGTAACAGATTCAGGCCTTATGTACTTCGATGTTAAAATAGAAGCCATTTTACCGAAAGTAAGCTTCTAAATTTTTAATGAAAATAATTTTAAAATGAAAACTAACGCATTTTTTTTTTTTGTTTTTTAGGTAGTTTTCGAAAGCGCAATAGATCATCCTGGCCAAAAAGACAGGCCGAGATCGTTATACCTTCAAGTCTCAAGAGTTTTTATTAGTAACGTCCGTAGCAATGATCAAAGCTCTCGGGCGAATTTAGAAAAATGTATAGATTCCTTTCAGTTGTGTTCTTTATTTTTTAACGGAGATTTTCCATCTTTATCGACGGATATGCCATTAGTCCCTCAAAAATTTATTAATCACGTTACGGGTAAGAAAAATTTAAAAGAAAAAAATTTTTTTTTTGAAATATTTATTAATTTTTTATTTTTCAGGTTCTGATAATGTGCGAACTACACCAACCAGATTAAAAACTAACAGTATCCCGGAATTAAAAAGTCAATTCCGGCCGGATTTGCTGTGGACTGAAGCGAAAGATGTTTGGTGCGTGCATCTAGATCCAGTTTGGGGGGATTTTTATGGAACGCGAGCTGTTGGCAAAGACCACGCTTTGCCGTTCTTAGATGCTTTTCCGTTAACTCTGTGGGTATGTACGATGAAAAAATTGCAAATTAATTACTTTGTCGAGCGTTTGGCGGATTGTCTCTTACTAATTTTGACCACTTTCTGTTTTCTTTGCAGGTTTACCTCAAAATGCCAAAATTCGGTGAAAGATCATCAATGAGCTACGATGTAAAGGAAGCGGATATTCACGTATTAGCTCATATCTCAACTCTCGTCTCAGTTCAGATAAATCATTATCAATATTTATTTCTTTTGAGACTGTCTGAAGAAGCTCAAGAATTAGCTGCGTATTTAGCGATTGATTCAGCTCGCATAGTCAAGGTAGAATTTTAAATTGGGGCTAGGGAATTACCTGGCCGTCCTTTCTGCCAGAGAAGATTACTTTAAAAATTAATTTCCTGCACTTGAAATCACGGTGAAGAATTCTATCGGAAAATAGAAAAAGAAATAAGTAAAAATTTATTTCTTGGTAGTTTGGACTAAAGATGGCATTTCCAGTCATATCTGGACAGTTGGGTAAATCCCAAGTGTCATGTAATTTTTTTTTTCATTAAAAATATGTTTTTGATTCTTTTAGAAATCGACTGCTAGATCGCTAGTCATCGGTACTGTGTTACCTCAATTAGAGCTCACCTTAGTTATGCCTTCACAGTCTCCTGGAAAAGAATCTTCTGGTGGTGATGTTGAAAGTGTCATCCCAGATTCTTCAAGTTTACAGGATGATGTTACTGCCACTGGAAATTGGCAATCTAGCAATAGTGTGATGAATCCTAGTTTTGCTCTGGTAAGCTGGTCTAGAAAATGGTATTAGAGAGAGATTTAAGGGAGAATTAAGGCACGGCAAAATATTCATAGACTAAAATTTGGCAAATAAAGGCAAAATAATAGATTTTTGTTATTAGCTTCTCTTTAAATTTTGATTCTGGGTTTTTGCTACACATCCGATTTTATCGTCAAGTGTATCTGGGTTTATTATAGAGAACCGGACCGTATTTGTAAATTTTTTTACTTTTATTTTAGCTTGAAAAATGCAGAACTTCGGTTAGTGAACTTTCAATCGACGCTCACCCGGGTACGATTAATGATTACGTTCCACCAGCTCCGATTCCCTCAAAAACAGCGAATGGGAATGCAAAATCAGGAATGCAGTTAAATTTAAACATACAACCATCGCTGCAGCGCTCAGATCATCCTGTAAGTTTTTCTTTATATAATGTTAAAAAAATTTTCTGAATAAAAATCTTAAATTTTTGTTTGGTTTTAGTTTTCGTTTAAATCGATAATTAAAAATGTGGACCATTTCGTGTCTCAGTCGTTGGATTTCGGAAATAAAAACAGTCCAGAAGAGCAATGTGATACTTTATCAATTAGAAGTGACGCTAGTTCTGATAGCGAAAATTTTTTCATAGTAAGTAAACAATCTATTAAATCCCCGCTTGCGCTTAGTGAATAAAATTAAGCGTTGCCGAAGTTTAAAAAGAACAACACATTCTTTACGAGGTCTACCTGAACATTTTTGACAGAGCTAGACCAAAAGTGGGCAGTAAACTCTTCGACAAAAAAAAAAAAAAAATTCAAAAAAATGTTTGTCAAGAAAAAATTGTTAAGCGATAAGATTCCGAAAAAATGAATTTTCGAAATCCCAAAAGCTTTTTTAAAATTTTGGAGAAATTCGATCGATCCCTTCGATTAAAAAAACTGATTCGTTTTCAGGTTCCTAACGATTGCTCTGGAGGTTCTATGGGAAAATTTACTGATTATCTAGAAGCTATGTTTAGAGTAGGAACAGGAGGTCAAGCAGAAGTCTTAAGTAATCCGGTGGAAGTAGCTACTGAAGTAATCGAAGAAGAAAATACATTAACTTCACCTAGCGAAAGAGATTCCTTTGCTAGTTACTGCAAAAGAAGAGATTTGGTAAGAAAATTTTTGTCATTTAAATTTTTCGGCGCTTAGCTCTATAATAATTATTAATTATTTTCAGGTTTCCGTCTCCACGTTTAAACTTGGCAAAGTCGAATTTCTTCAACAATCAGAAGGTTTGTCATCCGCTATTAAATTACAAGTTTCAAATCTCGGTCTTGAGGAATGTTCGTCTATACCTTGGGATGAATTCCAGGTGAGAAAAATTATCTTCGTTAATTTTTTACTTTAAATTTTAAAAAGTCTTTAAAAAATTGAAGACTCAAGAGGTAATAAAAACAGCATTTTTGCTTAATGTATATTTTCTATTCTTTCATTAACGTATTTGTAGGTTTTTTTTTAAAATTTTCAAAATTAACCGCAGTAAAAATAATAAACAGTTTATGCGTCTACTGCCCACATTTTTATCTCTATTGAAAAATAAAATAAAATAAAAATTTTACTGTATAGTAAGTATACAAAGTCAGACTCTATAAACTTTCTAGTTTGTAGTTTATAACAAATAAATGT
This sequence comes from Liposcelis brunnea, assembly GCA_023512825.1. NCBI lineage: Eukaryota > Metazoa > Arthropoda > Insecta > Psocodea > Liposcelididae > Liposcelis > Liposcelis brunnea. The sequence continues at coordinate 88,437 of CM042065.1, read as the reverse complement.
AACAGAATCAAAAATATGTTGCATGAATTGAATATTTACTTCTTAAATATTGTAAAATTTTTTTCATTTCGCTGGTTCACCGACCCCGCTTATCACTTGACACTAAATTTCAAAATAAAAAGTTAACTTTTATGATGAAGAGCGAAAATAAATGAAAGAGCAATTTCCGCTTATTTAATGGATCAAGTGCCGCAACTTTATTAAATTAATTAAGTCGGAAATTCAGAAAATTTTGAGTAATGAGAGAATAATAAAATCATTAAAGTGGGCGCCTGTAAAAATAAAGAATAACAATATTAATTTTTTTCGGTTTTTAAATTATAAATTTTTGAACTTTTCAAGCTTAATTTTAAAATCTTTGGCAAAAATATTATATTGCTGAAATATTTATTTTTTATTTTTTGAAAGCAATTTTTAATCTTTGAATATTTTTTTTATATTCTATTAAAATTCTAAATGTTTTCTATCTATGGCATGCCTTTGCTGCGGAATGATTGTTCTTTTTTTCAGTCTGATTGTTGTTTTGTTTGTTTGTTTGCTGCGTTTCAGGTTATCATAAAGGTAAATTTTTAATCATTAGCATGACACTAAATGTAGCTTAGCATAGGGTTCTCTGTATTAAAGTTTTAAAAAGGATCAAGACGAAGCTGAGGAAGTAGGTACCAAAATAGCTTAAAGGTACAATTTAGACTCAAGGGGCGAAACACAAAAAAATATCGGTTCTATTTTTATCCAAGTTACCAAAATTTTTTCTTTCCTATTTCCCTTTCTCTTCTTCATGCAGGTCTATGAAGTGTATAAAAGGTGTGAGCGTAAGGTGTTGGCAGCTAAAAAGTAAAAAAATTTGACAGTTATCGAAATTGCATTTAAAGTCGATAGGTCTCATAAGTATTTATCCGATAGGTCAGGTAATTTCATTTTTATGATTTCTCTATTATGGCACACACATCAGGCACATTAGGAAAGAACAATTATTTGGTATCATCGTTAATCTTATTTGCCCTAAGCCTTTTTTTTGTCTTTTTTCATTGCTCGGTTTTTGTTTGGTCTTTTCAGAAGCTATAATTTTCACCTGTTCAGCAGCTATCATTTTTGCCTGTTTGACCTGTTCAGCAGCTATCATTTTCGCCTGTTTGGCCTGTTCAGCAGCTATAAGTTTTTCTTCTTTGGCCTTTTCTGCAGCTATTAGTTTTTCTTCTTTTTCTCTTTCCGCACCCGCAGCTTCTTTCATTTTTAGCACCTCGTCCATTGAAATACTTTTTCCAGGCGGAATATTTAATCCTCTAGCATCTCATACTCTACCATCTAATACTCTATCATCTCCTGAAAATAAAAAAATACCATTTTTAAAAAAAAGTTTTGATTTTTATTGTTTTTTTTTATAATTTGCTTAGAGACCGCCAATGTTTTCTGTTCTCCTACCCAAGTAGCACAAAGTAAAATTCACATCTTCTAGACAACATAAGTTACGCTAATTTCCCTCTACGGAGTCTTCTAGTAGACGTTTTTGTCTTCTAGATGTCTTGTAGATGTCTAGAAGCTTAAGATGTCTTCTAGAAGACTCCGTAGAGGGAAATTAGCGTAATTTATGTTGTCTAGAAGATGTGAATTTGACTCTGTGCTACTTGGGCTATTGGCTGGGGTTATGCAGTGGCACTAGAGAGATTGCTGCTAACAACCCTAGCGTTAGGCCTAACGTACGCTAACCTCAATTCAAGTACGTGAATGTTTACATTTTTCTACACGGCAGTAATTTTAAGAAAGATTAAAGCATTTTTGTCAATAATTCTATTAAAATTTCTTATTCGGTGGTTTAGGAACAACGTTTTAAATTAAAACATTCGTTTATAGCTTTGGAGACAAGTGGTATCAGAAAATAATCAAATCTAAAACAAAACCTAACCTAACCATGAATATCCATGAATAGTTCAAATTCATTGCTTTTTTTTTCTATTTAGACGTGACATGGTCCTGAATGAGTAGCTGACTTAAAAGAAATTAATCATTAAGATCACTTACCAGGATCATCTTGAAGGTTTGTTTCATCGTAGTTGTAAATGTTGTCTCGTGGAATTCCCTCAAGCTCTTTTTCAAGATGATCAAAAAACTCGTTAACAGTTACTTCTGAAACACTTGCCCTAGCTATAGATATATTCTTAGCAATGTGCTGCGTTAGATGTGCATTCCTTTTTAAAAAGGCTTGTGCCCAGTCTATGCGTGGAAAATTGTTTCTAAAGCATAGTACTGTTCTATTCATTTTGTTTAAATAGGCCTTTACTATGTGCCTTAGTTCTAACATGTTTACTGGAAATCCATATATTGAAACGGTAATGATGCACTGGGAAATAACATTTTCCTCATAAGATGACAGGACCGTTGGCCTTCCTGGATTTTGTAAGTGCTTCAGGTTTAATTAGTTTACCAGCATGTTTACAGGAATTTTATATCTGAAAAATAACAAAACTGGAATTATAACCTATCAACTATTAGTATTAACGTAATGTAAATTCACTAAAATCACTTACATATCTGAAGCTTTGGCCTTTGAAATCTGTTTTTGTTTTATTTTATGCAAAGCTTCCTCTAAAGATTCCTCAGTACAATAGCCCTGATCTTTCGTTTAGTTATCGGGTACCGATGATAAACTTGAAAATGCTTGAGCAACTCACCGTCCACTGTAAGATGAAACCAGTGTTGCCAGGTTCGTACGGACCAATAGTCGTACAACGTACGACTCTTTTTCAAAAACTGTCGTACGTTAAAACTGTCGTACATTAGCCAAAAGAGTCGTACAAAAATTTTAATAAAGTCGTGTTTTAGTCGTACTCAAAGTGATTTTTATCACATTTTTTCGCGTCAATTTTGTCATTTTGGTTGTGTTTTGCCATGAAAATACGAATAGTCGTACACTGTCGTACATTTTTTCAAATAGTAGCGTACGACACCCCCTTTGGTCGTACTGTCGGCACTTAAGTGAAATAGTCGTACACGTACGACTATAGTCGTACGTCTGGCAACGCTGGATGAAACCACGTGCCGTTGTGACGAGTCGGTGGAGTTCTGTTGGGGAAATAAACTTTACATTCGTACCAACCTCCATCCGATTCTCGAATGTTTGTCAAGTTTATGGAGCCCCTTCCGTAGCCAGACTCAGGCGGCAAAAGCCTAACTCTTCCTTTGAACGGGTCTTTTGCGGTAAGAACTCCTTCGTACCATGAAAAAACGGTCTGTCCCTGCAACGAACAGAATCCTAATTGAATAAAAATTTTAAATGTGATCGATAAATGAAAAATGACTCCGTGGGCAGAATCAGTCTTAAACGAGGGGACCGGTCCCCTCGTCGACGATGCGATTTCCATCGCGATAGGGCTTTAACAGAGATCATGCTAAATACTCAAGGACGCTTAACTATAAAAACGAAATCATAAAATGTGACAAGTTTTCAAGGTTCGGAAATAAATAATGCTTAACAAAAAAATTTAATTATTCATGGATGAGAGATTGATGGGGTTTAACACATTATATCGCTCTCTTTTATTCGTGAACTCGACTTTTTTTTAACGTACCTCTTTTTTCCAATGTAAAACGTAAGGAATGACTACATCGTGAGGAAATTCTAGCTGGCAGTTAAAAGCGACAGCCTCGCCGACAGCGGCAGTCAAAAATGTAGCTTTTCTTTCTTCTTCCAAAATAGAAGAAAGCAACCCTGAAAAAATCAATCCAATTTAGGGAATGCATCTTTTAAATTAACGATTGAATGTAAAAAGGTGGCTTACCTGGTATTAGGCAGACTAGAATAGACAGAAGTAATATCGAATCGATTTTTTTATGAAATATCTTGCGATTCCTCGTTATATAAATCATTTTTGTAAACGATTCCCTTCGTAAGCAAAATTAATAAAATCATTTATCGTAACTGAAATAATTTTATAAAAAATCATTTTTAATTACCTTTATGACATCTTTTGTCAAAATATCCAGGTGCTAACATGCACGTCTTACATTGCGAGATTTTGACGGTAAGAATGAATAAGTCTCGTATGGCTCACGCAACATCTTGCGAAGATCATTTTCATGAGTTAATTATTTCCTTTAAGTTAGCATTTCGTAGGTTCCTGAAATTCAAACAGAAATATTTTCACGAATGAAATTGATTAAATTTTTCACGCAGCAATAAAGAACGGCCATACATCATCTGTTGCACTAATGAACTTTTATTACGTTTATTATGTTCGTGTGCATGAATTTAATAGTAGTTGACCATGGGCACAGCTAGTTTAGCTTTAACTTTTTTTTGCATTTTTATTATCTAGAAACTGGAAAATTTTTCTTTCTAAATTAAAAAGATTCTCTTCGCATCCGTGCAAAAGCAACAACTTTTTTTAATTAAGCTAATGTGTGTAGGCGGGAACTTGATATGCAAAAAGTAAATAAAAAAGGCTTTTTATTCTTAGTAAACGTCAAAGCTTTTCATAGCAGTTGTGAGAAACATAAGTTTGTTTCATCGAGAGGTTGCATGTCCAAGTATAATTAAAAGTGAATAACATGAGTGATTGGGCCGTTTCGTACATCACACTTATTTTGCCAAGGGCTTTATCTGGAGCATATTGTCGCAGCTTTATCCGTTGCTAAGTTTTCCTTTTGCCTTGACCATTTAATTAATTTACGGCTATCTCAGCATGCTATTAACAAAATGGGAAACAAGTAAGCGAATCATTGTACAGATATTAATCTGCTTCGAAATGTAAAAAATAATAATAATAAACTCATGATTATCCAAAGTATCCAAAGAAAATGATAAAATAATGCATGCATTTAATTCTTCAATTATTTTAAAACTTTCAGTTAAATTTCTTTTTATTTTCTTGGTAATTTAAGGACTTTTTAAAAGCTTTGTCAATTAAAAGTCTAAAAGAAATCCCCTCAAAGGAACTAGGCCGAATTTGGATTGATGGGTCCAATTTTTTTTTCGTTGAAAATATCTTTCAAAGCAAATCAAAAAAAGATCGTTAGGCTTTCATCGCGGGTGAACGAGTATATTGAGTTCTGTACCCAAGTAGCGCAAGTATATCCATGGGACGGCCTTAGGATATCAATTTTTGGCTTTGCGATATCCTATGGATATCCGATTTAAAGCCGGTTACTAACGGAAGGTTGGCCAAAGGCTAGAAGTTTTGCAACAATTTCAAGGCGGAAGCGGATATACTTTTCCGGTTGGTTTTAGGCCATAGATCTGGTTGATCTGTAAAGCCGGTTATAGATATCCTTGGGATATACTTTTAAGACTTTAAAGAAAAAAAAATTTAATGGACAAAATAGGATGTACAATGGCTATCGATATTAGGGAATTAAAACGTCATTTAAATCTTCCATTTTTTTTGGATTTTCTAAACCTTTCATTTTTTTTCTCCCTGTACCGAAACACCCTTAAAAACAAAAATTTACACGGGCACAATTAGGTACCTATATATTTTTTTAATGAAGAGTACCTACTTAATATTATCTCAATAATAATACTTACTTAATCTCATTTTATTTGAATATTAATTTTTTCTAATTACGACCAATGACACTTATAAAAAACAAAACAATTAAACTATTGCCACCTTTTGGCAGTGGTGTCTAGTAGTTTTGCTGCGCGCCCTAAGTTAAAGACAGAAAAGTATATACCATGGAAAACCATTTCTGTCTATATGGTTGCCGGTACATATTTCCAAATGTGGATATCGCATGGAAATTTTTCCGAGGCTCTGGAAATGCTTTGCAACCGAAAGGGAGCAAAAGGATAACCTTTGGATATCCTCACTTTTCTTTGCTTTATGTCCTCAAAAGTATATCCTTATGGGATACTATGGCTTTCCCTTTCCTGATATACATTTCCGGCTATCAAACGGCGATAACGTCTATCGCCATCGGATATACTGCGCTACTTGGGTACAAAATTACCGAACCGATTTTTCAGCCATCGGTGTATTGAAAAGGGTGGGAGTACAAATCTTCTCTTTCAGCTCGGTTCTTTTTTCTAATCGATTTCAAATACATGTCTAATTTTTTAACACGTTTGTCGACGCCTTACTCTTATATCAATACAAAAGCAAGGTGAGATCGAACTTGACATAAAAATTTTTAGCGAATTTTCGCATGACAAAAGGAATTTTATTTTTAGACCTTTTTCTCAATTTTCATTTTAAAAAAAAGTTTCTTATAAAATTATTTATGGGAAAAAGTTGTCGCGCAATACTATTCGGCGCCTTAATTAGGCTGTCCCTATTTTGCGGGTCAGGTTCCCGTTGCGGGTCCGGTATTTCCAAGTGTTTTTTTCTGCGGGTCAGACAGGATTCGAGTTCTAATCGTCGAGTACTACTAGAATCTGCAAAAAAATTTAAAAATTTTTGCCCCCTTTGTTGCCCCAAAAATAAAAATAATTTTTAAAACCAGCGGGCTGAGGTAATCCCAACCATAGCCATTGCAGGTCAGGCCGGATTCGAGTTTTACTCGACGAATACTTCTTAAATGAGTAAAAATTTTTGAAAATTATCTATATTTTTGGGGCGACAAAGGGATACTCGACGAGTAGAACTCGAATCCGGCCTGACCCGCAGAAAAAAATGCTTGGAAATACGGAACCCGCAAAGGATTACCTGACCCGCAAATTAGGAACACCCCCTTAATTATTTTACGTGAATTTGGCCATTTTCAAATTATAGACGAAATCTTTAAAAAATTTTAGAAAAAAAAAATAGACCGAGTAACCCTTTATGAAAATTCATTTTACAACGCAACCTCTATAGTGGGACACCCCTAAATCTTGGACCATCCTTTAAATTGGACAATATTTTTGGAACGCAACGTGGACACCTCCCAAACCTGCAACTTTATCACCCTTTACCCGCAATTTATTAAATTTTACCTGCCATATGTTGGACATATCTGACCTGATAAGTATTCCTTTGGTTTTTCAGTTTGATTTCATAGCTTTGCTAATGTAAAAACCTTTCGTTTACTAGATTTAAAATAACTTCAGTCTGCATTATCAATAAACACTTTATTTATTCATTTCAATATTCATCTGGTTATAATATCGTACTTTTAACATCGTGGCAGTAGTCACAGAGTATATAAACTATTTCTAACATCCCCCCAAAACAGGGAAAAAAGTGAGGAACATTAAACTAATAAAGGAACGGTTTATTTAAAAAAAAATGGAATAAAACTAAGATAGGAAATTACTTCTTAGGTAAGGAATCTCGGAAACGTGAAGGTAACTGAATTTCGCGGGTGCGGGTGCGAGTACTCTGAACCGGGGCGGGTGGAGGTGCCTGACGATGAGGGACGGGAGGACCAACAACCCTAGACTCACGATCCTGACGCACTTGCCGACGTTGTTTAAGACCCTCAATGAGTAACGGATCATCATGACGGATTTCTAGCGGAAATAATCTTTGAAGCGGGCGTACGAGCTCACCTGAAGCCGTGCGGACTCTGGCGACGCGACCGACACCATCTGCGCCGTCATAAATATCCAAAACAAGAGCCAAAGGCCATTTAATACGTTTCTGATTGTCCGACCCGACTAAAACTACTTCGCCAGGTTGTAATTGCCGAGACGGTTCCTTATCGCGCCGAGCTAATAACTTGCCTAAATATTCGTTCTGAAAACGACGTTTCAGATCTTCTCGAATGACCTGGGTCTGCTGAAACTGAGTGACGAGACTCTGGCGATCGATTTCATCCAAATCAGGCATTTCCGCAGTAAACACGTTGTTCATAAAAAGCGCTGGCGTTAAAGGTACAAAATCATCTCCATCAGCCATATACGTGAGCGGTCGCGAATTAACAACGCTTTCAATCTCGGTAACAATGGTGTGTAACTGATCAAACGTTAAGGTGCGATTGCGCACGTTCTTCTTTAACAAATCTTTGATGACGCGTACAAGGCGTTCCCAGAAGCCACCCCACCATGGAGCGCTGGGAGGATTAAAACGCCATTCAATGCCTCGGACAGCTGGATCCTGTTCGATGCGTTCCCAATCTAAAGCTAACAGGGCGTTATTTGTGCCGACAAAATTGGTACCGTGGTCGGAGTAAACGATTTCAGGTCGGCCGCGGCGACTACTGAACCGGCGTAGCGACATAATGAAATCATCGGTGCTCAAGGCGCGAACAAGCTCTAAATGAATGCCTCTATATACGGCGCATGTAAATAGAACGATCCAGGTTTTCTCATTGCCAACAACAAAAAGCGGACCGGCGAGGTCGACTCCAGTGACTTGAAAAGGTAAGTTGGTGGAAATCCGCGCAACGGGAAGCGGTGCTGTAGGTAGACGGACGGCCCGAGCATTGACTTTTTTACAAATAACACAATGGTTTAAAACTTCTTTGACCGTTTTGCGTCCTTTCGGTATCCAGTAACGCGCTCTTAAAACGACTAAGGTGGTAGTAACGCTAGCATGTAAGAGACTTTCATGCGTTTCGACAATTAAAGCCTTTGTCACCGGATGTTTACGCGGCATCAATATGGGATATTTAAAATCATGCGTAGCCTCTCCAAAAAGAAGTTTCGTTTTCACACGATAAATGCCCACATCATCTTGGATTAAATTCAATTGCTGATATTCTTTTAAATGCAATTCAAGCATTTCAGCTTGAACAAGTCGAATAAGACAAACTTCGGCGTGGCGCAACTCCGCTCCGGTGAAATATGGTGGAAATTGGTGTGGTTTGATTAATTTTTTCCAGCGTAACATCCAAACAACTGATCTCACAGCCCCCCAATAATGCTGAAACATATAAGGGGTTTTTTCCGGTTCAACGGTGACCATACTAATGGCTTTCGCTTCATTTAAAACCTGCTGTGCGTCATCCTCGGTGAGATTTCTGCAGCCGATGGGCCAGTCAGTCGGAGGCCGAAACAACCAAGCAGGTCCGTCCCACCATCGCTGTTGTTGCAAAGTCGCAGCATCACATCCTCGTGACAAAAGATCAGCGGGGTTGTGAATGCCCGGTACATGACACCATTTGGAAAAATCGGCTACAAGGCGAATTTCGTCCACGCGATGAGAAACGAATGGCTTCCATGATCGTAAATTCTCAATCCAGGCGAGGACTACCATCGAATCAGAATAAAAACGAACATCTAAAGAGCGAAATTCTTCCACGTCGCAGACTGAAGAATAAAGGCGAACGGCGAGAACAGCCGCCATGAGCTCCGCACGAGGAATCGATAATTTCGGTTTGAGAGGTGTAATGCGCGATTTCGCGGATACCAGACGCACGACCACTTGCTCATGGTCAACAGATCGCACAAAAATGCACGCCGCGTAGGCTATTTGGCTCGCATCGCAAAAAACATGTAACGTGCTGCGCAAAATCCCGTTCGGAAACAAACATCTATCGAAAGCACACTGGTTTATCATAGGTAGGACCTCGTACCACTGGCGAAAAGGCTCACTAATACAAGAAGGCACACACGCGTCCCAAGGTAGCTTAAGCTGACAAGTTTGCTGCAACAACAATTTAGGTAAAACAGTAATGGGAGCCGTAAAGCCAACAGGATCAAAAATCTTCATGGTCGTTGATAAGATCACAGTCTTGGTAACGACCGACAAAGGTTCAAGCGGTTTTAAAGAACAGGTTAAAACATCCCTGGACACATTCCATAAAAGACCTAACACAGAAACGATGTCGGACTGCGGTTCACAACAATCGACTCCGTCGATGGCCTCATGGTGGACAGCCGTATGCCGCCATTTTCGGAGCTCAAACCTGCCTTGTTCTAAAATAAACTTAGCTTCCTTGATAAAAACTTGAAGCTGTAAAACATCGTCGACACTCGTGACACAGTCATCAACATAGAAAGCTTGTAATAATTTCGAGGTTGTAACGCCGTACGTATCGGAAAAAGCTTCTAAATGAATTTTTAAAACAGCTGACAATAAATAAGGACTAGGGCTTAACCCGAAAACCACACGGCAATGCTGGTAAACTTTATCATGCCACAAAAACTTTAAATATTCGCGATCCGGTTCACAAACACTAATCTGCAAGAACGCTTGCTTAATATCGGCAACGACGCCAACTTTCCCCATACGAAACCGTAACAAAATCGGCGGAAGCTTGGCAATTAAATTTTCCCCTTTCTCTAAACAATCATTGAGGGAGAGACCTGTTTCGCTGCGAGCGCTGCCGTCGAATACCGGGCGAACTTTAGTCGTCTCGCTGTCGCGTACGACAGGACGGTGGCACAAAAAATGGCCTGAAGACGCCGGCGAATTCACTTGTTGAATGATGCCATCTCGCTCCCACTGGTTAAAAACTGCGTCATACTGCTGTAAAATCTCGTCTTGTCCTCGAAATTTCTTTTGCAAAGACTGTAATCGGGCGTTAGCTTGCCTGAAATTAGCTCCAAGGTTGTTTTGCGAAATTTTCCATGGTAAGGAAACTTCATAACGGCCGTCTGGGGTAACCCGTAAAGTCTGACGAAACTGGTCGATATGAGCCGGTGTTTCATTTTCTCTGATTCCCAAAATTTCTAGAGACCAAAAATCTTCAACTGATGCACAATATAACGAAGACGTCACGGCGGTGCTAAAACCCAAACAGGATTTAACTGAAAACGGTGGTTGAGGAGAACCGGATAACGTCCATCCAAAATGCGTATTCATAGCACGCAAGCGGCCTTTAAGAGGAATAATCTCTCCCGTAAGAAGACTAGCATAAATATCACATCCGATGAGCATATCAATCTGCTCGCCGCCGTCATCCGCTAAAACAAGTCCTTTCATCGCCAAAAGTTCCAAGATCGACGGATCCTTGACTTGCCGAACCGGGGAGCAAATTTGTCTCTGGCCTAAAACAGAAAACGAGTCTTTGAAAGTGCCGTCCAGATTTTCTACTTCAACAAAATATTGCGTATGCTGCACTCCGGGTGTTTCAACACCACCAAACAAACTGTGAGAGAGCGTAACAACGCCCTGAGGCGGCAGTCCAAGACGTTTAGCAAAATCGTCCTGCAAATACGAGTAATGGCAGCCCTGATCGAATAAAACTCGACAATTAAGTTTGTCACCCTTAGGTGAACGGATTCTAATCGTAGCAGTTTGCAGGCAAACTGGACTCGTCATAACGGTTGTCAAAAAATTGCCGGTTTTCTCCGCTGCAGGAGGAGGCGGTACATTTGATGACGGTACTGCTGGTGGTGAGACAGGTTGCTTGTCGTTTCGATATTTCCGACGCTGCTGGGTTTTGTCAGGTGGCTTAGCGTCCGGACACATAAGAAGAACATGACGCCCAGAACATGACGAACATGTGGTTTTGGACGTACATCGCTGGGCCCAATGATTAGGTTGAAGACAAATATAACAAACACGAGAATCACGTACAACCTTCTTTCGATCGTCTAAACTCATGGTTTTTGCCTTCCTACACTGATGGTTATAATGGTGCCCGCTACAAAAAATACAACTATAATCTTTGTTACCTGGTGGATGATTAATAAAGCTATTATTAAACAACGCTGAAGCAGTGGAGTTCTGTGCAACTGGTTCTGGTTTATTAACAACACTAGATTGCAAGGGTGCGTGGGCAAAGGCAATTTTTTCCTCGGTTTCAACTTCCAGCCTTAAAAATGACATTAACTTGGTTAGAGTACTCGTGGAGTCATTGGCACTCAAATCTAAAACAGAAAATGAATTAGCAGTTTTACGTCTCTCCCATTCCTGTAATGCTGTTGATGGAATGGCAGATTCCACTAATGGCAAAATCACAATAGCAAATTTATCTGATGTAACACCTAACGACTCTAGGTTGTTAATACTTGACTGCAATTTATCGTATAATTCACTCAAACCCACTTTACCCTGTCCACTAATTTGCATGTTAACTATTTTTAACAATTGGCGAATGTATAGGTCAATTAACACATCTTCTTTGGCATATCTAGATTTTATCACATCAATCACTTTATCGTAGTTGCCTGGTGTAGGTGGATAGCCCTCGACTAGCTGTTTGGCTTTCCCTGTAGTGGACTGCAACAAATACTGGTATTTGGTGAACTCGGAGTAGGTTTCATTCTCATGGATTGGTTGAAAGAATGCCCAAAATTGTATCCATTTGTCAAGGCTACCGTCGTATTGCATCCAATTAATCTTTGGCATCTTAAAAGCATCGATAGGTTTCATTCCAGCATTTGCATGGTCTTTGGTTAAATTGGTTCCAAAAATATCACTATCATTCTCTTTTGGCTCTGGTTTAACTGGTTCAGGTTCATGGGTTTTAACTCTGGTTTTCAATTCAAAATACAAACGCCTGTACTGTTCTACGGAATCAAACTCGGTTTCCCAGTCTGCTTCCTTAATGGTTTCATCTTTCATCATTTCTTCATAAATGCGTTGGTTCAAATTAACAAGACGGTCACCTGCATCTCGAATAGCTAAAACGCTTGTTTCTAGCTCCTCATCTGATTGTTTTGAGAGAATCGTAAGAGATCGGCGAACGGCGCCTCGTTCTCGTTTGATCAAGGTAAGGTTAACTGCCATGATGCTACTTTGCACGTCAAATTTCACTAACAGCGACGAATAACTTTGGTGTAATTAAACCACAAGTGGATGCCACATGTAAAAACCTTTCGTTTACTAGATTTAAAATAACTTCAGTCTGCATTATCAATAAACACTTTATTTATTCATTTCAATATTCATCTGGTTATAATATCGTACTTTTAACATCGTGGCAGTAGTCACAGAGTATATAAACTATTTCTAACAGCTAAAATCGTAAGTCAGTTCTTGAACTCCAATAAAAGTGGACGTCACTTAACTAAAAGTTTTGTTAAGGAGGGGTAGTTTCTGCACGAGATATGATTTAACTGTTATAGAATTAAAAGTAGATCTTTTTTTTTGAGATTTCATAAACACTCATAATTTAATTTAATTTAATTAAGTGGTAAATGAGAAGTAAGCCTGTGCAGAAGTTTATAAAATGCTTAAAAATCCCCAGATCTGGTTTTTTCAGTAATTTGGAAACGAATCAAATACAATGTTTGGCTAAAAGTCGGCTATTGCATTCGTAAACATTGAAAGTTTACATTAATACAATACATCTTTCTTTCTGTCAGAAACTTTTATACTGTTTCAGAAAAATTACAAAAAAATATTAAAATACAATGCCCCACTGCGTAATTTTTTAAAAATATAATGCCTCAAATTTTATTTTTTCCGTTTTTTTTTTTTTGCATCTATTAGTTTAATAATCACATCGTAAACCATTAAAATGAAATTGATATTCTGATTAAAAAATAAATTCTGTATAAATAAAAAATTTTGGAAGCAAACCAAACACGTGAACAACAATTTTAACACTTACATTTTTTCAATAAAATGTAAATAGGAAAAATAAATGTTAACATTTAGACTTTCCTGGGAATTTTATAAATAAAAGTAACAATAAAAGTCAAAAAAATTGATCGAAAAAAAAAATTACGAAGTTTAGATGCGAGTAAACGTTTCGCGTAGTGGCCACATGCCCATCTCCTCACACACTAACCAGTAAACCTTACAAATCAAGTCTGCCAATTGACCCGACATCTCCTCACTTCTGCTTATAAATAATTTCAATTAGTAAATATTTTTTTTCTTTAATTTCGATGACGAAATGATTGTCTTTTTTGCTATACCGGTGATCGAAAGTTTACGATAAGTTTTTGCTTTTGTAAATATTTTTCTTTATTTGTCGTCAAATGGTTTCAAGTAACAACTCCCAAAAAGTAATTATTGATAAAATTTTACAAAATGGATAGATCAAACAAACTTTATTTCTCCGACCGTCTAATTATGCGGCTGATTAACAACGATTACCGGTTACCAAAAAAAGTTGAACGGAAACCGTGAATTTTATTTAAATTCTTTCATGAACTTGATGAGAAAATTTTAGCTTCAGAGATTCCATCAAATCGATATGTTGGCGAATTCATGAATTAAATTGCAAAGAAATCTTCTATAAAAATTTTGTATTTCCAAACGTTTTAGAAACCATCAAATGTTTTCTTGTTTTTAAATTTAAAAATGTTCCTGCGCTAAACCATTTAAAATATTTCTGAGAGATGCGAACATTTGATCGTTTTTTGGAACGTTCCAAAATGACTTTGAAAGTTTCAAGGGTTATACAGCTGTAATGTTTTCCTAAGCGTGTTTGAGAACACTGTAAAAAATAATAAAAGTGTCGCTGAAACATTTTAAGCTCGTCCTCAACCGATAGTACTTTGATAGTATTAAACATAATTGATCTTCCGTTGCCGGACAGTTTTAAATGATGACCTAATCAAAACTTAATACTATCAAAGTAAAACATGTTGTCTAATAGTGACGTATATCGGTCACACCTGAAAATACTATATTTGCTTTGTGGCGATAGGAATCGTCCTTGTTTTTTGAAATAAGCTCGGGACATGATGCGAATTTTAAACGATAAAATCCTTTCGTTGTTTATTTGCCGAGGAAAAAAAAAAAATTAAACGTTGGAGGACCACCTTCATAGAGGGGTCGGTCCATACCAAGTGGGCCAAGATTTGACCTTCAGGTGGAGAATTTTGTTCAAAATTTTTTTATGGGAACACCTCAAAGGGACAAACACCCATGCCCAATATTAGGCCCCAAAAAAATTTCTTACGGGAGTTATGGCCTAAATTAGTTTTTGGAGTTTTCGAAAAATGGTTTTTTTAAATAATTTATTCTGAAGTAACGGATTGAGATAGAGATGCGTACGAGGTCTTGTTTTGTTTGTATTTAGACATTCTTTCGACCAGAAAACCTCATTTGGCCATAACCATTTTGCCGCAAAATTTCGATTTGGCCAAAAATTAAATTTCGTTTTTTCTCTTAATACGTATTTTTCGATATGTCTGAAAAAATTCCTCAAAACACCTCTAGGGACCCTCTAAAAGTACCACTAAAAACTGGAGTGGTTGAATTTTTTTTGGAAGGAAAAAAAATTTTTTTTTAAATTTGGCCAAATTGAAAAAATCATAGTTTTGGAATGTAGTGACTTGGAAAATCGGTACTATGGATATGGGTTACTTACATAAAGGGCTTTTCAGAAAAAAATTGGTTGTCCCAAAATATTGCGTTTTCCTAGCCTGCGGGTGGGCCGCAATGTAAAATATGACTTTAACCCGTACCCAACTTAAGTGAATCATTTAAAAATTTTCAAAATAGCCATAATGTCGCTAAAATATGTTAAAAAGAAGGGCCATACCCCATTCTGTTCCTAAACTTCGGTAACCCTATGGTTTGGGCCGAAATAGGAAAAAAAAATCCCTAATGGCCAAAAGCAATAGATTAACTCATACGTAAGCACTAAATTTCTGGAATTTATGCACGATTACTCCTTAAACACATCCGTTTGAACAAAAAAAGAAGGTCCCCAAGAATTGCGATCTCTAAGATAACGATAACGCAAGATGCATAGACATTTTCATTGCCCCATGCATTTTTAATAGGTAAAAATACCATTATAAAGTAAAAAAATATTTTTTGCCCTATCCTTGAATGTAAATATCATTGTTTTAGATGATTTCTGGCTTAAATATCCAAAATAAGTGATCAAAATTGTTAATATTTTGGTTTTTTACAATTTTCCATGACTTTTGTTAATTAATAATATATTTTTCCCTATTAAAACTGTATAGGGCAATGAAAATGTCTATGCATCTTGCGTTATCGTTATCTTAGAGATCGCAATTCTTGGGGACCTTCTTTTTTTGTTCAAACGGATGTGTTTAAGGAGTAATCGTGCATAAATTCCAGAAATTTAGTGCTTACGTATGAGTTAATCTATTGCTTTTGGCCATTAGGGATTTTTTTTTTCCTATTTCGGCCCAAACCATAGGGTTACCGAAGTTTAGGAACAGAATGGGGTATGGCCCTTCTTTTTAACATATTTTAGCGACATTATGGCTATTTTGAAAATTTTTAAATGATTCACTTAAGTTGGGTACGGGTTAAAGTCATATTTTACATTGCGGCCCACCCGCAGGCTAGGAAAACGCAATATTTTGGGACAACCAATTTTTTTCTGAAAAGCCCTTTATGTAAGTAACCCATATCCATAGTACCGATTTTCCAAGTCACTACATTCCAAAACTATGATTTTTTCAATTTGGCCAAATTTAAAAAAAAATTTTTTTTCCTTCCAAAAAAAATTCAACCACTCCAGTTTTTAGTGGTACTTTTAGAGGGTCCCTAGAGGTGTTTTGAGGAATTTTTTCAGACATATCGAAAAATACGTATTAAGAGAAAAAACGAAATTTAATTTTTGGCCAAATCGAAATTTTGCGGCAAAATGGTTATGGCCAAATGAGGTTTTCTGGTCGAAAGAATGTCTAAATACAAACAAAACAAGACCTCGTACGCATCTCTATCTCAATCCGTTACTTCAGAATAAATTATTTAAAAAAACCATTTTTCGAAAACTCCAAAAACTAATTTAGGCCATAACTCCCGTAAGAAATTTTTTTGGGGCCTAATATTGGGCATGGGTGTTTGTCCCTTTGAGGTGTTCCCATAAAAAAATTTTGAACAAAATTCTCCACCTGAAGGTCAAATCTTGGCCCACTTGGTATGGACCGACCCAGAGGCATTACTTACGAGGCGTCTGATTATAATTTATGGAGCTCTTCCATTGATCGTGATTAAAAGAAAACTTCCTAATAATGTCTGTCACAGGGGACGATGACTTTGCCTACACACAACGCCCCCTGCGTCAGATTAATAAAGCCCGAGAGCACGCGCAGTCTCAAGCTAGGACTTTTAGCTCGGCGCAATTATCGAATTAAGATCGTTAAAGAAATGGGGAAGAGAGGGAAGGAAGCTTAAGATTATGTCTTTCTTCGTCCTCTTAAATTCGAGGCATTTTAATAATAGGTGACCGTAACCCATATTAATAGTAAAGTTCCCCATTGTCAATTCCTCAATTTGAAATTATACCACGCAGAAAAAACTTATTTGCAAATTAAAAAATTAAAAAAAATGTCGGCTTTTATAATTTATAATAACACGTTTCGCGATTGTTTTGTTTTAAAGAATTTTGTTTCTCTGTAAGATGCCTCTTAATGGCATTTTGCTGCTGCAGAAAGTTTATTACAACAACTATATTAATTTTCCTTCACGTCAACAAGGTCACTGCAAATGACTTGAACATCAATCAAAACTGAATCGAATTATTTAAGCCTAATACCAACAATTTCGTGCTTCGACTTCCTAAGCGAAATGATAAGACGTTTTGCTTAAATAAATTTAACACTTTGTCGTTTTTCATTCTCACTTGATTTATCTGCATCTAACACTTGAACCGTTATAAATAACTACATACCGAAAAAGGCAAACAAATATAATTTATTTTTAAGGATTTTATCATCTCTGTATATTTAAATGATCCAAAAGTTTAATATAAACTCATCTAAAAAGTTTAAAAGTCTACCACTTTCAAAAATATTTCGCTAAATTTAACATTCATGGAAACTTTATGGTTAAATTCTTAAACTTTTGTAAATACATATTTTCGTTCTCTTTTTCATCGTTTCCGTTCTTTTATAAACAGCAAACGCGTTTACAAATCTTTCAACTTATTTCAAGAATCGATGGCTTCGTCCACAGTTTTAACAGCCATTGCTTCTCTATTTTCGTACGTCCAAAATCCGTTGAGATCTATTAAAATACTGACGACTGTATCACCTTGCCCGCAATTCAGTAAATCCTGGAAAAACAAAAACTTTTACTAAATTTATGGAAAAAAATTTGAGTTTTGTATTTTTCGAATTAAATTTCGGTGAGAAAATGGTATTAATTGCCTATTCGACGCAAAGAATTTTACCTTTAAAGTAATTCTTGTGGGATCAGCTGGTTTCACCATATCAAAAATTTCATCTTTAACGTCTTCAAATGAAACTGGTTCTTGACCGTGAGCGCTCATTTGCTCCTGAATAGCCCTATAATAATATTTATAACTGAATAACTACACCGCCGATTTTCTACTCGTTGCTTACAAAATTCTTTAAGCATAAAAATTAAAAAAATATTTCCAAAAAAGCAATAATTAATTACCTGAAAAAGTAGTTAAAACAAAAAGTATCTAAATATCCTTTGTTATTTACATCTAAAATTCTAAACAAGTATTGTAAGCTTTGAGGTTCTTGACGATTTTCTAAAGCCAAAACTAAATCCAGATAAGTCTTGCCATCCATTTCACCCTCGTACGTTAAGCATTCTTGAAAAACTCTATCTAGGAAAACACGAGTCAGCGTTCCCGTCCCGTAGCTTAAAAAAAAATAACAAAAAAATAACTGATGACTATTTTCTTGAAGAAAAAAAGATAATCCTAATTCAAATCACAGTTTGTTCTTTATTTTTTATGATTTCCTTACCCAGCTAACTCTTCTTTATTCAACATTCCGTTATGATCTTTGTCCAAATTTAAATACTGTCCATAGACTCTTAAAGCTGATGGCGCTGAAAACCAGTTTCCTTCTTGTGCATCCTGTTACAATAATATTTTTTGAATTAGTTAAAATATAAGAAAATTTTTCACTCTATTTATTTACTTACCTTTGGTATTTCTTCATCTCTAAGCTCCAAAAAATCATCTATAAAACTGCAGGCTAAAATATCTTGTATCCGAACTTTTCCTGTTCTAAGAGGATCCAAAAAAAATAAAAATTTTCTAACCGCAGCACAAACGTAAAAACTGTGAAAGGATTTTTCTAAACCATCTAACTCCGGCAGTGTCTGTATTAATTCTGAAATATAATTTTCTAAATCGGATTCTCGTAGATAACCTTGTCCCGTCAAATCATATAGAGATAAACCTAAAAAAAATCAATTATTTTGAATGTTATAATGGCTGGTTGGGTTATGATTAGTTTAATTGCTCACCTATTCGAGTTTCATGTAGCCAATTCTTTCTCATGACATAATTAAAAAGGGACATAATACTGACTCGCCAATGCACATCTCCTTGCTGTAACTTTGTAAACACTTCAGGTGTAAAATAAGGCTTACATTTTGGACCTAAAACACATATCAAATTAATTCTGAAGTTAAAATAATTTCAGTTTGAAAAAATGTAGCTGGACAAAACATCTAAAAATGCCTTTGAACTAAACTGAGTTGATTTTAAGGCTGTCAAGGCTGACTGATTTTTTCAAATTTTTAGCTTTGAAAACAAAATTTTGCCACTAAAAAATAAAATAAAATAAAGCCACTATTATGTAGCTGTAGCAGCATCTAATTTTACAGATTTAAAAAAAATTGTTGTTAAACAAGATGCTTCGATAGTAATAAAATTTGATTTGGTTCAAAGGTATTGTCTGGCTATTCTATTGCAGTATGGTAACTTACCTGCTAAAGAGGCCACCTTCATAAAATCGTAATAATTTATTAATTGTTCATCTGTATAATGAGGAGGACTATGGTGCTTGTCTAACAGAACCCAAAGAGCTTTCAATTCATTATTATCCAGTAATTCTCGACTTCTTCTTTGTAAAAACATTGCACGGGACTCTTCTCTGAATTTCTGGGCCAGCACTTCATCTTCTCTTGGTAATTTAAAATAAAATTTTGGTATGACATTGAAAGTACTGTCTTGATTTGATTTGTTTTCGTCATTATAATAACATTCATTAAAAGCGTCGCATTCAATTTTCTCACTTTCCTGCTTGATTTCTTCTTTCGTTCTTCCGTTGGTTGTTTTATCTGCTGCCTCTTTCAATAGTGACTTTAAATCCATTTTCGGTTTTAATACAGATAATGATGATTCTATGATCTGCAAAAAAAAAAAAAAAAAAAAAAAAAAAAAAAACAAAAGTTTTTTAGGAGCAGCTAAGTTTCAAGTGTTAACGTTAAAATTCAAAGGAAAACTATTATAACGATTTTGCATTCAGAATAAAAGGTATTGTGACAATAAGCTAATGAAGATCTCCAATAATCAGGAATCAGCGAACAGGATCGAAAATTTTTTCTTAAAGAAACCCAATAGGTTTCTTATTTTTTTTAAAAAAAATTACAATCATTTTTTTAGATTTGGGAAAACATCCGCCTTAGGTAACCACCCCTAAATTCCGCGAGGCCAAGAATGAATAAATTGAACTCAAAATAGATTCCCCTATCTATTTTTAAATTGTTTTTGCATAATAGTATAATAACCTAATGATCTGGAGTATGAAAAATAAGGTCAGAATGCCTCCACGAAGAACGGGAACTCTGCACTTGACATCAATAACTGAACCGAATCTGATTTGGCTATGACTCATTCATTTTTTCACCACAGTAAATCCAGCTGCTATAAGCTATACAATCATCTTTTGCCGATAATTTAATTTTTTTGCGATTTATTCAATAAATAATCGCCTGTAATTAAATTTTTTAAGGTCAAGATCGAATTGGTTTTCCTTTCTTTTTTTTTAAGATAGAAGGAAAACTCTCGTTATGATGTGTAAAGGAATATGGAAGATCAAAAAAATTTGACCTTGTAGAAGTGGGTGAAACTACAATAAAAAAGATGCAAGCGATAATTAAGGGATTCAAATCTTTTTTAGCTGGAGTATGAATGCATTCATGCGCACTCGCCCTTTCTTTAGTATTGATTTCTTTAGAGTTCTCCCTGGTACACTTGCACCCGAATCGTACTAAACTATGTTTTACTCGGCAACAGAATTGGAGTGTATTTAAGTATTTCAACTGCTGAATGGGACACTCCAGACATTTTAATCTTAAACGATCATATTTAGCAATGGTGGACATTATTTTTCAGTGACACGAAAAATTTTAAATGAGCCATTATCCTGTTAATTTGGTGAATCAGACGCACATAAATACTTACCTCGATTCAGATTAGATTAATCTTGATTTTAATGTAAAAGTTAGATATTTTTAATTTCAAAAAACGCCGAAAATGTAAAAATGAAAGCAAGACCACGCGTTTCCGATGTTGACCATAGAGTAACACAAACACAACGAAGAGAGATGGCGCCATCAGCGCTGCGGTGGCAAATCGAAAAACTAATTCATTTTTCCCGCGAATATTTTTTTTAGTGAAATGTAAAACAATTTTATTGGCATTCGGTCTCTCCTGAATTAAATAAATTATTTCAACAAGAAAAAGAATTTTTAATTAGAGTTTTTCGTTAATAAGAATGGATTAAATTGCTCGAATGTAATAAAAATTAGTCCTAGTGAGAGGGAATAAAATTTTTTATTTTTCAAATGTGGTAAAACACGTAACGGTTTTTTTCTAGTTTGAAATAATATCAATTTTACGGGTATGCATGAAAAGTGGCATTAAGCTTGAAATTTAATTATAAATTATGTAAAATAAATCCTTCTGAATTCCATAATAAATTTTATGAATCGTTAAAAAGAAATTAGATGATTTGTAATTCGCGTTTTTAGTTAAATAGAAGGATATTAGATCATTTTCCATTAGGAAATCGGTAGATGATTTTTCATTTCTTTATAAAAAAAACTCGAGTAGATAGTAGTGGAGATTTTAAAGGATGACAAAAAATTTTAAAATTAATTTTATGCGATTTGCATGAAATATTTTAAAGTGGCTTTAAAAAAGTGGCGATTTTTGGACCACTTTCAGAAGCCTCCAATCATTTTTTATTAAGGAAATTCTTTCTATATCTCGTTCCAAAATGTAAAAAGATTTTTCTCTCAATTGCTACGAAACTAACATAGAGGCCTCTATAATTTGCATTCTTAAATATATAAAAAAAATTATAAAAAGAAATAAATGTAAATATAATATTTTGTCTAAAAAAAAAGAAAAATCGAAGAGACAAAGGGAGGTTAGAAAAAATTGTTGAAAAAAAAATTGTTAACTTGAAAATTTTAACGTGGGAGGGATAAAGCAAAAATTAATTGTTATTTTCAATAAAGTCTGTTCGTTGCGGTGAAGTCCTTGCTCAATATATTATTTTTCCTTTTTCGTTAAATTTTTGTGAAAAATAAAGATTTTATTTTCAGAACAATATAAATACAGAGGACAGGCTTTAGATGAAAATTTTGAAGATTATTTTTTATTTTGAATACGACAGATCGTAAAAATCGTAATTTTAAATAGAAAATTTGTCTTGTCTTTGAAAAAAAATATCAAAATATCATTAAAAAAAGGCATAAATATTAATTTTAATATAAAATATAATTTTATTCTTCGGATTTGGTAAATTTTTTTCCTTACATGACAGTCTTCAGTCTTTGCCGACGATATAAGGCCGCGTGGGTTGACCGCGTAGGCCACAACTATTGCAATCCTTAATTAACTTTAAACCCGAGCTTCAAAATGAGACCACTTTAGGAGAAGATTAATACAGGATGTTTAATAAAAACCAAAATTTATTTAAAAAACAATCTCTTATAATTAAACATTTTCCATTTGTACTTTTTACGCATTCTTCAAACGCTTTTCAGGTTTTTTTTTCTCACAATAAAAACACATCATAACTTAAAAACTAAATTTTCACACAGCAGCTTTTTTCTTATTAAAAATATTAACTAAAACTTGCACTGTATCATCAATTAACGTATCCAAAATGGCAGTTGTGACTTCATTTTTAACAGTTACTTGATCCTTATCATATCTAGTCCATTGTGATTCTTCTTCTTGAAGTTCGCTAACCAAAAGTTCATCGACGTGATCTCTCTTCTTCCTACTCCACCTAACAATCAAGCTTTCTTTCCCCACTTTTTGCCTGAACCCAAACAATATCAACACTTTTTTAATAACATAATCGTTTAACGATTCGAACGTCCTATCGATCCTTTTGCATTTATATTTCGATAACCGTTCGTTTGTTCTCATCCACGGTAATTCTTCTTCGTCTTTAACCTCGGAATCGGAAATGATCTGCTTGGCTAGATCGAATAAAAACACTTTATAACTCATGCCGAAGAAATCAGGATGAGGCTCGATTGTTGATATTTCTTTATTTAGGTCCATTTCAGTCGTTAGGATTCGAACTGCTTGAGTCATGATGGCGGTTACGTCAGAAATGTTAATTCCATTTATGGTTTCTTGAATTTCGGGTTCGTGCTCAAATTTGACGGAGCCTGTAAAAAAATTAAGAAAAATTATTCTTGCTTACAAAAAAACTATCACTAAATTCTTGTTCTTTATTAAAAAATTTGTACCTCCAACAATCACACTAACTTCATCCTCCTCATCCATTTTCACCGAACACAAATGAGATACATTTAATCCAGAAAGGAAACCTTCTACAATCAAATTTCCGTTGACAATTAAATCGTGATTAAAAAGCCAATGTCCATCAATAATTTGAGTCATATTTGATTCGGACTGAACTACAGCATCACGAAATTTGGCACCGTTGACCGTTCCACTGATTTCTACATTTTTAGCTATTATATTCATCGCTTGCAAAGATGTGACAGTTGCATTTTCATCAATCCTCAAAGTATTCTCAATGAGATCCGTAATGTTAATCCTATTAATTACTTTATTTTTCAAAATGCAACCAGATTTTAATTCAACATTTTGGAACCTCAAGGGCGAGTAAATTACTTGGTCTCCATCTTTCAGAAGCCACTCGTTTCCGAAATTTTCGCTTTTGACAGAATCAAGCATGCCTAGAATTTTCAAAAAATAAATATATAAGATTTTGCCAAAAGAAAAAAATCAAGACTTAATACCTTCAAAAATTAAATTATCCATTTTTAAAATTGTGTTTAATGTAACATTTTCAGCCAAAACTATTTGTACAGGATCCTTAGGTTTAAATTCGAAAAATTCTTCAAAGGTCATGTCGTTTAAAGAGCCGGATAAATTAAAATTTACAGCTACCAAGCGACCGTTTATTATTTTTTCTCCGGAAACGATGTATTCTGTATCGTTGCCTTTATAAATGGAATCATTTAGCATGTCGTCCCAGGAAATTCCATCAATGGTGCCTTTAAAAAAAATAAAAAAATCATTAATAAGGATTTCAAGTAATATTTTTAAGATGTTCTAATTGATAAATTACATACCATTTACATTCAGTTCTTCCGCGGCCATTTTATCAGCAATCAGGTTGCCGGTAATGATGATTCGTTCTGGAGAATTAATTACGTCGGACAAATTTTTCCCGCCTAGACGAATTGATTTTGCAGTGACGCTGAAATTTATAAAATTAATTAATTAAAATTTTTAATCATTTCATAAATTACGAATTTTCGAATTTTTGCTGCTATGATTTACACTAACTTATAACAAATTATACTTTCAAACGTCCGATTCCCACTAATATCACTTCGCTCCTTTATCCTCATCGCTTGGCGCTCCAATTCTTCCACATCTATCCCGTCCAGCCAATGAACACGCGACTTATTCAAAATTTTCACTTCTGAAAAAACCTTCTGCCCTTTAATATACACTGGTTCACTTAAATCCTCTAACACCCATGAATCCACAGACACATTATTAATTTTCTCAACGATCAAATTATTAACCTAAAACAAGTTTTAAAAAAAAAATTTAATAATTCAATAAATTTAAAAAAAATTTCTAACTTACATTCAAATTGGAAAATTGAAATTCTGAATCGATGACCTCTTGATCTAATTTTAGACCATTTTTATAAATATCTAATAATGAAAAAGTCCTGCTACGATCTTCTATATCATAAGCAGTAAAATTTCCTTCCACTATAATAACATCGGGAAATCTTTGCTTTGAATTTCTTCCTTTAGAAAAATAATCCTCTACAGGCACGGAATTTATTTTAGCAAACGTTTAAATTATTAACTTTCAATTCATCCTGCTCAAATATAAAATTCCCATTTGAAAAGCAACTTCCATTTTTAGAAATGTCAATTAAATCGCTTAAATTCGTTCCTGATAATAAATTTGAATCAATTTGAACTTTCATCGGCTGTTAAGTTGGCTAAAAATAATTCCCCTACAAAAAAAAAATAGTATTTATTTTCTGCAGAGGGGAAGCAAATTATAAAAACAATACCTTCCAACCATGGAGTTATAACTTCTACATATTTCCAGTTTTTCCTTTTTATTATATTCATGTAGAATTCCTTCAGCGGTCCTTTGCCAGTAATTACACAAACTAATGCAGGAAGATTTGAAGTGGCTTCTTTGCTTTTTCATATTCTGGGAAAAAAATTTTCAAAATATTTTTTCTCAGGCCATCTTCGATTTTTTTAATAAAAACGAACTCGAAAAAATTCATACCTTCTAACGCAGTCAACAATATTGAAAAATCCTCATCCTCAGTCCAACTTGTACTAGAAATAACCAAACCAGGACGATCATCTTTCAAAACAACTTTCAAATCATCTGTCAGCTTTGTAAATATGGTCTCGTTATTTTTGCAGTCTCTTAAAAATAAATCATACTCAAAGCCCAAAGTTGTAAACAATGGATGCATATCTTCATTTGCCACTGTTTTAAAAATATTAGGTGGGCGATCATAAAAAGTAACTGCTTCAATTGAATGCAATTCTAACAAATCATCCCTCATTGCTTTTGTCACGCATAAATTCCCATCTGATGTCCTTCCAAAGAAAAACTCAAACCATTCTGAGATTCTAACTAATTTATGATCTCTTGTTAGTGATAATGCTAATATTGAATAAGCATAATTATGCCAGTCGATAATAAATTTAGCTCTAAAAATCTTGCAGTAAAAATAACAAACACCTAAAGATGGTACTGCCGGTGGATTTTGAACCAGGAGAAAATCCGGACATCCAGAAAAGAGTAGTGTGATAAATAATGTGATCACTTGCCAAATAACTTTCAATAAATAAGCTAAAACTGTAGGTAAATCTGAAACAAAAAAAAAGTCAGTAAACTTTGAAATGATCTGCACAGTAGGGGGGATAAAACTTTTAACATACAATTTTTGAATTCCGGGCAGCTCCAGATATATTTAAACGTGACCCTTGGACTCGAGCGCAGCATTTCAATCGGTTGAGATCCAGAATAGCCCACTAAAGTAACATCGTATCCTTCTTCAGCGAATGAAGAAGCATGATATTGCATGCGAGGACTTCTTCCGATGTCGCCTAAGACAACAACACACACTTTTCCTTTACTTTGACTCATCCTGAGAAATAAAAAAAATCCGTAAATAACTTAAATACTCATTAAATGCATGATTATTTATTTAATTCACAAGCAAAGTGTTGTAATTGTAAAATAAAAACGAATTCAAATGCTCACAACGGCGCCATCTTGGATGACTTCCGATTCGAGATTTCGATTCATTTTAAAAACTTAATTATATGATTGATTATTTTTATTTTTTATCTAAATAATAAATCACACTTTAGGTTTAATATTTTTTCACTTTTACCTATTTTTAGTCATTATTTTGAAAAAAAAAATTAAGCTTCAAAATATCGGTGTTTACTCCTGAACGAAAACAAGCACCCAAAGTGTGCACGAATTGTGCGTACACTCTGTGGTGGTAGGGATCGGCGGATCTCGAGAAGCCGCGTTACATTAGCACGGTCACTTTGGCACGGAGAAAAAATAATTACAGGGCCGTAATGCGCCAAAAATGCGCTTTTATGCACCACCAAAATTTTTCTTGCACCAATTAGGGAAATATGGAAAAAAAATTAAATTCTTTTACCATTAAAACGTATAGGATAGACGTGAATTGCACGTGACAGGAATTCAAGTTGTATTCAAACGAAATGTCTGAGAGTTAACTCAAACAAACTTCCGGTTTCAAATTGATTCGTAGTTCGGACATATGTCCATAGAAATCGCTCGACGTCGACGAATACAATAACAATTGGACCAAATATTGATCGTCTACCATGAAAAAAAAAAGTTTGTGGTTGGAAAATAAAAAATTTATAAAACTTAAAACTTAACCCCCTTTTTCATTTACCTGACTATATGAGACAACCGTCAAGGAATACTCAACTTCTCCACGGCAATATTAATTAGGAACCCCCATTAAATATTTTAAATTTTAATTATTAGTACCGTTTTGTACTCGTTTAGTACTGATTAGTACCGGAAAAGAAAAATTTTGTACCTCACATTTTCCCGGAGGAAAATGGAAATGAAAATCGGGGGTCCCATTTAATGCCGGAACCCCCACTTCCTGAAATCGCAATTATTATTACGTCAACGTTTAGTACTCGTTTAGTAGTGTTTAGTACCGATATAAAAAAGTTTTGTACCGGCGTTTTTTCCTTAAGAAAAATAAAAATGAAAATTGTGGTCCCAAATGATGCCGGACCCCCGCCATGCCGGAATCGTGATTATTACGGCTGAAACGTTTTGTACCTGTTTAGTACTGTTTTGTACTAATAGGGAAAAGTTTTGTACCAGCGATTTTTCCACAGGAAAATGGAAATAGATAGTCGCCGAACCCTGTAGATGGGGTCGGGGTCAAAGGTCGAATTTACAAATATACATTATTAAAAAAATACTCGACATAAGGGGTTTAACTAGAAATTATTAATCGGCTATTCTTTCTGTTATTAATAAGGAAACGTGAAATTGTCAAAACAAAAAAATCAACATGCACGGCAGTGCATGCAGCCAAGTTTAAGAAAAAAACCTGGGAGCCGCGCGAAACTGCTGCACTGCCACGGAATGTTTTACACGAAGCATCGAAAGTTGCTATGATGGACTTTTTGAGAGGCTGTAACTATGACAGAAATTAAGATTTTGTTTTCTCCTTTCGCATTTTAGCTGCCATACATATGAAGATACATTTGGACGACGCACAACATTTTTACTTTATTAATAACTAAGATACGGCACCCCAAAAAAGCCCGTTTTAAGGGATACTGACTCACTCACTGACTCACTCACTCACTCATTCATCATATTTTTCTCCTACTTCCAGTTGACCGATTGAGCTGAAATTTGGAGGAAAGGGTAATATCAGGCTTGCTAAAAAAGGGGAAAAAATGTCAAAATCTCAAAAGTTGTTTCGGAGTGTCTAAAATCAATAATTGTAACTCATACGATGAAGCTCTCATTTAAAGGAGAAAAAAAATGATGACCAAAAGAAATGTAGCTAGTCGGTGACTTTAGTTCATTTTAAATGATGCAAAGATTCTTTTAACACGCAAAGCGAGATTAAGAACAATGCGTTGTGTTGTTTCTTATCGGTTCCCAGATTGGGTTTTTGTTTCCAAGAAATACATGTTCAGATTTTTTTTAAAGATGTTTTCAGTGCAACATTAAAGATTTGCATGATTGGTGACATTGATATGAAAATGCAATTATCTTTTTCCATCACAAATTAAGGAAACAGTTTTAGGAAAAAAAATAACCGCTTTCACTTTCCATCATCTTGTGCGTTTTTCTTGTAGCTGCCAAATGAGCTTTGATCTGTTTCTTATTATTTTGGTACTCTCCAACACCACTCACAAGAGATTCTATTGCGCCTCGTTTGACTTAAAATAATTAAAGCCGGCTTAGCGGAATCATTTATAAACTTCGTTTGGCCATTTTTTTTTAAGGGAGAAGGGCTGCTGTTTTCTTAGTTTTGCCTGGAATTCATTTAGTCTAGCCCGAATTTTGTTTTTACACTCGTTTTACCACGCGTCTTAATTTACCTGGCCCGACTTTTTTCCAAGGATCATTACCCAGATAGCACAATTACATTGTGTGACTATTTTGAGAATATTAATGTTAAAATATTTGAAAGTTGCAGAACGTTGCAGGATTTTTCTTCAACGTTTACACAATGATCAAACATCACTTTGTTTTCATTGCTTTGAACATTGTTAAAAATATTTTTCCCGTACTTTAGAACAACGCTGGCGTAGCGTTCACTCAATGTTTGTGTCTTTAACCGTTAAACATGGTGCAACGTTGATAAAATATTCATTTGCAATGTTTCCCAAAATTATTGGAAATAATTGTGAAAATATTAAGGAAACATTACAAAACATTGTCCAAAATGATGCTATAATGAACGTTCTAATGAACATTTATTTAAAATCCCGGACATTATTTTTCAAATTTAAAGGATAAAGATTACTAAATAACTAAATCATCATTTCCCAAGCCAAATTTTATTTATTGAACAAAAATTTATACTTTACATATGTTCAAATCTGTATCAATATTCATATGATCATTATTCTTCAATTCATATTTAATTTAAACATGACAGAAAAAAGAAAAAAAATCCATTTCGACGCATGCGCATAGGTTTTCGATATTTTCCTAAAAAAATTTATTTACAATTTGAAATGAGGTAATTTTACTAACCAAGTAATTATTGATGGAGGGTATATTACCAGTGCAGGATATACGTTAGGCTTTTCTTAATTTTAAATTGCATTAATCTAAATCGATATACCCTGCCCTTTATCATATACGCTCTCATCCAGAGAAAAACGAAGGCGAAAACATATTGCTCAAGCTACAACGAAAAAATTGTCATCTAAAAAAAATTTATTGCCTTAAAATTTGTCAAAAATTTTTAAACCTTTGAGCTCTAATTTTACTTATTACTTGGTGAAACCATTATAGTTTTGGTAGCTAAATGTTTTATATATCACAGTCCAATCGAAACAAAACATAATATTTTACAATCGTTATTTTCTCATTCATACCAGCTAGTAAATTATAAACGCCATAAGATAATTAAATATAATAAAAAAGGAAACAGAAGGGGTAAAAATAATTGCTAAAATGCAAGGTTAGACTGCCAATAATAAGAAGTTAGATAAAAAAATAATGAAATTACAAAATCGCCTTGCTCAGAAAAACCAGGCTAAACTTTTTTACCCTCAAAAGCAGCGTCTGATAGTTGCTTATTAATAACGTTCTACTGTTGCTAAGCAACGGTTATCTGTTGCCAGGCAACAAGCGACGGTTGCTAGGTGACGCCAAAATTGTTACCAGGTTAACGCCCTGAGCAACTTTTGACCTTTCCTAAGGTTAAAAATTCGTTTTCAGTTTTTTTACTGCTTTTGGAAAGGGGGGCATCAAGACATTAGGTAATATGTACTACACAATTAATTTTTTTTTTTTCCGATAGCAAGTAAGAAATTCTTTTTGGCCGAGAAACTCGACCTGCGAGTGGCCTAAACTAAGTAGATTCTAAAGTAAAAAAATCTAATTTTGAATCTGTAAGGACATTAGGACCGCTTTTTAAAAATATTGAGAAATAATTAATTTGAAAAATTTTTTTTGTACAGTAATTAAAAAAACATTAAATATCCTATTATTCCGCTCAATATAATTCCTTCCAAAGCTTGCGCATTGCAAGCCATGAAATTTCCTATTTAACCCAACCATACAATTTCAAAAATGTACAAAAAAAAATTTTTAAGCTCTTTCATACAATTTACACAAGCTTTTTTTTTTCAACTTTTTGAAACAGCGATAGCGTGGACAAAAAAAAATTGGCGGGTCCATTAAAAAAAGTTACAATTCGTAGCTGGCAATTAAATTCCCATTCATTTTTTTAAATAATCATTATAAATGTTAACCTTCGAATCGTCTTTTTTTGTCCGATGCAAATCAATTTCAAAAAATTGTCATTTTCATTTATTGCGTAGTTGACGTAGTTGACGGCGTAGTTGGTTCTTTGCGTTGTTGACGAACTTGGCCTGGGCCAACCAAACGCCGGGAAGTTTCGGCAATCTCATCTTCAGTGGCCTGGCTGCCAACGGCGTTTTTCGTACTGCATCTGCAAGTAAATTCGACATGAATTTAATTTTTTTTCAAATGACCAACTTACAATTTAAAAACTTTAAAATCTTTAACTTACCTATAATCACTGACTTTAAACTCAAAATGGAAAAATTTCTCTTTTTCTTGTGGCCCCACCCACGAAAATAACTTTGCCACCTCGTCATCCAACAGACGAGCTAATATATTTTGGATGGCTGTTTTCAAATCCCTTCTCCTAATCAAGCTCAGTTCGAATGCCTGTACATTAAATGCATAAGTTCTAGGATTATTAATGTATCGATAATTATATAGAATACATTTTTCAGAACTCGAACCTCGTCCCTTTTTTTTCCTAAAGCCCTTATTTTTTTTTTGAAGCAGCTTCTAGAAATTTTTTTCCACAGAAAGGTTCCTGAAGTTTTTAGTTTTGGGAAAATAAGATTTAAAAAACCCAACACTTAAAAAAAATTGGCGAAAAAAGATAAGCTAGAGAAATATCGAAAAAACTTCGAGAAAAGAAAAACAAAGTTAATAACAGAAGAGAAGACAAATGGTCGCAGGCCCTAATTTTAATGGTTTTTAATTTTCTGAAGCACTTAAAAATTGATCGTTTTTTAAAAACTTTTAACATTTTAAATAGTTTTGAATTTTTTAATGTTTCCTCATTCTTATATGCATGAAACATTTAAAGCTTACGAGCTACTGTATGAAAATATTTTTTTTTACTTTAGGGTTTGGAAAAAAAAATGTTTTTAAGGCCTTATTCCAGGAAAAATATGGGCCTTTAAGTTCCAATTTTCTTTTCAATATTCGAGTTTGAACCCTTCTGCATTTTAGTAAAAAATGTATACCATTCTGTTTCGGTAGTCATCCTCCAGCAGGTTTTCTTCGAGCTCCGTGAGTTCGTCTAACGTCTTTACTGGCCGGCGAGCAAAGAGGTGCCTGAGGGGGACTCCGGTATTGCCGCTAAATTGTTAGCAATGGTAATTTTTTGTAATATTAGTTCCTGAGTCCTCTTTCATGAGTTCTTGGTTATGCTTCAGCGTATTATAAACCCTGCACCAATGTTTTAATGGAACCTGGAATGAAAAAAAAATGGAAATAAAACAATCTCTTAAGATTATTTTTATCTCATCTACATAAAAATAATTTCTAAGAATCTTTTATCTCTAGATAAAAATAATTTTTTGCTTACTCGTTGTATTTTCAAAAAAATTTTCAGGAACCTCCGCAAATTTGCCGCAATGCTGGCAAGTTTCCCGACAATAGAGGCAAATCTGCCGCAATTGTCACTTGAGGCACATTATTTGCCTGTAACCGGAGAATGCGTCAAATTTGTCGCCTGCAGCATTTGTCAGCGCTGTCGAGTCAGCATTTATGATGGAAGGCGAATTTCCATTATTATGCATATTGCTAGGGCCAGGCGCAATCTGAAAATTTTTTTAAAAGTGATATTAATAACAATAATATATGATGCGTGCAATGCCTTACATTCGGACTATTACCATCGAAATCGTTCAAAAACTACAAGGCCTCTCTTCTGATTAATGTTCCCGTGTCTCCCCCCTTTTTTCAATGGCGAAATGGAAGGCTGAGTGGGCAGCCTCGGCGTTTATTTTGCTTTATCGCTGCATTTTCTTTTTGCCGGTAAGGGACTCGGCGGGGGTGAGGGACTGGTGGACGAACCCCGATATCTTGTTGGAGCTAAAATATTTCTACTGAAACCCTCCCCACGTCGGAGTCTTCTAATCCTTTTTTGCAATCATCGATTGCTTCGGAGTATTTCTCTAAAAAAAACATACAACATGTAGCTATAAAAGCTTCACATAAAGCATTGAAACATTTGTGATAAAAATAACATACCGTATTGAGGACGACCCAGTTTCCGGACCTCGTACTTCGTGGGCCAGATCTTACTGTTTGGAATAGGTTGGACGTGATTGATGACGGCATTAGCCACGGCCCGACCTTGTCTTAAAGCTAGGGTAAAAGCTATAAAGCTTCCCTCCCTTCTGACGAGACCCCACGAAGTCGAAACCACTTCTACCGTGTTCGTCTTCGAAAAAATGGACAAACTGCCCCACTGTTGTGTACTCATGTCTCTGAAAATACAGAAAAAATAGTATAGAATTATTTTCAAGTTCATAAAAATTTAAAAAAATTTACGTGCAAATTTACATACATTAACTTAATGTAAAAGGGAAATACCAGCTTCTTCTTTTCATGTCCTATCAAGAGGTAGCTTCCATTAATTTTTGTCAATGTTTTCTATTTCCCACACTTCTAATGTTTCTGATAAGTCATTTAGAATGTAGGTTTCAACCAACATGGAGTCGTAAGGGTCCTTGTATAAGCTCGATACTTTTTTGTATTCTCTTCCTAAGATTACCATTTTTTTGTAAATGACTAGAGTAACAAATATTCTCAACACGAATAATAGCGCCATTTGACATTTTCAGACAGTTGTTTCGCACCCCGTTAGAAACTATCATTTTGTTGTTCCGAGCAATGCGATATTGAGGGTTGTGGCAAAAATTCAGAACGGGTCCATTGTTGTGTGGCTGCTGAAAGTCAAAATCTTCAGCTAACACTATCCCGATCAAGCGATGCAATGCAACTTGATTTTTTCGTGTAGTGCCTCTTGACAACTTGACCAATGGGCTCCCCCGGCTTTTCTTATTAATTTTTTTTAAATGTCTGCATAAAATTTCAAATGGGTATGCTGCGTATCGGCTCAAACACCCATGTTCTTCCACATCGTCCGGAACATGTATTAGCCCATGAATGTTATGAGGGATTTGTGCGAGCCCATAAATTTTTGAAAAGTCTCTTACAAAAGCCACAAGTAATTTTCTTGAAAAACTGAATATTTTGTACCTTAACTTTTCACTCGACAAAATTCTAACGGTATATGAAGTATCATAAAATTTTTATAACGGTCATCCTTCTGAGGTTCTAACAATGCATTGTAGAGAACAAGGGGCCCCTAAATAGAGAAGAAACATCCTGAATTCAGTCCCTTTCCACCGGCAATAATCGTCCAGAGGCCCTGGGTCTTCTATTAAACTCGCTGGGAATATAATCTTTGAATATTTTTAACACTTCATTACGCTCTTTCAAGTTCTATTGCCGACATTTTAAAGCCAGGTTTTCCATTTACCCATTTTCCAATTGCATTTTTCATGACGCCGATATCAAGTAGATGCAAGGATCCAATACAACTGATTTTACCATATGAAAATCAGGGATTTCGGTTAGAACTGATTTTGAATTATGACTTTCGTCTTTCTCGTTTGAGTCGCTATCTCCCCTCAAAAATTCCTCATGTGTACGCGGTTCTGCCTCTAAATCAAGAAATGATGTTCTATTGTCGATCCAAGTTCCATGGACTTTGCATTTACTGCAGGAGTCATATCCCGTGTGTCCCTTTGTTTTACATAGGAACGATTTTGCAACAGCATCAGCGATTAGGGTGCCTATTTTAATATTAAATTTTTGGTTTTGAAACAGACAGGCCGTCTTTTTCGAGTTCAATAGTCTCTTAAAGCGAAAGGTTTTAAAAAAAGGTTTGGGTCTGCAGGTTTCGTCTGCCCGCTCCAAAGAGATATAATAAATACCTCGGAATGATCTTTATTTGAAATGCGGCCTAAAAGAGGAAAAAAATCGATGCGGGTTGACTTAAAAAGCGGTAAACGTCTGCGTTAATTGAAATTTTTAAATCTTTGGGAATTTCTTTCATGGGTTGTAACCTCTCAATTTCTTGGCGGATTACAGTTTTTTAAACCGAAATGGTAAAAGCTACCCGGGAGGCATGCTCTGGATTTCGATATTTCTTGGAGTTCTTAATA
>CM042065.1:32338-53420 GCA_023512825.1 Liposcelis brunnea | reverse complement strand
GTCGTAATCAAGTGGTGTTTACTCCTGAACGAAAACAAGCACCCAAAGTGTGCACGAATTGTGCGTACACTCTGTGGTGGTAGGGATCGGCGGATCGCGAGATCCTCTCCCTCCAAGATTCGACAATCGCCATTAGGGATGTGCGATTCCCAAAATTAGAATCGATTCTCGGGATCGATTCTCGATTCTTGAAAAGAATCGATCCATCGATTCTTCGGCAAAAAAGGAATCGATTCCAAAGAATCGATTCTTCGATTCCACATTTTCAGAATGGTATTTTTCGGACTCATATGCAATCAAAAAAAAAAAAAAAATTTTAGTCAAAAGTTTCAAATTTTGAAAAAAAAATTTTTAATGGCAGATTTCAATTGAAGTCTTTTGTTATCCGCATATCGATTACTGAATAATACAAAAATTAGGCTAGAAGAAAGATAAAAAAATTTTTTTTTTAAATATTGATTTTTAGCGATTTAATTTACTCTTAAAAAAGTAGTATAATTAAATTCTTTTTTGGGGAATCGAACTTTCGATTTTGTCATTTTAGGAATCGATTCTGGTTGGGATCGATACCTCCAGAATCGGAGAATCGGAATCGGACAAAAAAGAATCGATTCCTGAAGAATCGATTCGGAATCGCACATCCCTATTACTGCATGCATATGCAGCATTTGCAGTGTATTCTCGACCGTACCCATAAAAGACTGGCAAAAATTTAAACAACTTGAAATTGAGCAGAGAGAAGAAAGGGAAAGAGAACGATTAGCTTTAATTCAGAAACTTTCAATCACATGCAGATCGGAATTGGATCAAGAGAGGGAACAAGATCCTGAACTATCAGAACTTTTAGATGAAGCTTTTTTGTTGGAATATTCAAAGAAAAGAATGGAAGAAATGTTACAGAAAGCAGGAGACGTACCAAAGTTTGGAATGATGGTTAATTTAGTTACAGGACAAGAATTTTTGGATGCAATAGATAAAGAAAATAAATCAGTAACAGTTATAGTTCATATTTATGAGGATAAAGTAAAAGCTTGTCGAATTATGAATGAATGTTTAAATGAACTCTGTAAGGAATATCCAGAAGTGAAATTTTGTAAAATGTTAGCATCAGTTGCTGGTGTGAGTAAGAACTTTAAAGTTAGTGGAGTGCCAGCACTTTTAGTTTATAAAAATGGGGGTTTAGTTGGGAATTATGTTCAGTTGTCAGAGGAATTTGGAAATGAATTCACAACAAGTGATGTTGAAAGCTTTCTAATTGAAAATGGAATGGTAGTTGACAAGTCGTGCCTTCCAAGTATAATTAGGTCATCTGCTAATCAAGATAATGATGACGATGGTGATGAACTGGATTAGACATAATCATTTTATAAAAAACTTAGTCATAATTTTTTATTGTATGTGTAATGTGATTATTACATCATTATTTATTGTCTATTTTTTAACTATATCAATGAAAAACTCATATAAAGGAATGATTGCATGCTTGGGAAAGGGACACACTACCACAGTGGTTTTATTCACAGGGAAAGTTTTGGATCTAAAAGGAGCCTATCCAACTATGCTAAAGGAATATCGTTAGAGCTAAGGAGATTCCTAAAAACCATAAGGTTGTTTTGAAGGAAAGAGCAATTATTTTGAGAAACAAATTTGACAAAATAAAATATTTTAATAGGAGCCATGGTTACTTCTTACAAATTTTCTAAAAAACTTTATACACCAATCATGAGTTTTCTGTGAATCTTTAAAAGTGTAGTTTTTACTTAATTCAGCATTAATTTTTTTTTTTGTCTTAATGACAGAGTTGTAAATCTTTGATTGTGATTATTCCTTCTGTATTAATGGAATTTTAAAAAAATTTGATATTAAACACTAATATTAAAATCATATATAATACATAATCCTAAAAACAGTTCAACTGTATTCTCGAATAAAACCTTTCGTGTCATATCAACGATAAATTTTCCTGCGAAAGAGCCATACCTTCATCTGTAGGTAATTTATCAAATTTAAAACTTTTCACATCCACTTCATCAACATATTTTTTCATTAAGAATATCGTTGAATCAGCTTCCTCTATTTCGTCCAGAATTTTCCGTTTAAAAAATAATTGTGCCATGTACCTATTTTTCAATTCTTCGATCTCTTTTTCAGTTTGTATCGGATCTGCTTCCATTCCAGTTTTTACAGATAAATCCTCTTTCAACAATACATTTTTAGGTATGCTCATATATTTTGTGATTTCATCTTTGTTGGATTCAACTGCAGCTTCTAAACTCCTATTATACTCAGCAATTAATTCTTCTTTCATTTCAATCAATTTAGAATTAAAAACATCAGGATTTTTTGATTCATTGAGAAGTTTTTTCCTGATGTTATTAGTTAATGATTCCACTGTTGATTCCATTTCATCTTTGACGAAATTTTTGACTGAAAAAAAAAGGAAATGAAAACAATATTGAAAATTAAAATTATGACATAACCTCAACTGGTTATTATTACTTACAACTGTCCAAGAAAAACCGAGAGGAATATTGGAAGCATTGTTCCTCGTATTCTAATTGCCGTTTTAGATCTATATCCATTTTGTAAAAATAACTAGAATGCTCAAAAAATACTATTAAAATTAAAAGAAAATATTAGATAAAAAAATACCGCCATCGGATAAAATGAAAACAACTGTTTGTTTAATGTTTACAATATGGCGGATCGAGAGTCGATCGATATTTTGAAGCTTAATTTTTTTTTTCAAAATAATGACTAAAAATAGGTAAAAGTGAAAAAATATTAAACCTAAAGTGTGATTTATTATTTAGATAAAAAATAAAAATAATCAATCATATAATTAGAGCCGAGCCTCAGAAAACAACAGATCGGCTCTCATCCCAAGTAGCACAAATCAGTGTAGCCAACATCTACTAGACATCTTAATTTTCTCGAAGTTGATCCACAAGAAATCTTAATTTTCTTGATTGTCTAAAAATCATCTTTAAGATGTGTCAAAGAGGACTGTATACCGCTAATGTCCGTCTTGGTAAATATCTTGTACTCAGCTGGAAAGTGGATTTTTACAAGTCTATAAGATATCTATTAAAGATGCAATGAAAAACATTTACTTGCTCTTAATTTTTTTCTACTAAACCTCTTGTAAAGAATTCATAAAGTCATTTGAATTATTACCATGGAAGATGGATTGTAGATCGGAAACAT
Source organism: Liposcelis brunnea (assembly GCA_023512825.1). Classification (NCBI taxonomy): domain Eukaryota; kingdom Metazoa; phylum Arthropoda; class Insecta; order Psocodea; family Liposcelididae; genus Liposcelis; species Liposcelis brunnea. The sequence continues at coordinate 50,213 of CM042065.1, read as the reverse complement.
TTTCTAAATGTCTTTGAGATGCTTAGAGAAAGGATTAGGAAAATGTAACTGTGTAAGGAAAGATTTAATCTATATTTTAAAAATTATAGCACACAATTATAATGTTAATCTTGCTCGTGTTCATTTTGATGTTCTTCATCTTCATATCAGTGACGACGCTAGGTTGATTCTTCAAGGGGGGCCGATTATTATATCGTCTACCTCCTTTTTTTTCCTCCGCTCTGCTCCATTGCCACATCTAAATCATGGATATGTAATAGATATTTTTCTACCAGCTATCCACCTATATCCAGTCCAGCTAATGCACCTATCCAATTGAGTCAAAATCTTAATTCAAAATGCTTAAGTCAAAATCTAAAATAAAAAAATAAATTATTACTGGCTATCAATGACATTATTAAAAGATATTAATTTAATTTTACTTACCTAAACAATTAAACAGCCATGCGATCGAAAAAGTTCACAATAATGAAGTTGAGTTTTATTTTCATTTGTTTTGAATTCGCGAAAACTTGTCAATAACTTGTACACAACTTTTAGACTTCTTCAATTTACTTACAAGATGTCTCTTGCAGATATCTTGTATAGTTCTCATTTTACGCTAATGTCCGTTCAACGAGAACTCTACAATACATCTTGAAAAGACATCTTACAAACAAATTACAGAAGTTTTAAAGAACGCATTTAATTAGTCATCTACAATTCATCTACAATTCATTTACAAGATTTTTTTTAAAAATAACCGCGCCGCAGCCATCTTGAAAAGATGTATTGTAGATGTAAACAAGTTGCGTTCAGAAGTCAAGATATTGAAGTAAATTTCAAGATTTTCGAGAAGCTCTAGAAGAGCGTCTGTGCTACTTGGGCATACAAATGGTCGCGAAATTGAAGTGGCAATAGATACAAATTTTGTTCCTCAATTTTCTATTAAATGTAATAATAGATCACCCATTAATTGTTACCAAGTAAAATAACTATCCTATATCTAACAGCTGTAACAAATACATTTCAAAATATTAAGATTTAAATAAATAAAAAATTGGGAATCTGACGCCACGTAACTTCCAAAATGTAAACAAAAAAAAACAATGGCGGCGACTTTCAAGAGTTTGAAAATCCCGTATGGACTTTTTTCGTGTTTTTATTTAATTACTTTCTAATAATTAGTGATGATGAATAGTAAGTGAATGAAGTATAGGAATGGAAAATGTGTTTTTTTTGTCGATACAAAAGCATCTGAAAATGTTGTTCGTCATGATCATGATCAGGTTAGCTTGTGGATTTCTTTTCAAGTGTCGATACGAAAGCAGTTGAAAATGTTATACGTTATGATCATGATCAGGTTAGCTTTATGCATTTCTTTCCAAGTGTCAACATTAAAGCAGTTGAAAATGTTATACGTTATGATCATGATCAGGTTAGCTTTATGCATTTCTTTCCAAGTGTCGATACCAAAGTAGTTGAAAATGTTACATGTTATGATCATGATCAGGTTAGCTTTGTGCATTACTTTCCAAGTGTCGATATCAAAGCATCTGAAAATGTTATTGTCATGATCAGGTTAGCTTTGTGCATTTCTTTCCAAGTGTCAACATTAAAGCAGTTGAAAATGTTATACGTTATGATCATGATCAGGTAAGCTTTATGCATTTCTTTCCAAGTGTCGATACCAAAGCAGTTGAAAATGTTATACGTTATGATCATGATCAGGTTAGCTTTATGCATTTCTTTCCAAGTGTCGATACCAAAGTAGTTGAAAATGTTACACGTTATGATCATGATTATTTTAGCTTTGTGCATTACTTTCCAAGTGTTGATACCAAAGCAGTTGAAAATATTATTGTCATGATCAGGTTAGCTTTGTGCATTTCTTTCCAAGTGTCAACATTAAAGCAGTTGAAAATGTTACACGTTATGATCATGATCAGGTTAGCTTTATGCATTACTTTCCAAGTGTTGATACCAAAGCAGTTGAAAATATTATTGTCATGATCAGGTTAGCTTTGTGCATTTCTTTCCAAGTGTCAACATTAAAGCAGTTGAACATGTTATACGTTATGATCATGATCAGGTTAGCTTTATGCATTTCTTTCCAAGTGTCGATACCAAAGCAGTTGAAAATATTATTTGTCATGATAAGGTTACAGTAAGCACCTGGTCTAGGTCTTGTTAGCGATCAGGTGAGTTTAGGGTAGGTTTTTCAACACTGGCAACCTAAAGTGAATAACATTTGATCATAGTTATAATATTATTAATAATCTGAGTTTATGATTAGACACTGTTGGACCCAATAAGTAAACCATACATTTATTTTATGACCCACTATGGCTTATAAGGATCCGGTTAAAGGCCATCAAGGGCGAGGACACAAAGTTTTCTTTAGCACGCCTTCTCGGTTTAGTTAGGTTGCTACAAAGTTTTTTTAGCACGCTTCTCGGTTAGTTAGGTTTTTTTAGCACGCTTCTCGGTTAGTTAGGTTTTTTTAGCACGCTTCTCGGTTAGTAAGGTTGCTACAAAGTTTTTTTAGCACGCTGCTCGGTTAGTTAGGTTGCTACAAAGTTTTTTCAGCACGCTTCTCGGTTAGTTAGGTTGCTACAAAGTTTTTTCAGCACGCTTCTCGGTTAGTTAGGTTGCTACAAAGTTTTTTTAGCACGCTTCTCGGTTAGTTAGGTTGCTACACAGTTTTTTTAGCACGCTGCTCGGTTAGTTAGGTTGCTACAAAGTTTTTTTAGCACGCTTCTCGGTTAGTTAGGTTGCTACAAAGTTTTTTTAGCACGCTTCTCGGTTAGTTAGGTTGCTACAGAGTTTTTTTAGCACGCTGCTCGGTTAGTTAGGTTGCTACAAAGTTTTTTTAGCACGCTTCTCGGTTAGTTAGGTTGCTACAAAGTTTTTTTAGCACGCTTCTCGGTTAGTTAGGTTGCTACAAAGTTTTTTTAGCACGCTTCTCGGTTAGTTAGGTTGCTACAAAGTTTTTTTAGCACGCTTCTCGGTTAGTTAGGTTGCTACAAAGTTTTTTTAGCACGCTTCTCGGTTAGTTAGGTTGCTACAAAGTTTTTTTAGCACGCCTTCTCGGTTAGTTAGGTTGCTACCAAGTTTTTTTTGCACGCTTCTCGGTTAGTTAGGTTGCTACAAAGTTTTTTTAGCACGCTTCTCGGTTAGTTAGGTTGCTACAAAGTTTTTTTAGCACGCTTCTCGGTTAGTTAGGTTGCTACAAAGTTTTTTTAGCACGCTTCTCGGTTAGTTAGGTTGCTACAAAGTTTTTTTAGCACGCCTTCTCGGTTAGTTAGGTTGCTACCAAGTTTTTTTTGCACGCTTCTCGGTTAGTTAGGTTACCGCAGAGTTTTTTAGCCCGTTTTCTGCATTAGTTAAATTGCCGAAAAGTTTTTGAGCGCGCCTTTTGGTTAAGTTTACTTTTTGCAGCACTGAAATTATTCATAGCAAAAATCCGAAGTGTAGCAAAAGGCGAGGCTCTTCGCAATTTCTCATGGAGATATTGCATTTACCCGATTTTTTTAAGTTTTTAAAAATGAATCGAAATCTCGAATCGGAAGTCATCCAAGATGGCGCCGTTGTGAGCATTTGAATTCGTTTTTATTTTACAATTACAACACTTTGCTTGTGAATTAAATAAATAATCATGCATTTAATGAGTATTTAAGTTATTTACGGATTTTTTTTATTTCTCAGGATGAGTCAAAGTAAAGGAAAAGTGTGTGTTGTTGTCTTAGGCGACATTGGAAGAAGTCCTCGCATGCAATATCATGCTTCTTCATTCGCTGAGTTACTTTAGTGGGCTATTCTGGATCTCAACCGATTGAAATGCTGCGCTCGAGTCCAAGGGTCACGTTTAAATATATCTGGAGCTGCCCGGAATTCAAAAATTGTATGTTAAAAGTTTTATCCCCCCTACTGTGCAGATCATTTCAAAGTTTACTGACTTTTTTTTTGTTTCAGATTTACCTACAGTTTTAGCTTATTTATTGAAAGTTATTTGGCAAGTGATCACATTATTTATCACACTACTCGGTTATTGTGCACCACTTGGGAGGGTAATTATATATAATTTATATATAAAATATATATAAATTATATATATTTTATATATAATTTATCTATAAATTATACATAATTTATAGATATTTTATATATAATTTATCTATAAATTATATATAAATTAGCAAAATTCGAAAATTATACATCAATTATATATAAATTATATATAATTTATATATAAAATATCTATATAATTTTTAATGTGCATAAAATATATATAAATTATATATAATTTCAAAAATTTCTCGTTTCATCGAGGATTGACGTGTCCAAAAAGGGTTAAAACTACAAAATTTATATATAAATTATACAAATCTGATGTATAAATTTTACAAATTTTATACATAATTTATCTAAAAATTATATATAAATTTTAGAGATTTTATGCATAAATCCCTTATGCATAGATTCCTTTAATTTTTTTTAAACCTTGGCTTCTTTTTTTAATTTTTTTTTTTTTTAAAAGAACTTGGAGTGCCAAGATACATTTCATATGGTTATCGCCATTACTGACCTTTAAAACGTCATTACTTGCGATATTTGCCTGAATCGCACCAAGATACAAAATGCGGAACCCAAATGCCTCCAACAATTAAATGGGAAAATCCTGGTTTTCCTAACTTGAAATTAATTCTCGGTAAATGAAAAATAAAAATAAGTAAACGAAAGATTTATCGAAATCATAATATAATTTCGAAAGCTACAAAATATCGCAGTACTTTGTTATTTGAATAAAGTTTAAAAGAAGCGGTGCCAGGTCAATCATCCATGTATATTAATATCCAGCGGACATTTATCCACCAGGAATTTATCCAGTAGTACAAGTAGCCATGTGGAAAACATCCATGTGCAATTTAGCCATGGGCAAATTTATCCATTAGGGAAATTAGCCAGAAGTTATTTAGCCATGAGACATTCATCCATGAGACATTCATCCATGAGACATTCATCCATGAGTCATTCATCCATGGGACATTTATCCATGAAGCATTTATCCAGGAAAAATTCCTAAAATTCTAGGCCCTTGTCACATTCGAAATCAGAAATTTCGAAAGCATTTGAGGTGAATTAAAATTTAATTTTAACGATCTTGCATAGTAACTGGCAATGTATATGCAGTTAATGTATAAGTTGTATAACCATGATTTAAACGTTTTTTATTTTCGGTAAACGTACTTGGCCCGGCACATACAACATTAAAAAGAGGTTGATCGTTTAAAATAAAATGTCGAAAATTTGAGTTTAAGAATGATTAGAAAATTTAGAGGCAGAATGCGCAATTTTTGACACGATAGTACCGCTATGGCATAAAGAAAAGATAACATTTTACTTGGAATCCAAATTCTTCATTAAAAATTCCTTTCGGTAATTAACCTTTTCGAGTCTTTTTTTAATTATGGAAAAATTTTAACTTTTTGTAATTTCAAGGTGATCCGTAAAAAAATTATAAATACTGAAACATATAAGCCTTACTTCAAAACTAATGTATCCAATAGAAAAGGCTCCGATGGTGTTTCTAATGACTTTACGGTTTATCTGCTGCAAAATTAAGGAATACATTGTCTATCAAAAAAAGGATCTTTAAAAAAAAAAGAAGAGTTAAAACTGAGCCCTAGGCCTGCGTAAAAAATTAAGATCGGGGATACGTAGCCTTACTCGCGATTTGTTTCTATACAAAAAGAAATAACTTTTTAAAAATCTTAGATCGATTGATAAGGTTTAAAAGGTGCCCTTAACTGTTGCAAAGAGGGAAATCGTACAAAAATGAGACAATGAAAAATTTTTAAAATGATAAATTGTAGATGGATAAATTACCAATGGATGGTTTACCACCTGGCTAAATGTCAAGTGGATAAAATGTTATGGATAAAATGTAGATGGATGAATTGCTAATGGATGGTTTACCACCTGGCTAAATGGCAAGTGGATAAAATGTTATGGATAAAATGAAAGATGGATATTTTATTTAATGGATAATCGACTAATGGATGTTTTCCTATTGGATGTTTGCTTATGGCTAAAAAAACCGTGGATATCTGACCGCGCACGCCTATGGTGCTATATGAATCGGCCCTTAGTGGGGATTCGGGCGACACTAGTACCAGTATGTAGGTACCCCCTAGGTATATGACACCCATGAGTCTTAGACCCCCTATCCGCTGTTATAACGAGGCTGGGGCCAAAAAATCAATTTTTCGATTTTTTCTTTTTCTTCACCATTCTTAAATTTTTTGGTCCACATAAGCTAAGCTTCACGATTCACGTAAGCTTCATTTAGTTAATGGGAGCTTAAAAGCTTTATCAGCATTTAGCTAGCCTCGTTATTTGATATTCTTAGTAAAATCATCAATGGTTGGCCATGATGATCGACAATCTCCGACGAGGAGCGGGCATTTAAAAAAGAGGAAGCCAGGGTCGTGGCGCAGTGGATATCTTACCGGACTAACAATTGGGGAGTCTGGAGTCTGGCAGTTGAATCCACATTTCGGTTTGGATTTTTTCCGGCCGAAATTCATCTCTGACCATCAATATCTGGTCATGTGAACATAATGCGGGGAGTAATAACGACTCCTACGCTATCGTTTGGACTTGGCCCCCTTTGCAAGGTTATTACAGCCTCTCTCACATGCCGTTCGGAATCGGCATTATAGCAGTAGGTCCCGCGTATATGGGAATTACATTAGCGCATTACATAGATACGTGGAGAGAGAGGGCGTTGATACTCGGTCAAGAGTTTCGCACATAAAAAAGAATAAAAGTTTTATCTAAATGGCCCTAATGATGGTCAGAAAGGGAATGGTAAAGGAATCGGAGTAGAGTAAGTGTCGGTTCAGGAGCTTTGACTAGGCGCGGTATTCCAGATTTTTCCAAAGGGAGTTCATTTAAGGTAGAGAAAGAGGTATGCCTAAACCTTGGAGATAGGGGGTCTAAGACTCATGGGTGTCATATACCTAGGGGGTACTACATACTGGTACTAGTGTCGCCCGAATCCCCACTAAGGGCCCATTCATATGGTTATAGGGGGATACCCTTTGAAGAAATCATCTGTTATTTGAAATAAGTCAACAAAAAGATTACATTACCGTTTCGAAGACATGCTTCTTTTAAACTTTATTCAAATAACAAAGTACTGCGATATTTTGTAGCTTTCGAAATTATATTATGATTTCGATAAATCTTTCGTTTACTTATTTTTATTTTTCATTTACCGAGAATTAATTTCAAGTTAGGAAAACCAGGATTTTCCCATTTAATTGTTGGAGGCATTTGGGTTCCGCATTTTGTATCTTGGTGCGATTCAGGCAAATATCGCAAGTAATGACGTTTTAAAGGTCAGTAATGGCGATAACCATATGAAATGTATCTTGGCACTCCAAGTTCTTTTAAAAAAAAAAAAAATTAAAAAAAGAAGCCAAGGTTTAAAAAAAATTAAAGGAATCTATGCATAAGGGATTTATGCATAAAATCTCTAAAATTTATATATAATTTTTAGATAAATTATGTATAAAATTTGTAAAATTTATACATCAGATTTGTATAATTTATATATAAATTTTGTAGTTTTAACCCTTTTTGGACCCCGAGAAACTGAAAATCTACAGAATTCTAGTAGAAACTACTAGAAACTACTAGAATTTACTAGAATTTATTAGAAATCTACAGTGAAATTGGCCCAACAGAAAATCTATATAACCTCACCTGTAGAAAAATTATAGAAAATTATCGGAAAATTATAAAAAGTTATCGGAAAATTATTGCAAATGATAGAAAGTTATCCAAAAATGATAGAAAGTTATCCAAAAATGATAGAAAGTTACCCAAAAATGATAGAAAGTTATCCAAAAATGATAGAAAACTACACAATATTAGTAAAATTTACTATTTTTTTATATTTTTCTGTTGGGCCAAATTCACTATAGCGTCCTATAGATTTTCAGTTTCCCGGGGAGAAATTTTTGAAATTATATATAATTTATATATATTTTATGCACATTAAAAATTATAGATATTTTATATATAAATTATATATAATTTATATATAATTGATGTATAATTTTCGAATTTTGCTAATTTATATATAATTTATAGATAAATTATATATAAAATATCTATAAATTATGTATAATTTATAGATAAATTATATATAAAATATATATAATTTATATATATTTTATATATAAATTATATATAATTACCCTCCCAAGTGGTGCACAATAACCCACTACTCTTTTCTGGATGTCCGGATTTTCTCCTGGTTCAAAATCCACCGGCAGTACCATCTTTAGGTGTTTGTTATTTTTACTGCAAGATTTTTAGAGCTAAATATATTATCGACTGGCATAATTATGCTTATTCAATATTAGCATTATCACTAACAAGAGATCATAAATTAGTTAGAATCTCAGAATGGTTTGAGTTTTTCTTTGGAAGGACATCAGATGGGAATTTATGCGTGACAAAAGCAATGAGGGATGATTTGTTAGAATTGCATTCAATTGAAGCAGTTACTTTTTATGATCGCCCACCTAATATTTTTAAAACAGTGGCAAATGAAGATATGCATCCATTGTTTACAACTTTGGGCTTTGAGTATGATTTATTTTTAAGAGACTGCAAAAATAACGAGACCATATTTACAAAGCTGACAGATGATTTGAAAGTTGTTTTGAAATATGATCGTCCTGGTTTGGTTATTTCTAGTACAAGTTGGACTGAGGATGAGGATTTTTCAATATTGTTGACTGCGTTAGAAGGTATGAATTTTTTCGAGTTCGTTTTTATTAAAAAAATCGAAGATGGCCTGAGAAAAAATATTTTGGAAAATTTTTTTCCCAGAATATGAAAAAGCCAAAGAAGCCACTTCAAATCTTCCTGCATTAGTTTGTGTAATTACTGGCAAAGGACCGCTGAAGGAATTCTACATGAATATAATAAAAAGGAAAAACTGGAAATATGTAGAAGTTATAACTCCATGGTTGGAAGGTATTGTTTTTATAATTTGCTTCCCCTCTGCAGAAAATAAATACAATTTTTTTTTTGTAGGGGAATTATTTTTAGCCAACAACAGCCGATGAAGTTCAAATTGATTCAAATTTATTATCAGGAACGAATTTAAGCGATTTAATTGACATTTCTAAAAATGGAAGTTGCTTTTCAAATGGGAATTTTATATTTGAGCAGGATGAATTGAAAGTTAATAATTTAAACGTTGCTAAAATAAATTCCGTGCCTGTAGAGGATTATTTTTCTAAAGGAAGAAATTCAAAGCAAAGATTTCCCGATGTTATTATAGTGGAAGGAAATTTTACTGCTTATGATATAGAAGATCGTAGCAGGACTTTTTCATTATTAGATATTTATAAAAATGGTCTAAAATTAGATCAAGAGGTCATCGATTCAGAATTTCAATTTTCCAATTTGAATGTAAGTTAGAAATTTTTTTTAAATTTATTGAATTATTAAATTTTTTTTTTTAAAACTTGTTTTAGGTTAATAATTTGATCGTTGAGAAAATTAATAATGTGTCTGTGGATTCATGGGTGTTAGAGGATTTAAGTGAACCAGTGTATATTAAAGGGCAGAAGGTTTTTTCAGAAGTGAAAATTTTGAATAAGTCGCGTGTTCATTGGCTGGACGGGATAGATGTGGAAGAATTGGAGCGCCAAGCGATGAGGATAAAGGAGCGAAGTGATATTAGTGGGAATCGGACGTTTGAAAGTATAATTTGTTATAAGTTAGTGTAAATCATAGCAGCAAAAATTCGAAAATTCGTAATTTATGAAATGATTAAAAATTTTAATTAATTAATTTTATAAATTTCAGCGTCACTGCAAAATCAATTCGTCTAGGCGGGAAAAATTTGTCCGACGTAATTAATTCTCCAGAACGAATCATCATTACCGGCAACCTGATTGCTGATAAAATGGCCGCGGAAGAACTGAATGTAAATGGTATGTAATTTATCAATTAGAACATCTTAAAAATATTACTTGAAATCCTTATTAATGATTTTTTTATTTTTTTTAAAGGCACCATTGATGGAATTTCCTGGGACGACATGCTAAATGATTCCATTTATAAAGGCAACGATACAGAATACATCGTTTCCGGAGAAAAAATAATAAACGGTCGCTTGGTAGCTGTAAATTTTAATTTATCCGGCTCTTTAAACGACATGACCTTTGAAGAATTTTTCGAATTTAAACCTAAGGATCCTGTACAAATAGTTTTGGCTGAAAATGTTACATTAAACACAATTTTAAAAATGGATAATTTAATTTTTGAAGGTATTAAGTCTTGATTTTTTTCTTTTGGCAAAATCTTATATATTTATTTTTTGAAAATTCTAGGCATGCTTGATTCTGTCAAAAGCGAAAATTTCGGAAACGAGTGGCTTCTGAAAGATGGAGACCAAGTAATTTACTCGCCCTTGAGGTTCCAAAATGTTGAATTAAAATCTGGTTGCATTTTGAAAAATAAAGTAATTAATAGGATTAACATTACGGATCTCATTGAGAATACTTTGAGGATTGATGAAAATGCAACTGTCACATCTTTGCAAGCGATGAATATAATAGCTAAAAATGTAGAAATCAGTGGAACGGTCAACGGTGCCAAATTTCGTGATGCTGTAGTTCAGTCCGAATCAAATATGACTCAAATTATTGATGGACATTGGCTTTTTAATCACGATTTAATTGTCAACGGAAATTTGATTGTAGAAGGTTTCCTTTCTGGATTAAATGTATCTCATTTGTGTTCGGTGAAAATGGATGAGGAGGATGAAGTTAGTGTGATTGTTGGAGGTACAAATTTTTTAATAAAGAACAAGAATTTAGTGATAGTTTTTTTGTAAGCAAGAATAATTTTTCTTAATTTTTTTACAGGCTCCGTCAAATTTGAGCACGAACCCGAAATTCAAGAAACCATAAATGGAATTAACATTTCTGACGTAATGCAAAAAATTTGGTTAAAAGACGAGAACACTACAATCACTGGAAAAGTATCTTTTGTCAACATGACAACCCACAACACGACTACTCTTAAGGGCTTTCTAAACAACGTCAATCTAACCAATGTGGCTAAAAATTACATCAACAAAAAAACAACAAGCATCATCCCCGCAGATTGAGAATTCGAATCGATTGAAATTAAAGACATGGCTAGGATTCGAAATTCATCAGTAAAAGGGAAAGTTAATGGAATCGATCTTAAAAAATTTTCAAAAAGCGTTTTACTGCAAGATGGCGATCAAATAATCACTGGAAGAATTCATTTTCATAATATTTCAATCGGAAATTTAAATCTCAATGGGACGATTAATAAATTAGATTTGAATAAAGATGTGTTGCGGTATGATGTTGAAAACGCAGTCGTTACAGGAGAGAAGAGATTTGAAAAATTGAGAGTTCAGCAAATACGGATGAGCCCTGGAAAATCGGTACAGGGTGTGGTGGTGTCTGATTGGGCTAAAAATGCGGTTATGGTTAATGATAACGTTACTATTGAAGGTGACATTAATTTCGCTGGGCCTGAAGTGAATATTCCCAAATTAACGTAAGTTTTTTTAAAAAAATATTTTAAAAAAAAGAAGCTTTGGGCTTTGAGCCGAACCAAGCTTTTGAATTTCAGCCCTTGCAAAATTTCATTAACCCTTTGTTTTATTTTAGCGTGACTGGCAAAGTGAACGGCGTGAAATTCGATAGAGACCATATTTTAACAGTAAATGGGAATCAAGTAATCACCGGGAAAAAATATTTTGATCTCAGCAACTATCCTAACAATACTTTAAAAATGAACACGTTAAATGTCTCTGGTTTAATCGACGGAATCGATTTTAAAGATTTAATAAAAAATCAAGCGTACAAGTCTCGGGATTTGGTATTTACTAAACGGATGAATTTTACTAATGGGATGAAAGCGAATCTAATTTGCCTACAGATAGAAACTTTTTTAAATTAGAAAATTTGTGCGAGCCAGACCGGATTCGGGTACTACTCGATGAAAGGAACCAGAATCCGATGTGGCTCGCAAGAATTTTTGGCTTAAAAAGGCTAGCTCGCAAAATAAAAATTTCGAACTTGCGAGCCAGCCATTAAAATGAAAATAATGTTGCGAGCCACACCGGATTCGGGTTCTTCTCTAAGTATAGAGCATACATCCGGTTTGGCTCGCCAGGATTTTTGGCTTAAAATGGCTGGCTCGCAAGATAGAAACTTTCATCCGTAGGCTAATTTGCCTACCATTTGGCTCACAGCTGTAAAAATTGTATTTTGCGAGCCAGCCTCTTTAGGCCAAAATTTCTTGCGAGCCGCACTGGATCAAGGTTCCTCTGACTGAGGAAAGCCCAAACCTGGTCTGGCTCGCAAGGTTTTAAAGCATCTACCTGGTAGGCAAATTAGCCTACGGATGAAAGTTTCTATCTTGCGAGCCAGCCATTTTAAGCCAAAAATCCTGGCGAGTCAAACCGGATATATACTCTATTCTTTGAGAAGAACCCGAATCCGGTGTGGCTCGCACAAATTTTCCAGTTTGAAAAAAGCTTCTATCTGGTAGGCAAATTAGGTAGACCCAGTATATTTAGGTAAACTGCAAACAAAAGAATTAAAACTCTTCAAAATCCATTTTATAAAAATAAGTTTTGCTGCTTAAATTGAATTTGGGCCATGTGAAGTAGTATTGAAAAAAAATCCTTTATCTATAAAGTGGGGAATGAAAATAACTTAATTTCTATTTTTGAATCATAACTGTTTTCCTTATCTTCTTTTTCCTTTTTCAGAGAGCTCTGCTTGATCCTGTACAGAATAACTTCTGTTTTCCTTATCTTCATTTTATGAAAATTTTAAATCAAAACAATAACAAACCGACCTCCGGGTTATATCATATTCACAACGAATGAGCCAACGGAGCCAACCAATGAGAAGAGGTTTTCTTCAATTACATACAGTCGACGTCATAGATCACGTGATGCCCCCAGCGCGTTGGCACACTATGTTTTTTACACTATGGTTGTTTAGCAATATCTGGGGTCAGCGTTACCATAGTGATCCTTACAGAATAACCCAACCAACATTTTCATATTTTTATTTAGACAGTATACTTATTTATCTTTATTTTTTTTAACTATGGCTGTCCGTATATCATTAGAATTCTTTATACATCCGCTTAACCACCACTCATGGTTTAAGTATTCCCTACCAGGCGCTTTTAGAACTGATTTAGATCTTGTAGGCGAAAGAAGACTAATTGCGGGTCTTTATCCAGTAAGAGAAATAGATTGCTTAAAATTTATTAGAGAAGAGTTTTTTAAAGATTCTGAAACAGGCGAAAGTTTACCAGAGATGTGGGTTTTTAAATATTTAATACTTCCGAGACGACTCCATTTAAAGTTTGCTTTACGGACGGCGAAAAAAAACAATTCGCGTTTTCTTCAAATAAGAAATACTATGGACACAGAAACAGCCTCTATCCTTTTAAGAATGGGCCCTTATAAACCTGAATACAACGACGATAATATGACGGATGAAAGTAATACGATAAACTTGGAGCCCTCTACAGAAATGAGATTAGAACGCAATGGAGCATGCTCTATGTTCTTAACTACAAGAGTTAAGACCCGATTTAGAGCTAAAGGGAAAATCTATGAAAGTCCGGAGTGTGGAGTGCAGTTGTCACACAAAATCCGAGAGGATTAAAAGAATTATTTTCTTTTGAACTCAGAAGTTTTCCTAGAACTGATTTTTTCCTACAGGGACTTTTTCTAAATTATTGCAGTTGTAATTTTTCTAAATTAGTTTCATGTCTAGTAATTTTTTTTGAGATTTTTTCAGAGCTCAGAAAGTTTTCTTAAAATTTCCTGAAATTTTTACCGACTTCTAATATAATCAAGATTTTTGATTATAGGGGTTGAGAAACACCATAAATTTTTAAAAATTAAAAAATTTTTACGTGAGTGATAAATTTAATTTGGAATTTAAACTAAAGAATCCCGCCTAAACGAGACGAGAGTAATCCCTTTTCGGCGGGTTTCAAAAACTTAAAAATTTCAAAATAAATTTTTCACTTGCCAAAACTCTTTTTTGCTCAATTTTTCCTTGCGAGGGTCTAAACATTAGGTTATAGGTACCTATGTTCGGTAGAATTTGTTTAAAGGGTGCCTATCGGATAGGAAATTTTACGAGGATCACGAAAAACCCCCATGTTAAAGCCCGTTTTTGCCTTGTTTTTAAGATACTTGAAAAAAAAATTTTTTTTTCTTCCAAAAAAATTTTCTAAGATGGCCCAAAAAATAGCATTTTTTGTAACCTTTCTAGTCATGTATACAAACTTTTTTTTTGACCAATTGTGATACTTGTAAAAGGACTTAACTTTCTTAAAACCATCTAACCTGGAAGATTTTTTTTCAGCAAAAGATAGTGCTCGACGAGAGGAACATTTTTGCTATACCATGTCCTATACCTATCTCTTGTTTTTAGGTACTTTTTGGGACTTTGAAATTTTCCATGTTTAGCTTATGGGGGGGAAAAAATGTTCCCCAGATCAAGGGCTATCGAAATATATAATAAAAAATTTTTGTCCAGCAGGAGTTGGGACTTAGAAAAATTTTGGATTTTTGGTGGGGTTATAGGTACCTATCCACGGTAGAATTTGTTTTAAAAGTGCCTATGGGATAGGAAATTTTCTGAGGAACTCAAAAAACCCCCATGTTTATTCCCGTTTTTGCTTATTTTCTGAGATATGTTAATAGTCTTTTTTTTTTCTTCCAAAAAAATTTTTATAGATGGCCAAAAAATAGCATTTTTTATAAGCTTTCTAGTTATGTATACAAATTTTTTTTTTGATCAATTGTGATACGTGTAAAAGGACTTAACTTTCTTAAAACCATCTAACCTGGAAGATTTTTTTTTACTAGCTGATAGTACTCGCCGAGAGGAACCAAATTGACTATTGACATGTCTAATTCTAACAAGTAGTTTAGCCGCTAATAATTAATAAAATTTTAAAAAATTGTAAATTCTGTAAAAAAAAAGGTTTAAGAGCGAGATACGACCATGGTTGATAGGACAAAAAATGTTCTCCTCGTCGAGTACTATCCGATGACGTCATGTTGTCCTCACAAAAAATCAAAAAAATTACAAGTCCCAACTCCTGCTGGACAAAAATTTTTTAATATAGATTTGAATAGCTTCTTGCCTAAGGAACATTTTTTTCCCCCCATAAGCTAAACATAGAAAATTTAAATGTCCAATATCTCGCTTAATACAACAGATAGAGCTCATGTTTCTTGGGCAAAAATGTTCCTCTCGTCGAGCACTATCCAACGAAACAAAAAAAATTTTAGTTCCTAAAGTCACCGCTGACCCTTTTGAGGGCACCACCGTCGAATTTTTAAAAAGGCCTGTATCTTCGTAACGGAGCGAGATACGACCATGGTTGATAGGACAAAAAATGTTCCTCTCGTCGAGTACTATCCGATGACGTCATGTTGTCCTCACAAAAAATCAAAAAAATTACAAGTCCCAACTCCTGCTGGACAAAAATTTTTAAATATAGATTTGGATAGCTCCTTGCCTAAGGAACATTTTTTTCCCTCATAAGCTAAACATAGAAAATTTAAATTTCCAAATATCTCGCTTGAGGCTAGGGACATAGACTTTTCATTGCCTTGAGATGCATGTATCCTAAGGCGGTGAACTTAGACTTTTCATTGCATTAAGATGCATGTATCCTAAGGCTAGGGACATTGCCTTGAGATGCATGTATCTTAAGGCGGTGAACTTAGACTTTTCATTAGCTTGAGATGCATGTATCCTAAGGCTAGGGGCGTAGACTCTTCATTGCCTTGAGATGCATGTAGTCTAAGGCAGCAAGAGAAGATCATTTCAATATCTTACCCTCTACGAGATTTGGATAATCAATTTAACATTTTCCACTTTGTTTTTTCCAAATATTTTCTTAACGGAGCCGGTGCCATTTGCGGCACTAAGAATTTCGAATTCCTATAGTCGAGCCTCATCCAAACAATGATCGTACGGGTAATTTTTTTTCTCTTTGAGCCTAAGGTGCTTGCCACGCCACTCGCGCCCTCGCACGACTCGCGCACTCGCCCGACTCGCGCACTCGCCCGACTCGCGCACTCGCCCGACTCGCGCACTCGCCCGACTCGCGCACTCGCCCGACTCGCGCACTCGCCCGACTCGCGCACTCGCCCGACTCGCGCACTCGCCCGACTCGCGCACTCGCTCGTTGCACTCGCTCGACTCGCTCGTTGCACTCGCTCGACTCGCTCGTTGCACTCGCTCGACTAGCTCGTTGCACTCGCTCCACTCGCTCGTTGCACTCGCTCGACTCGCTCGTTGCACTCGCTCGACTCGCTCGTTGCACTCGCTCCACTCGCTCGTTGCACTCGCTCCACTCGCTCGTTGCACTCGCTCGACTCGCTCGTTGCACTCGCTCCACTCGCTCGTTGCACTCGCTCCACTCGCTCGTTGCACTCGCTCCACTCGCTCGTTGCACTCGCTCCACTCGCTCGTTGCACTCGCTCCACTCGCTCGTTGCACTCGCTCCACTCGCTCGTTGCACTCGCTCCACTCGCTCGTTGCACTCGCTCCACTCGCTCGTTGCACTCGCTCCACTCGCTCGTTGCATATTTAACTGACACCAAAAAGAAGGAAAGGAACAGCGACCTTGGGCCGCGCGAAGCGCGGCACAAGGACCCGCGAGCGAAGCGAGCGGGTCCGGGCCGGCTGGGGTCCGGGCCGGCTGGGGTCCGGGCCGGCTGGGGTCCGGGCCGGCTGGGGTCCGGGCCGGCTGGGGTCCGGGCCGGCTGGGGTCCGGGCCGGCTGGGGTCCGGGCCGGCTGGGGTCCGGGCCGGCTGGGGTCCGGGCCGGCTGGGGTCCGGGCCGGCTGGGGTCCGGGCCGGCTGGGGTCCGGGCCGGCTGGGGTCCGGGCCGGCTGGGGTCCGGGCCGGCTGGGGTCCGGGCCGGCTGGGGTCCGGGCCGGCTGGGGTCCGGGCCGGCTGGGGTCCGGGCCGGCTGGGGTCCGGGCCGGCTGGGGTCCGGGCCGGCTGGGGTCCGGGCCGGCTGGGGTCCGGGCCGGCTGGGGTCCGGGCCGGCTGGGGTCCGGGCCGGCTGGGGTCCGGGCCGGCTGGGGTCCGGGCCGGCTGGGGTCCGGGCCGGCTGGGGTCCGGGCCGGCTGGGGTCCGGGCCGGCTGGGGTCCGGGCCGGCTGGGGTCCGGGCCGGCTGGGGTCCGGGCCGGCTGGGGTCCGGGCCGGCTGGGGTCCGGGCCGGCTGGGGTCCGGGCCGGCTGGGGTCCGGGCCGGCTGGGGTCCGGGCCGGCTGGGGTCCGGGCCGGCTGGGGTCCGGGCCGGCTGGGGTCCGGGCCGGCTGGGGTCCGGTTAGGTTAGGTTAGGTTAGGTTAGGTTAGGTTAGGTTAGGTTAGGTTAGGTTAGGTTAGGTTAGGTTAGGTTAGGTTAGGTTAGGTTAGGTTAGGTTAGGTTAGGTTAGGTTAGGTTAGGTTAGGTTAGGTTAGGTTAGGTTAGGTTAGGTTAGGTTAGGTTAGGTTAGGTTAGGTTAGGTTAGGTTAGGTTAGGTTAGGTTAGGTTAGGTTAGGTTAGGTTAGGTTAGGTTAGGTTAGGTTAGGTTAGGTTAGGTTAGGTTAGGTTAGGTTAGGTTAGGTTAGGTTAGGTTAGGTTAGGTTAGGTTAGGTTAGGTTAGGTTAGGTTAGGTTAGGTTAGGTTAGGTTAGGTTAGGTTAGGTTAGGTTAGGTTAGGTTAGGTTAGGTTAGGTTAGGTTAGGTTAGGTTAGGTTAGGTTAGGTTAGG
>CM042065.1:0-31838 GCA_023512825.1 Liposcelis brunnea | reverse complement strand
TACTCAAATCTTTTTTTCCCGACGCTCCAGAGCTTCAAACTGTATCATACCAGACGTATTTCGATGCAAGGAATCAGCTAGAATTTACAGAATTAAAAAATTCGGCCGCGTTCTCGAGATATTTGCATTTTTAGGTTTCGCTCTAACGAGAAAAATGGGCATTTTTTCGATGTTTGAAAATCGATATTTCAATTTCGATATATGAATTTTTTAGCTTGAAACGGGCCAAAATATCGATGAATTATATACTGGGAGATGTATTTTAATCTGAGGAATCGATTAAGACTAGGTAGAACACTCAGTTTTTCGTTTTCGAAAAGATATTTAGGAAAAAAACGGATTTTTAATATCGAATCGATATCGAAATCGATTTTTGCTCAAATGTTTTTTTCCCGACGCTCCACAGCTTCAAACTCTACAGTATACTACCAGACGTATTTCGATGCAAGGAATCTCGTGGAATTTACAGAATTAAAAAATTCGGTCGCGTTCTCGAGATATTTGAATTTTTAGGTTTCGCTCTAACGAAAAAAATGGGCGTTTTTTCGATGTTTTCAATCGATATTTCAATTTCGATATATGAATTTTTTAGCTTGAAACGGGCCAAAATATCGATGAATTATATACTGGGAGATGTATTTTATATTAAAGGATTGAATTGAAAATAAAAATGTTTCGCGTTTGACCCAAATAATTTATTATTCCTTCATTTCAACTACACGACTGAGTGATGACTAACTAACTAAAACAAAGGGCTTAGTGTGCCATATATTATTACATAGAAAGATCTGGAATATTCGAGATAAAACCCGACTATACTTTTCTTGGAATTCTGCAATATGAAATGTTTTCATTCATTTACCGTATCTTAACATGCTCCCCTGAATGAAAACATTTTTACAAAAATTTAATCTATTTAAAAAAAAATAATAATACTGTTTAATAAAACAATTTTAATTCATTTCGAAATTTTACGAATTTATCAGTTCCCAAGCTTTTAGTAAAAATATCTGCTATATTTCTATCAGTAGGTACATATTGAATTTGAATAGTTCCCGATTCTACTAAATCTTTAATAAAATGATATCGAGTGTCAATGTGCTTAGTGCGTCTACTATTTTCATAATTACTTGATAAATCGATTGCTCCCTGATTATCAATATAGAGTATAGATTTAATCGGACGCTTTAACATATCTTGAAGAATCCCTTTTACAGATAATATTTCTTGAGCAGCCATTGACCCCGAAATATATTCCGCTTCTGATGAACTTAAAGATACAATAATTTGTTTTCTTGCATACCAAGATATTAAATTTCCCATAAAAAAATACAGCGCATCCACTATAACTTTTTCGATCAACATTACATCCCGCATGATCACTATCGCTATAACACATGATATTCGTAATTTCGTTCTTTGCAAAAACTAATTTTAAATGTTTAGTTCCCTTTAAATAACTCAAAATTCTCTTTGCAGCCCCCCAGACGCGTTCTGTCGGCTTATCTAGAAACTGACTTAAATAATTAACAGGAAAAATGATATCAGGTCGGCTATTCACGGCAATATACATTAAGCAACCTATAAGCTGACGATAAGGCTTGTTCACTATTTTTTCTGTATCGCAATAACGAAAATTAACTTCCATCGGGGTTTTATAAGTTTTGCTAAGAGATAATCTAAATTTTGCAACTGTACGGTCTATCATTTTCTCTTGATCTATAAACATTTTATCATTAACTCTTTTAAACTGAATTCCCAGAAATTCACTTATTACTCCCAAATTTTTAACGTTAAATTCCCTTTGCAAAATATTGATCAATTTTCTAGCATTCGGACCCATCAGCAAAATATCATCAACAAAAATTATTAAAATGTTTTTATCTTTCACATATAAACAAAAATCATATCCTGATCTTTTGAATCCTAATTGAATCATAAATTTGTTAAAACGTTCATTCCAACAGCGCGATGCTTCCTTAAGTCCATATAACGCTCGTTTTAGTTTCAGGATCCTCGTCTTTGCTGAGACTCCTTCAGGCGTCTTAATATAAATTTCCTTTTTGAGTTCTCCATTCAAGAAAGCTGTTGGTACATCAAGTTGATAAATATCCATATCCCAATTTAAAGAAAGCGATGCCATTAAACGAATACTAGACATTCTGGCCACAGGAGCATATGTAGGATCACGAAAATTGGTTTCTTGAAACCCTTTTGCAACCAATCTCGCTTTTTTAACTCCATTATTTTTAGTTGTAAATACCCACTTAGTGTCTATTGGTTTAACGCCATCAGGTATCGTTTCGGTTTCTTCCCATGTATTAAATTTTACTAATGCTCCGATTTCCTTATTGATAGCTCCGATCCATTCAGGCCCACATGATACTGCTTCTTCATAAGTTTCAGGATTATTCGACAAAGAATGATAAGCAAAATATAATTCATAATCCTTGAAATGCTTCGGTAACTGATTAAAATAGATCAATATAATTGCCCTTTTTGGAAATATAATCTAAGTTCACAAGTCAAGAACAATAATACTAACAGTCATTTTTTTTCTACTGGTCTTCTGCTCTTACTTCATTCCAGAACATCCTCCCCCGGGCTATGAGGAATGATAACGGCGACCTTCGCTACGGGCCTACGCAAAACACTCCCCCCATCAGTTTTTATTTCCACAACTCGAACCTGCTTGTCCTTTCCGGGAAATGTTGCAGTTATTACTCCCTTCGGCCAAAATCCCCGGGGTGCGTTATCATCAATTACCACAACCCTGTCCCCGATTTGGATGGGTTTCACGGGTTTGAACCATTTCTTCCTCTTGGTTAGAGTCGGAAGATATTCTAACAACCATCTCTTCCAGAACCGGTCGGCCAAAATTTGAGAGAGTTTCCACTGTCTCTTGATCACCTTTTCATCCTGTATGTATGACCATGGGACGGTGACTACTTCTCTTCTTCCTAATAATAAGTCGTTTGGAGTTAACGGTGACAGGTCCTTTGCATCGGCCGAAACGTCTGTTAGGGGTCTGGAATTGATGACATGCTCTACTTCGCATAACACTGTTTGAAGGGTTTCTTCTTTCAGGATTTGTTCTTTTAATGTGACCTTTAAACTTGATTTGACAGATTTGACTAGTGACTCCCAGGCTCCTCCCATATGAGGGCTACCCGGGGGGATGAATTTCCATTTGGTTACCTTCACGTATGTGACGTTCTTCATAGTTAGTTCCGTTTCTATTTTTCGTTGATCAATTTGGCTGATTTCTCTTTGTAACTCGTTGTCGGCGCCTTCGAAATTGGTTCCGTGATCGCTGTAGATGAAAGATGGTTCTCCTCGCCGACTCATAAACCGACGTACTGCGAGAATTGCTGAATCGGTGCTAAGCGAGCTTGCTAATTCAAGATGTACCGCTCGTATCGTGAGGCATGTAAAAAGGGCGCCCCATCGTTTTTCCTGCCGCCTTCCAATTTTTACCAACATCGGGCCGAAATAATCGAGGCCGGTGTGAGTAAAGGGTCTTTCCTTAACGGCCATACGGCACAAGGGTAACTGACCTTCTTCCGGAACTTTCGGTTTGGGCCTAGCTTCTCTACAGATTACGCATTGAGTACAAACTTTTCTTGCCAAGGCCCCCCCGTGAATCGGCCAAAAGAGTTTTCGCACCTGACTCAAAGTAAACCCCCTACCTTGGTGTAGATTCTTTTCGTGGTAATGCTTAACGATAAGTTCTGTTAATTTCTCTTTATATGGAAGAATAATCGGTCTTTTTGTTTCTTCTCCCACTTCAGGCGCATAAGCAATTCTTCCATCCATTCTTATTACTCCATTTTCGTCTAAGAAGGGGGAGAGCTGGAATAGGGGTGAGCTTTTTGGAATAGGTCGGTTCTTTTTTAGGTGCTCGATTTCACTTGTAAATGCTCGTTTTTGCGTCTGTTTAATCAGTATTTCTTCAGCCTTATTCCAACGTTCCGTTGAGATTTCTTCATTCTCATAAAGTTTTTTAATCATTGCTATTATCAGATCTTTGTAAGATTCATACTTTTTAACATCCATAATTGGAACTTCATCGTTCCCACTCTGTCCCACGTGCGTGACGAATATTGTTTCTGCATCTGCAGCCAACTCTTCGATCTTCGGAATTTTTAATATTTCTATTGGCCAAAGATTTTCCCTTGATCTTAAAAATTCCGGTCCTGCTAGCCATGAATTCGTAACTTGACCAACATCCCTGGTGGCAACATCGGCAGGGTTGTAATCTGTCGGAATCCATCTCCATTCGCTAGACTTACTCTGTTGGAGAATTTTTTCCAAACGATTCCTAACAAAAACCGTGAAAGTTTTGTTTTTTCCTGGGTTTGCTTGTATCCAATAGTAAATGATACTTGAATCCGTCCAAAAGGTTTTCGAGTGTATCGTAATCGTGTGATTTTTTTCAACATAGCTGGCTAATTCCGATCCTAGATTCGCTCCTCTTAATTCTAACCTTGGGACAGTTGATGCCTTTAAGGGGGCAACTCTTGATTTAGCCATCACGAAAGCTACAAATATTTGATCGTCAATTATAGCTCTGAAATACGAGACAGAGGCATATCCGATTTTGCTTGCATCGACGAATGTGTGGAGCTCAATTCTTATGACCTTTTCAATAAAAATTCCGTAATGCCTGGGTATGTCTCTTCCCCGTGCTTTCCCGATCTCCTTAAGATATTGTCGCCATTTAGGTTCTAACTCCCCTGGAATATTGTCATCCCAATCTCCCTGAATCTTCCATAAGCTTTGCATTAATAACTTTCCTCTCATTGTAACTGGTGCTAAAAAACCCAAAGGATCAAAGGGTGACATAATAGTTCTCAGAACTTCTCTTTTGGTAGGTGTCTTTTTCCCACTGATGACATTCGGATCGACTTTGGGGAATCTTAGATTAAAGGTAAATTTATCCGTTTGATAATTCCAGGACAATCCCAAAACTCTCTCTGTTGAGTCCTTTCCGAGGGTGAATTCCTTCATGTTTTTTGACAGTTTCTCCGCGGGAATGTGTTGTAGCAGTTCTGACGAGTTGGTAATCCAGTTCCGCATGTTGAAACCTCCTCTGGCATGCACTTCTATTACTCCTTTGACAAGTTCCGCCGCCTCGTCTAGGTTGCTACAGCTATCGATATAATCGTCCATATATAACTGTCGTTTAACAGCTTCTTCTACCAGCGGGAATTCTGATTTAAATGTCTCTGCATTCTTCCGCGTAATAAAAATAGCGGAGGTCGGAGAGCACGCGGCCCCAAAAATCATACTCGACATCTAGGGGCACGGAGTGCCCCCAGCCAAGTTAAGGAAAAAATCGACTTTAAGCAAAAACCGACTGCAAATACCCCGACTAGCCTATCATCCAACTTGCAAACAAAGGGCACTCCACTCGCCCCTATTTACTCCTGTCACTACATGGCCGGTTTCAGACCTCTCTAGCTCCTAAAATAATAGAGCCACTTAATTTTTTTTTTCACTGACATATTACCGCTTCCCTTCTGAGAAAGTGTTTCAAGTTACAGCTTTTTATCTTTAACGGTTTTCGAGATTTAAGGGCCTAAACTTACCGATTTTGAGCGTCAGATATATATATATATATATATATAGAGAAGAATAGCGATGATCATAATGTTTGGCCTCTTGGGAGTGACTTAGGAGGCTGAAATTAAGCCTGGTTATAGTTTCTAATAAGTAATGAAAGGAAAAATTGCAAAATGCTAAAAAACTTTTATGGGGGGCAGAAAAAAGCTGATTTTTCCTGTTCCCCTGCAGAATCCTGACTATACTACCGGGTAAAAAGGTGTTAATGCATTGTGTAGTGGAACAAGTGCAAAAAGGCAACAAATGCTTCCTTTTGTTGTTTTCGTAGGTTTATTTTATTGTCTTCTTTGTTCGTTTTTCAAAAGATTCAAAACTCTTTTTTTTTTTTTTTTTTTTTTTTTTTTTAAATATTAACCTTAAGGAAACGGAACAAAGTCGCCGAAAATTGTCTATTACTTTTTTAAAAAATTGGCCGATTTTTTGTAAAGTGATTAAAAAGTAATAATAACTAATGTTTGATGACCCCCCCATATCAAATTTTACCATCAGGATAAAATTCAGAATTTTTTTGGAGGGCACAAAAAAAGAGGAATTCGCACCTAAAACTGATCCTTGAAATCATATGAATGAAAAATTGTTTTTGGGCCGAAATTAATGGCGAAAATTCTGTCTTCGGGTTTTTGAGGTCGAGGATTTTGGATCTGAGATCGGGAATTCAAAATGTTCAATTTCTCATTTTTTTACTCTTTACACTTTAGCAGGAGTGCCAAACTAATATTTACATTATAAAAGGGACATCTTAGTGCCTCTATAGTGATTATTGTGAATTTCATACTTTGCTATGTTGCCTTATTTTGCAAGCTTTTTTAACGATTGGTCAGGCTTTGGTGCTCGGTGAGCCACTGGTGCTTTTACCTACACAGGGTTTTTTGGCAAGTCCACTAGCCTCTAGTTTTCAGGACGCTAGCCTTATTCATGCCTGATTGGTACCTTCAGCGGTTATATCCCTTTGGGAAGAAATTAGCTTCACTGAGTTTTATTGCCTATTACGCTCGATGATAGTGAACGGACTGTAGTTTAATTTTTTTAAAACTTTATTCCATTCTTTTACCCTTTTTTTATGAAACGGAGTTTTGACTGATTTTATTAAAAGCCATAGTCATAGTGGTTAATGCAAACATTTGTTTCTCAAGAATGTAAAAAATTTTTCTATTCTAGTTTCTTAAGGCCAACATTTAGGTATTGATATTGATACGGGTGAAATAAAGTAGAAAACGAATGAAGAAAAAGGTGGAAGAAGACTTGCGAAGAAAGAATGCGAAAAGGCGAAAAGTAAAAAATAATTGGTTTATGCGGTCTATGACCAGATGTTTTTGGGGTCTATGAATCCTTGTAAAGAAAGGATAAAAGCAAATTAGTTCCTTCCTTTCTGACAAACAACGCAACAAAAATTTCTTAATTTAAATGGTATAAGTGAATGCACTAACGTCTCTACAAAAACAAATGATATCCCTCAAAAAACACTTCCTTGTAAAAAAAAACAGCCAAGTTAATATCCTACTCTCGACAAAAACCAAAATTGTTTCTGCCAATCTTCTTGCAAAAAAACCTGCAAGTTTCTGCCCTTTAAAGTTCTGATATCAAAAAGGGCAGCCAAGTATCCTAAAAATAACCAAATGTTTCTGCCTTCAAAAGCCATGATATCAAAAAGGGCAGCCAAGTATCTAAAAATAGTTAAATGTTTCTGCCCTTAAAAGCCATGATATCAAGAAGGGCAGCCAAGCTTTTTTAATGACAGCTTTTGTTTAAAATGCCATTTCTTTACAAAATAACTTGGCCGCTTTTTCCCTAATCTTATTTCCCTTGCAAAAATACTTTTAATAACAAGCATCACTTTAACAAGGTTGAAAACTTACGAAAAATGGAAGATGGGATCCCAAGGTAATTGAAAATCCAGTACCCACACCAATCAAATAAGCCTGACTTTCATTTTTTCAAATATTCAGGCTTCCAGTTGCCATTACTTTCAGGTTCCGGCTAGATCGGTATGGTCTTCGCTTAAAAATTAATTTCCGTCGTCCATTTGAGCGAGTTTCAACATTACAATATATCGTAAGCTCTATTTTAACTTCTCAAATATAGATGAAAGTTCAATTTTAGCGAGCGCAAAATTGAAAGCCACATGTAAAAACCTTAGGAACCGCACAACAGGCCTTCTCATTTAGTTAGTAGTTTATCTCGTTAAGAAAAAGCGGCCAAGTTATTTTGTAAAGAAATGGCATTTTAAACAAAAGCTGTCATTAAAAAAGCTTGGCTGCCCTTCTTGATATCATGGCTTTTAAGGGCAGAAACATTTAACTATTTTTAGATACTTGGCTGCCCTTTTTGATATCATGGCTTTTGAAGGCAGAAACATTTGGTTATTTTTAGGATACTTGGCTGCCCTTTTTGATATCAGAACTTTAAAGGGCAGAAACTTGCAGGTTTTTTTGCAAGAAGATTGGCAGAAACAATTTTGGTTTTTGTCGAGAGTAGGATATTAACTTGGCTGTTTTTTTTTACAAGGAAGTGTTTTTTGAGGGTTCTATATACTCCGACTGGGTTCTTCCAATCATTTCCTCTCCATAAGAACCTCAATGCGTTTTGATCTTGCTCTTTGATCTTGATGCGTAAAAACATTTCTTCGATGTCGGCACAAAATGCGATGCGATGTTGTCGGAATTTAAATAAAACTTTATTTAACGAGTTTAATAAATCCGGGCCTGTTTCCAAGTTGTCATTTAAACTGGTTCCATTATATTTAGACGATGCATCAAATACAAATCGGAATTTATCTGGCTTTTGGGGATGCTTCACCGAGAAGTGAGGTAGGTACCAGATCCTGTCGTGCCCTTTTTTTAATTCCTCCTCTGTTAGCTTTTTAGCGTACCCCTTGCTCACGTATGCATCGATTTGCTCACGGTATTTATGTGTGAATATGGGGTCACATTTCATTTTTCTTTCTACGCCTTTTAGCCGCTTTTCTGCTTCATCTCTATTATTAGGCAGCTGTAAATGTTCCGTTCGCCATAACAAGCCGATTTCCCATCTGTCGTTTATTAAACGGGCGGTTTCATTCATTAATTTCATGCTTCTATCAATTGATTCTGAAACTCTTTTTTCCGAAACTTCTGCGTCCTCTAACAAGTCGGCTTTAAAATTTTGCTTCAACAAATCGTTGAGTTCTTCATCTTTGTTTTGAAAACGACAATTGACATATTCCGCGTCTGCAAAGCTGGTGCAGTATTTGACGTTACCATGAAGAACCCATCCTAAACTTGTTCTTGTAACGCAGGGTTCGTTCTTTCCTCCTGCTCGGACTTCTCGGGGAAGAATTAAATGACAGTTATCCTGCCCAATCAAGACTCTTGGTTTTTCATTGACTACTGAATATAATTCGATGTCTTGCAAATATTTCCATCTTTTTTGCATCGCACTAAGATCATAATTCTGACTCGGGAGATCTAAATCTTTTACCGTGCGTGCATTTTCAATTTCGTGTTGCTCGTTACTGTCGACTTTACCAACTAACAATTTAACTGTTCGTGATGTATCATATTCGTTTTCAATATGGTTTGTCCAGCGCAATTTTAACTTGCGGATTGGCCCTACTAATCCAAGTTCGTTCGCTAAATCTTCATCTATCAATGTCGCGGTGGATGCTTCATCCAATAAGGCCGCTACAATCATTTCTTTCGACGGTCCCTTCACTGCAATCATGAGAACTTTCAATAATGTTTTATTTGGTACGGTGTGAAATGTGCAAACTTCAGTGCTTTCTTCATTTTTTTCCTTAGGGTCGCTTAATTTTTCCATTTCATCTTTGTGTAAGAGTTTGTTGTGAGCTTTTCCGCAGTTATTAACTGAGCATCTTTGCCTATGGGTGCAACGTCTTACTACATGCCTGCCTTTCAAACATGAGAAACAATATTTTTTCTCCGTTACGATTTTCCATCTTTCATCAACTGACTTTTCGAGAAATATCGGACAATTTTCCAGCCCATGAGGCTTTTCACATAAACTGCATAATTTCCTATCCTTAGATTTATCATAACTGTTCGTAGAGTGCAAATACAGGCTTTCATGTCGTCTTGTAGCTTCAAATGGCCGTTTATATTTCAACGGCGTCACCTTTGGTGCGTATATTCTTACTGTCGCGTCGGCTAGGTCATCTAACCACATCGCTAAGTCGTCTAGCTTTGCTTTGCCTGAATTCCGTTCAATTTCCTTTTCTCGCTTTGCCCAATCAAATTGTAAATTAATCGGCAATTTCTGAATGATGATTTTCATCAGCTCTGGGTTGTACAAGAATTCCATCTCATTTAAATTTTCGATTGTCACGATTAAATTTTGGATCACATCGTTAAAATCTAAAAGGCTTTCGTGTTGTCCTTCTCGAAATGATGATAATTGCCTTACTTTGTCTAATAACGTTTTAATAATATACTCGGGTCTTCCAAATCTTTTTTTCAAGGTATCTATAATCTTCGGAAGATTTTCCGGAACGACCAACATCGCGTGGACCACTTCCCTGGCCTTGCCTTTCAATGCTTTCTCTAATCTGTTTATGTTTTCTGATGGTTTAATTTTATATTCCTCCGTTGTGCGTTTAAATTGCCCATAAAAGTTCGGCCAGTCTTCTGGGTTGCCGTTGAAAAATGGTAAATCCTTAAATTTGTTCAAACTGACGGCTTTACTGGTTTGCTTAACGTTTCGTGTGAGCGCTTCACCAAGTGCATCGGCTAATTTATCGATACCAGAGATTTCAAGGCTAGTTTGTTTATCATTTTCAACTTTTTCCTCCGGAACTTTTTCATCGCTCCATTTTCCAACTTTTCCATCGTACGCTGATTCATCACTATCACTGCCACTTCCACATTCAGATTCCAACTCGATTTTCTTCCTGAAATAATCCTTTTCTAATTTTAATCGCGCTTTTTCAATTTCTAACTCCCTTTCTTTCAATCGTTTTTCCTCTTCTAACAATTTTAATTTAGCTTCTACCGACCGTTTGCTACGTTTGCTATTTGATTTACTAATAACGCTTCCATTTTTCTTAATAACAGTTTCATTTTCATACGAGGTTGACGGTATAATCTCTTTTCCTTCGTCGAAATCGATTAATGTTTTCTGTTTATTTACTAACGTTTGTTTATGTCTGCTTGTCGTGGCAGCATCCTTTTCGTCTTGTTGCCTCCGGGCTGGCGTTTCCGTCGTCGTCGAATGAAAAATCGGACGAAACATGGCGTCACCGTCGCCTTCTATGTCAAGAAGGAGGGACTCTTGCTTTTTTGATAATCTGGATGCATTAACTAACGTAAAATCTCCCTCGTACTTATCTGATTGCGAAATTTCCTTTGTCGGGATTGACTGTCTGACATCAAATTGGGTTTCGGGAAGTTGTCTGTCCAACAAATATTCCAAGTGTTTTTCATCGGTTACCCAATCGCCATATCGCTCTGGAGGGATTTTTTTTGTTCTAATAGGTCTTCCTGACTCACTGGTCATTATTGTTAGGCTCGAAGGACCATGATTAAAATAGATCAATATAATTGCCCTTTTTGGAAATATAATCTAAGTTCACAAGTCAAGAACAATAATACTAACAGTCATTTTTTTTCTACTGGTCTTCTGCTCTTACTTCATTCCAGAACAGTAACACTCTATCCCTGATCGGTCTTTCAAATTCGGCATTTTCTACGTTCCTTTCATCCATTACGTTCCTTTCTTCAACATTGTCATTAAAATTTTCTTCTTGATTTACAACAGGATCGTTGTTTTGATTTTCATTCAAATTATTAGCATTTCTATTTTCTTCCACATTTATCGGCATGTCATCAAATTCTTCATTCAATTCTTCTAAAATTTCGTCTAACATTTTATAATCCTTTGATCCTTGACCCTGACTATTCTCATTGAAAATGACATCTCTTGAAATTATAACTTCTTGTGTCGCTAAATCCATCAAACGATAATTAGATGTATTCTGTTCGTATCCCACGAAACACATTTTTCGACTCTTGCTATCAAATTTGCCTCTTTTAATCTTTGGGATGTGTACGTAGGCATCTGATCCAAAAACTTTAACATGTGATAAATCCGGTTTTTGCCCATTCCAACCTTCGAGAGCTGTCTTCTCAAATTGGCTCGTTTTTGTTCGATTAAGAATATAGACTGCGGTATTGACCGCTTCTCCCCACAAGAATCCAGGAAGCTTTTTCGCATGCAACATACTTCTTGCCGATTCAACTATTGTGCGTAATTCCCTTTCGCTTCTTCCATTTTGTTCACTTGTATATGGTGCCGATGTTTCTAATTCTATTCCTTTGAGTTTTAAATAATCCATAACATTCTCGTTAATAAATTCTCCTCCATTGTCTGAATGAAAAATTTTCATTGAATATCCGAATTTATTTAATAATTTGCTGTTATAATCTTTCAAACATTCACAGGCGTCTGACTTGTATTTAAGAAAATAAACAACTCGATAACCAGTACACCCGTCCTTAAATAAAATGAAATATCTGTTGCCCTTCGGAGTTTCGATCCTCATTTTTCCACATAAGTCACTGTAGATAAGAAATCCCGGTACGGCCGGTTTTATACGAATTGACCTTTCAAATGGTAATCTGTGCTGTTTTCCGTACATGCATGCTTCACAAAAGAATTCACAATTTAAATCTTCTATAACCATTCCATCGACTAAATTTTTCTTGATCATTTCTTTAAGCGAATTCACATTCACATGGCCCATCCGTTCATGCCAAATTTTTAAATCATTTTTCTTAACACACGCATTTGCTTCGTAAAATACAATCGTTTCAAAATTCATATAATATAGATTATCCGCTTTTCTGTAACCTGTTGCACAAATTTGATTATTCTTTTCAACATACACGGAATTATCTTCTTTCACAACTCTGTATCCTTTTTTCGTTATAACACCTTCCGAGAAAAGATTTCTTCTTAAATCCGGAACATACAAGACGTTTTCCAAATAACTTTCTTCCCAAACATCATTAATTAATTTCCTCACATATACTGTCCCTTTTCCGAAGACATCTAACTCTTCATTATTCCCGACACGAACTTTGGCTCCTTGCATTGGTTCCAATTCTTTAAAATATTCTCCGTGAAAAGTCATATGCGCGCTGGCTCCGCTATCCATTAACCAAAAATGATCCGAATCCGAATCCGAACTTGACGTTGACACATTAAAAGATGATCCGACCGAAATATTTCCAACAGTATTAGCGCGTAAATTTGAATTATTACCCGTGTTAGAGTCCGCACTGTTTGAATTAGAGTTCGCACTATCCGCATTACTTGAGTTCGCGTTATGTCCGCTATTTTGATATTCACGATTTTGAAAATTACTTTCCCGATTGTTATTTCTATTAAACGGCGGTCGATTATTCCAGCGAGGCGGTAAACGACATTCTCTTTTAAAATGTCCGGCGCGGCCACAATTATAACACGTTTTATTTTGACTGTACCCGGTTCCCGATTTATCACTTGATTGTCCATCTCTTCGTTTTCTAAAATCACCGTTAAATGACCTTTTATTATGTCCATACGAATTTTGAAAAAATCTCCCACGATATTTTTGTCGAACAGTTAACGCCTCCATAGCTTCACCGGTTTCTACCATAGCTTCTTCATCTATTAAACGCGACCGAAGATTTTCTAACGTACGCTTTGAGTCTTCCACCGATAACCAAGCTGATCTAAATGTTTTAAATTTCGACGGCAAAGTACTTATTATTTTTGTCATCACCATTGTATCATTCAAAGTTGCCCCGGCATTTTTACACCTGACCGCAAGATGTTCTATTTTCGCAATATGTTGGACCACACTTTCTCCTTCTTTGTATTTGTAATTGTGGAATTCCTCTGTCGCCAACACTTTATCCAAGTCTCCCTTTTTCCGATATATATTATCCAGTTTATCCATCATATCCTTAGATGTTGCACAATCCTCGACAATACTGACCAAATCTAATGTCATACTCGCTGATATTATGAATTTAGCTTGTGCATCCTTTTTAATCCATCCTTCCGGTGCAGTTCCAGGTTTCTTTTCAGTCCCATCAACAACTCCAATAAGCTCTTTTCCTTGCAGATAATTCGTAACCAAGCATCTCCATTGTGAATAATTTTTCCCATCGAATTTCGATATCGCATTTAAAGTTTTCCCTTCCATTTTTTTATTCTTATTTTTCGCCGTACGAATCCCGATAATTAATCCTTTTGACCGTTTCACTTTACTTTACTTTTAATCACTAATTTTCCGTACTATACTTCTTTATTATACCGCATCTGGGCCCATAACCTATTAAAGGATTGAATTGAAAATAAAAATGTTTCGCGTTTGACCCAAATAATTTATTATTCCTTCATTTCAACTACACGACTGAGTGATGACTAACTAACTAAAACAAAGGGCTTAGTGTGCCATATATTATTACATAGAAAGATCTGGAATATTCGAGATAAAACCCGACTATACTTTTCTTGGAATTCTGCAATATGAAATGTTTTCATTCATTTACCGTATCTTAACATTTTAATCTGAGGAATCGATTAAGACTAGGTAGAACACTCAGTTTTTCGTTTTCGAAAAGATATTTAGGAAAAAAACGGATTTTTAATATCGAATCGATATCGAAATCGATTTTTGCTCAAATGTTTTTTTCCCCACGCTCCACAGCTTCAAACTCTACAGTATACTACCAGACGTATTTCGATGCAAGGAATCTCGTGGAATTTACAGAATTAAAAAATTCGGTCGCGTTCTCGAGATATTTGAATTTTTAGGTTTCGCTCTAACGAAAAAAATGGGCGTTTTTTCGATGTTTTCAAATCGATATTTCAATTTCGATATATGAATTTTTTAGCTTGAAACGGGCCAAAATATCGATGAATTATATACTGGGAGATGTATTTTAATCTGAGGAATCGATTAAGACTAGGTAGAACACTCAGTTTTTCGTTTTCGAAAAGATATTTAGGAAAAAAACGGATTTTTAATATCGAATCGATATCGAAATCGATTTTTGCTCAAATGTTTTTTTCCCCACGCTCCACAGCTTCAAACTCTACAGTATACTACCAGACGTATTTCGATGCAAGGAATCTCGTGGAATTTACAGAATTAAAAAATTCGGTCGCGTTCTCGAGATATTTGAATTTTTAGGTTTCGCTCTAACGAAAAAAATGGGCGTTTTTTCGATGTTTTCAAATCGATATTTCAATTTCGATATATGAATTTTTTAGCTTGAAACGGGCCAAAATATCGATGAATTATATACTGGGAGATGTATTTTAATCTGAGGAATCGATTAAGACTAGGTAGAACACTCAGTTTTTCGTTTTCGAAAAGATATTTAGGAAAAAAACGGATTTTTAATATCGAATCGATATCGAAATCGATTTTTGCTCAAATGTTTTTTTCCCCACGCTCCACAGCTTCAAACTCTACCAGACGTATTTCGATGCAAGGAATCTCGTGGAATTTACAGAATTAAAAAATTCGGTCGCGTTCTCGAGATATTTGAATTTTTAGGTTTCGCTCTAACGAAAAAAATGGGCGTTTTTTCGATGTTTTCAAATCGATATTTCAATTTCGATATATGAATTTTTTAGCTTGAAACGGGCCAAAATATCGATGAATTATATACTGGGAGATGTATTTTAATCTGAGGAATCGATTAAGACTAGGTAGAACACTCAGTTTTTCGTTTTCGAAAAGATATTTAGGAAAAAAACGGATTTTTAATATCGAATCGATATCGAAATCGATTTTTGCTCAAATGTTTTTTTCCCCACGCTCCACAGCTTCAAACTCTACCAGACGTATTTCGATGCAAGGAATCTCGTGGAATTTACAGAATTAAAAAATTCGGTCGCGTTCTCGAGATATTTGAATTTTTAGGTTTCGCTCTAACGAAAAAAATGGGCGTTTTTTCGATGTTTTCAAATCGATATTTCAATTTCGATATATGAATTTTTTAGCTTGAAACGGGCCAAAATATCGATGAATTATATACTGGGAGATGTATTTTAATCTGAGGAATCGATTAAGACTAGGTAGAACACTCAGTTTTTCGTTTTCGAAAAGATATTTAGGAAAAAAACGGATTTTTAATATCGAATCGATATCGAAATCGATTTTTGCTCAAATGTTTTTTTCCCCACGCTCCACAGCTTCAAACTGTATACTACCAGACGTATTTCGATGCAAGGAATCTCGTGGAATTTACAGAATTAAAAAATTCGGTCGCGTTCTCGAGATATTTGAATTTTTAGGTTTCGCTCTGGTACGATCCTAGGGTATCGAACCCTAGTTAATATCATGAATCCCTCGGGTCGCGGTAGGTTCGATTAGCGAACCTCACCTCAATATTAAACCCAACTGCTTATTCAGCATTATTGCTAAATAAGCAATTGTGGCCTAATATCGAGGCATTCGCATTCATATTCATATTCCGATCGGTGTCGATATTATTCGTTTATTATAATCGTTGTTTTATAAATGTGATATTCTAATGTTGAATTAATATAGAGGATTATTAATCATATTGGGTAAGTCCGTTTTATTATTCATTTGATATGATCCTAAACCGCTCCCGCTACGTACCAGCTCTAACGAAAAAAATGGGCGTTTTTTCGATGTTTTCAAATCGATATTTCAATTTCGATATATGAATTTTTTAGCTTGAAACGGGCCAAAATATCGATGAATTATATACTGGGAGATGTATTTTAATCTGAGGAATCGATTAAGACTAGGTAGAACACTCAGTTTTTCGTTTTCGAAAAGATATTTAGGAAAAAAACGGATTTTTAATATCGAATCGATATCGAAATCGATTTTTGCTCAAATGTTTTTTTCCCCACGCTCCACAGCTTCAAACTGTATACTACCAGACGTATTTCGATGCAAGGAATCTCGTGGAATTTACAGAATTAAAAAATTCGGTCGCGTTCTCGAGATATTTGAATTTTTAGGTTTCGCTCTGGTACGATCCTAGGGTATCGAACCCTAGTTAATATCATGAATCCCTCGGGTCGCGGTAGGTTCGATTAGCGAACCTCACCTCAATATTAAACCCAACTGCTTATTCAGCATTATTGCTAAATAAGCAATTGTGGCCTAATATCGAGGCATTCGCATTCATATTCATATTCCGATCGGTGTCGATATTATTCGTTTATTATAATCGTTGTTTTATAAATGTGATATTCTAATGTTGAATTAATATAGAGGATTATTAATCATATTGGGTAAGTCCGTTTTATTATTCATTTGATATGATCCTAAACCGCTCCCGCTACGTACCATATTGGTAACAGCGGTGAATAATTGGTAAAACCCCCGAAGATGAATATTTAAGGTTAACGTCACCAAAATTTTTTTTCTTTTTACATTAATATGTGTACATAATATGAAACAATGTTTCAACTAAGCAACTTGAAATTAACTCCCGAGAAGAACTAAGATAATCGTGTAAAATCAGATATTTTAAATTAATTTCGAATAAAAACGTCGAAATGCTAATTACGACAGTATGGTTGCTAAGCCGTAAGCCTAATTGCGACACGTCAATGACCAACTCAAGGTAGATTATTCCGAGAACCGTTCAAAATTTTACAAAATCCAATTTCGTGATAGACAAAATTACAACTCTTTCACAAAAAAAAAATTTTTTTTTCTCTTTCTTTCTCAAAACGAATTTCAGTTGTAAATTTCCGCTATAAAAAATATTTTTTTTTCGAAATGTCCTTATATGAAACCGATTTAAGTGACGTTAACGCTAAATATTACTATTAAAAGTAAATAGTAAAAATTTCCCTAATCAAATATCCCATAATTAACAAATTTCACACGAAAACGCCGAAATGAGTAAAAGTAACTTTCATTAGCCTCCCTATGAAAATTTTTTTTTCTCCTTCATCATTGTCTCCTAGTTCATAATAAAATTTTTTTTGGTGCTATGTTGCGAAATAAAATCTTCCAATCGCAAATAAATTTATAATTTTAGTTCAATAATTCAATAAATAATGTTGAGTGCCTAATTTGACCTAGCAACACAATGTCAGCAAACCCCGAGGAGGCGTACGAAGAATTCGCTGACATCAGCACCTATCATAAGTTTTAAAATAGGCAATCGATTTTAATTAGAAAGAATTCAATAACTACATAATTATAATTTGCCATTTTCCAAAATTATGAGTTACTCTTACCGAATATTGCTGGTAAACGGGATATTCACTTTCGTTTCCCAAATTCTATTTTGCATGTAATATTTTTTTTTGTTTACTCAAGTAGTAAATTAAATGTCGACGTCTTCAAGTGTGTCATCGTCTTCAAGCCCAAATTCAGTGCTATGTCCCAATAATTATCTCAAATTAACGTGAATAGTCGACGAAAGAATTTTTTCTTTCTAAATGTCCCTCCCCACCCTACCGTTTTTTTTTAGAAATTGAAAACCCACTAAATGAGTAAATTATCTTTCCGCCGCAAATCAGAATTTTTCCCAAACAGCCTACTGATATAATAAGAAAATCTATAAACAACATTGTTGAGCCTCCCCGAATATAAAGAAATTTCGAGCAAAATAAATCTTACATTTTATAATATAATAGAATTCAAATTTTTTTATATAAAATCAAATTGTAATGAATCTGTCAGCAATATTCAATCAGTTGCTAACTTCAATCGAGAATCAAGAATTTGCTGATTAAGTTATTATCCCTGACCTAATTTTGTAATCACACGTATAATAGCACTGAATTGCGCCGTCGTCTTCATGATTATACAAATGTGTACTTAATTATCAGCAATGCTAATCCATAGAGAAAAATGAATAGGTCTCCAACTTTTTTTTCCTCCCGTTCTATTATTATTTCAATTTGCCAAGTGATGAAAAACATTTTAGTGATTTAGGAAAGAGTTCCAAATTATATTAATGAGAAGTGAATCCGTTCCTGGAAATAAACCTAATGCATAACCTCAGACCAAATAGAGCTAAACCTGGCGCTTTCCGAAAAATTCTAAATTATGAGGACCCCAGTGAAGAAGAAGATGTACAACTAGAACACACACCTCTCCTTGATAACCCCCGAGATAGGACTATTATCGTAGATACCACACAGGAAGATTCGTTCGATACACCAGCTGGTAATATTGGTCTGCCCAGTTGTAGCTCAACCCCAAAGAAAAGTAACTTACTCACAAAACGAAAAGTTATAGCAGGCCCAAGTAAAAGTGAAGACTTAAACACATCTTTGTATCCTAATCTTTCCGAATCTCAAGCTCTAGAATTTCAAGACGAGCAAGCAGGTCCCATTTATCAAAATATTTCGGAAATTTCCACGCAACAATTGAGGCCCGATTCTTCAAACACGGTAAATTCATCGAATTTTAGCACGGCAAAAGTTTCCAGCCTAGTTAGACGAAACCTAACTTTTGCCGAATTCGAAACGAATCCTAGCCCACCCTTACAAGGTAACTTTGAACATCTTAACCGTTCTCTCCCAGCTAATTTCGCTCCCACAGAAGACTATAACAATTTCCAATTCTCATATTTCGGTCAAGGCAATACCTCCGGAAATTTAGCCAGTAACCCAGGATCCCCTCACAACCACGGTAATCAAACCCCGCCTAACGGAGGTCAACAACCCCTTCCTCACGCACCCCCTCTAAACGCCATTGTTTTACAACAAGCCCTTCAAAATCATCCACTAGTACATCTTCACGCCGGAAACCCCTTACCCCCTCCCCCAGCCCATCCGCCCCCTCCACCCCCAATCAATCCACCCCCAATCAACCCACCCCCAATCAATCCACCCCCAGCAAACCCCCCTCAACCACCACCCCCTCCCCCAGCCCCCTTACTTGCTCCGGTAAGATTCAATATGCAAAGAAACATGAATGTCAACGTGAGAACTAACAACGTTGAGGCGGTGCCGATTTTCGAAAATGATGGAAAATTCCGGGTCGACGAATTTATTCGACAGATGGAAATGCAGGCGAAAATCGGAAATTGGGATGATGAAATGAAGACGGCCATAGCGAAATCGAGATTGCGAGGACCTGCAGCGGACATAATCCGGTCAACTTTCCTTAACCAAGACCCAGCGACCTGGGATGAACTGAAAACAGCGCTCAGAACGGCTTTTAAGATCCATCTAACGTATGAAAAGGCGTCAACAAATTTAAATAGCTGCACGCAGCAGCCAAGAGAAGATATTCGGAGATATTTCGCTAGATTGGAGCGATGTATGGATGACCTTATCCAGACAATTGAACCGGATCCACTCCTTCAGCCACAACGAAAACATCAAGAGGAGCACCGATTCATGTTTCACTTTCTTCACGGACTCCAGGAGAGAATCCAAGACCAAGTTCGATTAGCTGCTCCCGATACGCTACTCGAAGCGGTCAATAAAGCAATAGAAGTTGAGCGACAGCTTGGACCGCACAGATTAGGAGTCGAAACCACGTATTCGGCACCAAACCCGCTGGATATGTTGCCATATCACCAGATGGCTGCATTACAGGTACAACAACAGCAGCCACAGCCTCTCATGCAACAGCCAGTGATGCCACCACCACAGTATCTCATGCAACAGCCAATGTTGCCACCACAGCCGTTAATGCAACAGCCTCAGCCGTTGATGCAGTTGCCGTACTATTATCCACAAGCTGGATATAGTCAACAGTCGTCATGGCGACAGCAACAAGCTTTGCCGCCTCCTCAGCCTCAAAGGCCAGCGATTCAACCGTTGTATGCACTACCGGTTGGAAGTTATCAGCAGCCAATAGCCCCTGAGCTAGAGCACGATCTGTCACAAGGCTTACAGAAACTTGAAGCTCATGCTTATGAGAAGGCTCTGGTAAAATACGACAACTCTGGAAATCAAGCTGAACGTAGCCGTCCAAACAACTACGACTACCAGCAAAATCAAAGTCGAGGCAGAGGGCAATACGAAAGCAGAGAATATAGGCAACGGCAATCTGGAAATTCTAACAAACAACATGCCCAAGGCAGCTCTTATGGAAACAACTTTCAGAAAAGAGTGCGATTCCAAAACCAAGATAGTGGTAGAAGGACTCCAGGCCCATCGAAAAAGGAAATACAAGATATGGTTGAGCAGGCCACCAACGCGGCCATTGCTAAGATCATGCAACCACAACCTATCTTGCCTCAATTAATGGCGGCATACAATTATCCTCAGTTGGGATATGGCAGGCCTAGGCCTAGAAACCCAAAACCCAAGCAGGATGAGCAACCGAAAATAGAATTTCCGGACGAACCATCCACCTCTAGAAAAAATAAGGGAAACAAATAAGCTCCACCGCCCTAACAACAGCCCCTCAGTGGAGCAAAACAAAAAAAGGGGCTACAGAAGAAAAATCGGTTGAGCAAACACATAACTTAATTAATAAAAATAATGACAGGGAAGTAACGATACTGGAAATAAAAACAAATGCAGTTATAAAATATGGGCACCCAAAATTGCCAAAAATTCAAGGCGATGCCCCCATAATAATAGAAATTAGCACTATTACAATAGAGGATCCAGACGAAATTCCTTGCCTCCTCCAAATGGCAGTTGAGAAAGAAGGAAGGAAGTTAAATTTTCTCTGTGACACAGGAGCATCGGCAAACCTTATCAAGCTTTCCTGTGTGCCTGATGACAAGAAAAAGCAAATAGTAAATAGGGAAGTCATTATTACAGGCATAACACCCAATCAGGTAGCCATTATTGGCTCATGCATGTTAGATTATTTCATTGGTGGATATAAGATAACATATGAAGCTTTCGTTTGTAAAGACGAAACAATAAGCTTGAGAGCCGACGGAATTTTATCAAAACAATTTATGAAGTTCGCCAAAATGTGGCTCCGAGATGAGAACGACAAAATAAAATTCCGCGGAATTAAATATCCTCTCAAATCATATGCGGATATAGAAGAAAATAAAGAAATAAAAAATAGTGCTAAGAAAAACCGCTCAACCGAAATTCGAGTCAAAACTTCAGGCTTGTTAAAATTACAAGGCCAATCCGGAATGTGCTGTAGCGTCCAATTAACGAGACCAGCCACCGGTCCATATTTGTTCGTTCCAGATAATTCAAGATGTAAACAATGGGGGATAGGATACACTCCCTCGATGCATCATCTCAACAAAGATAGAAGAATAACGATTTATGTAATAAATGCAGCACCCGCACGAACTAAAATCTACAAAAATTCAAGAATTGGCACTTTAGTGCCATTGAACGAACAAACACTTGGTGCATTGATGGAATGCAACCATCTGGAGTGTGCTAAACCCACTTCAGTAAAAGAAATCCAGTCCTATGATATTAAGACTGGCCCTTTCCACGATGACGACGAAGAAGATGAGGAAGAACTAGCACAAAAACTGACAATAATACAAGATGTCAGAGAGCTCATCAGCACGTCACATATGGACAAAGAGCAAAAAGATAAGCTTTTCGCCCTAGTGAAGGAATATGAGGACATATTTTGGCGGCCAGGAATGAAGTTAACGACAACGCACCTCGCCGAAGCCGAAATAGATACTGGAGATAATCAACCAGTCTCAGTCAAACCCTACAGAACTCCACAAAAATTGCAACAACCTTTAAAGGATGAAATAAAGGATTTGCTTGAACAGGAGATCATTGAGCCAATTGATCATAGCCCGTGGAATTCTCCGGCTATCCTGCTCACGAAAGAAGTTCTAGGCAAGACGAAAAGACGATTGGTTATCGACTTCAGAGCAGTAAACGCTATTACCGCTCCCATGACGTGCTCATTTCCAGAGTTATTCCAGACCA
This sequence comes from Liposcelis brunnea, assembly GCA_023512825.1. Lineage (NCBI taxonomy): Eukaryota > Metazoa > Arthropoda > Insecta > Psocodea > Liposcelididae > Liposcelis > Liposcelis brunnea. The sequence goes on along the minus strand of CM042065.1, from coordinate 9,380 downwards.
TTTACAAGGCAGGAAACTCTACACTATTTAGTTCTTTGGATAAAATTCGTGCGTTTCATCAAATCCCTTTACGCCATTCGGATAAACCCAAAACAGCGTTCACCACAGAAGTAGGAAAATTCCAATTTCGCACAATGCCTTTTGGATTAAAAAATGCTGCAATCATTTACCAACAATTAGTGAACACGCTGTTTATGGCCAAAGCAGACGGATTCTGTCAAGCATATCTCGATGACATCCTCGTCCACTCAAGAGAAGGAACGGATGATCATATCGACAAGCTTAGACAAATTTTTGAGATCCTGAAAGAAGCAAATCTCAAGCTTCGAGCAGATAAATGTAATTTCTTTCAAAAGCAAGTTCGATATCTAGGATTTCAGATCTCAAAAGACGGCATTGTACCTGACGACGAAAAGTTATTAGTCGTTAAAAATTTCCCTACCCCAGAAAACCCCAGGCACGTCAAACAGTTCATAGGCCTGGTAACCTTTTTCTCCCGCCATTGTCCCCATTTTTCCCAAACTGCCGCCCCGTTAACCGAACTTACCAAACCCACAGTTCCTTTCGAATGGACACCCCAATGCGAGAAAGCCTTCAAAACTTTAAAAGAGCAATTATGCCGAAAAATAAGGCTCGCATTTCCTGATCCCAATTTGCCGTACAGCATGTATACGGATGCCAGCGATCTGGCAGTAGGAGCCATCCTCGTTCAAGAACAAGACGGAGAAATGAAGCCCATCAGTTTGGCCAGTAGAAAGTTAAACAAAGCAGAAAGAAAATATCCAACTTATCGCAAAGAGTTCCAAGCCATAAAATTTGGATTAAAAACTTTCAAACACTTTCTAATTGGTCAAAGGTTTACGGTATTCACAGATCACAGACCGTTAATATGGCTTACAAATAGTAAGCGGCTCAAACCCGTTTTCGAACGTGATGCGGCGTTACTGGCCGAATATTCGATGGAAATAGTGTATATCAAAGGAAAAGATAACACAGCAGCAGATGCCTGCTCAAGAGTCCTACTGGACAAAGGAAACGTAGAATATTTGCCAGACAACCCGCAAACAAACTACGAAACTTATGAAGAGTTTCTCACTAGATGGGAAAACAAATTCCCAAAGGTAGAGGTACAATCAACTCCTACCAAATCGGCAGCAAGAAAAGCCAACAAGCCGAAAAAACATTCTCCTAGACCAGTAAAACAGCCGAAGAAGAAAGCGAAACCAAAATCTTCGGAAAAAGGAGAAATTAATTCCATAGACATTAACAAAAAACAGGAAACTGTAAACATCACGGATAATGTCGTGGACAATATCGAACTGTTAAATGTCGATAAATGGAAGACCGAAAAGACGCATAGTATTGTAGAGCAGCAGAAAATTCACGAATCCCTAGTCACGCTAGACATAATGGCGACACATTTCGCCGAGGCTAAGGATGAGTTTAAACAGCTCTCAATAACTGACGCTCGGGATAAAAATTATCTCCAATTTCAAGAATTGCTAGTCCAACTTTTACTCAAAGTGGACGAGGTTGAATCCTACGGACACGCAGATGTCAGAGCTAGGAGGAAAACCTTAGTTAATGATATTCAGGCGGTCCTGGATAATTTAACGCCGCTTAGTCCTTGCCTACCAGATAAGAATTCTCAAGAAAGTGAGGACATAGCGACAACCAGCAATTCTGGAGATAACAACGTAAGGGAAAATCTTACTTTTGACATCGATGACATGGAGATGGATCAAAAATTCCTAGAGGATTTATCCTCGACGGAAAATTCCAGCAGCTCTGACAGCGAATTTGACACGGCTGATTCAGAGCTAAATTCGGAAACAGGATTAGACACGACTTCAGCTGACACGAACAGCGAGAAGGAAGCCGAATACTATGTCGTCGATATGGAGGAAAGTAAGAACCTAGCAGTCATGGAGCCCAAAATCATCAAAGAAGCTCAAGATGCGGATATGGAAATTCAACGGATAATTGCACTTATAAAAAAAGGCAATGACATTATGAACTCGGATTCAGATGTTTATATAAGTGACAAAGAATATAGGAAAATCAAAGGATGTTTCAAGAAATTCGTCATAGAAGATGACATTCTCAAAAAACTGGTGTATGAACCGCCAGAACAAGTTAGAACAGTACCTTACATTCCTACCTCCATCCAAAACAAATTAGTGTCCGATTTCCATAATTCTCCTTACGTTAATCACCCAGGAGCGGATCGTCTTTATAAATTCCTACAGAAGAAAATATGGTTTCCTAAAATGTCTGACGTCGTAAAGCAAGTTACGTCAACTTGTGAAACTTGTGCCAAGCGTAAGCCAAATACCAACCCTTTTAAGCCCAAAATGAGACTTTATAAGGCTCCCAAGAAACCTTTCGAAGTGATCCACCTGGACCATTTTGGAGGAATTAGATCTCTGTATGATCCTCAAAAAACCCCTTATGGTCTAATAGTAGTAGACCGGTTTAGCCATTATATGGAAGTATATCCATGTGAAAATTTAACAGCTGATATGCTGATCTATACGTTAATGGCTAAACATGTCCCCACCCATGGCTTACCGAGAAAAGTAGTATCAGATAATGGTCCTACTTTTGCATCAGAAGAATTTAAAAAATGGTGCAAAATCAATGGCATCAAGTGCACTAAGGTCTCCGAATATAGACCTCAGAGCAACGGCGAAGCTGAGGAAACCGTAAAAAGGGTCAAGGAGTCAATCAACCTCCTTATAAAAGATCCCAAAATCCCTTGGTACAATTACCTCCCTTATGTGCTTATTTCGCTGCGTAATCTGCCAAACACAGCGACTGGCAAATCTCCATACGAAATAATATTTAATAGAGATATGAGATTTCCCATCGACGGAAAAATTCCGTACAGTATCTATCGAACTGGTGAACATTCGTTAGATACTGAAGCAGCACTCTGGGAGACAGCTTGGAAGGCAGTTAATAAAGTCGCGGCTAAGTATCAAAACGCCTACAAAATTAGGCATGATAAGAAAGCCAAGCCACACAATTTACAAGTTGGCCAGACAGTCCTTGTGAAAAGAGAAACTTATTCCCTAAAATACTCCAAGCTGTACCAAGAAAAATATGATGGTCCTTACACCATCATTAGTATCTCAGATACTACGGCCCGTCTGCAGGATCAAAGAGATCCCATGAAGCAAAAGAGCATTCATGTAAGCAGACTTAAACTCTTTAGACCTGATCCCAAAAATGAAATAAAGTCCCCAAATCAGGTCTCAAAGAATCAAAAAATAGGTAAACCCAAACCTGACGAGGTTAAAACCCCAGTTAAACCCCACTCCTATAATCTTAGAAGAAGAAACTAATAAAATTTATGTTACAGGTTTTCGACATCATAAAAGGAAATAACAAAATTTAATAAAATAAACAATTAACAATTAAATTAAAATTTAAAAACGAGTATCGGTAATAAATAAAGTCAAAGAATTTAAATAACACGATTCCAATAAAGTTGATTTAGCTAAGCCATATTTACCGGTCCCAAATCATTTCTTAGACCGAAGTAAACCATGTATTGTCAAATTCTATCCTTTGCGATTTTGTTAACTTTGGGAAACTCAACAGCCCAAACGTTAACAGCCTATGACTGTCACTCAGAAAAAACAAAGGTGGATACTTATTCCACAATTGACGTTCAAAAATGCCACCCCCCGGTTCTCACAACCCGCAATACGACTGAAACTAATATTGCAGTCGTAGTAAAGAAAACCCTGTTAGAAGTTGAAACATTCCACTGCAGTCTCAAGATCTTTCAAAAAATCTGGCGATGCGGTATGCATAGCCATATGATTGCGGTCTATAACGGGGAAAAGACCTTTCATTACGACTTTTCCAAATCACAATGTGAAGAACTGGTAAATTTGAACACCCTTAAGTATCCCCTAAAACTCGAAGAAATCTTACAAGTTCAACCCAAGAAACTAAATATAGGCCAAGTAAAGATCAAGGGAAGCGTCCAAGCTGATGGCACTTGTAAGACCGAATCGTTCACTTACGATGGCCATAATTATGATTATGTAGTAGTGACCCACTATTACACATTATATTATGGCAAATCGGAAGCGACGTTAGATTTGGACAACCAAGCCCTACATGTCGAAAAAGTCATTTGTGAGTATGACAGATCGACGTGTATAGACCACCTTCAGCTCGGTTCGATATTCTGGAAATTCGATCAGAATGTCCAGTGTGATCCTGCCCTTTATGAAACATTGTATAAAGGCAAGGCATCGAAAACAGTCCTAACGGACCTCCAATCTGGTCAGGACCATACAATATTGTCAATTAATAATGACGATTATTTGTTTGCGGTCCAGGTTTTCGGTAAAATGAAAAGCTGCCGGAAATCATTTTTACTCACAGACCAGGATAATTTATTCGTTTCTGTAGACCTAGACGCTACAGAAACGAATGACTTCCAAGAACCGAAGCTAAAGCCCAGTGCCATATCCCTCCACCAGTATTTTAACACAAAAATAACTTATCTCAGTAATCATGTTTCCACCCAAATTATTGATCTTTACCAAATTACCCTACATCAAGATTGCCTCCAAAGGCGTATGATGTATAAACAGCTTCTGAGTCTCGCATTTCGAAACCCAGAACAGGCAGCATACGACCTTATGAAACAACCAGGTTTTACAGCATCTCTCGAAGGAGAGTTACTGTACATCCTGAAATGCAAGAAAGTCCAGGTCACCTTTCGAATGGACTCCAGGTGTTTTGTAGAGATACCAGTTCTCTACAATAACACGCCCGCCTTCTTTACACCAAGAAACGAACTATTAACATATATTGGAACTGAAAAATCATGTGACAATATATTGCCTTCTGGCTTCAACGCCACAGGCTCCTGGGCTATAATAGCACCTTCAGCTTTACAGCTCATGGATGCCCCGAAGGAAATTGATCCAAACTTAATAGATATGCAGTGGAGGCCCAAAAGAATTAACAATGTAGGGAGAAATGGTTTATACTCTCAGTCCAAGCTTAAGCAACTCTCGAAACACCAGTTGTTTAGTGGTGATCGAGAAAGAATAACGGCAGTCATAGCCAACAGTGCCTACAATCCTGATTCTAGTAAACAAGGACTTCATTTTAATGATGCCCTTGACAAAGATCCGGTCCAAAACTGGTTTAACTATTACTGTAGCTTAATTTGGCAATACTTGGGTCGTTTCGGAACCTTTTGTTCATCTGCAGTCGGTTTGCTCCTCATATTAAAAGTAATATCGTGGTTAATCACCACAACAATAAATGCAATAACTTTATATCGAGTTTTCGGCCTCTCACGCCAACTTTTTGGCGCAGTATTATCAAGTATAACGACTTTCATTTTAAACAAGCCGACAGAAGAAGAACAAACCACACCTAAACCGAAACCTAAAAAGCCTAAAACCAAAAAACGGATATTTGGTACAAAAGTAACAAAGAAATCTAGCAAAGTAGCACCAAAGACTGAATTTCCTTTGGTACCACCACCGATTCCTCCTCGTATCTGGACCATAACAAGAAATCCAGCAACGAGAAGGGCTCAGTTAAATCAACAATCTTCAGTGTAATTCCCTAACTCAATACAAAAGTTACTAGAAATAAATTTCTCAATATAAATAATTAAATTTCATTTTAACACAAAACACGAACCCAAAACTATAAATGGATTATAGCCTAGGGACGTGATCCTCATAACATTTACAGGATATTGTGTCTAAAACAGAATTTTTTTTTCTCATATATAAATCTTTATCATTAACAGAAGATAAATAAAAACGAAAAGCCTAAGCAAAATGAAGGGAATTTAATAATAATACAACTGAATCAAAATTACCGAACTCATAACAAAATAAAAATTAAAGAAGAATATTGACGTCAATAAAACCAAAATAATAAATCAAAAAAAAAAATAACAAACGAAATAAAAGATTAAAATAAAAGAGCTCATCAATGAATATAATGAAACAATAATCTCAGCCGGAAACCAGATCAAGGAAAAAGAGGCAACATGTCGAATCCGCTAAAACACCGATTCGACAACGGTAAAGTATGAAACTCATCACCGCAAAAATATCGATTCATAAACAATCATAGAAACGATGATAATTGCGCGAGATGAGAAATTAGGCGAACTAAACAGTAGTAAGCCTAATTATCCGCTTGGAGGCGCTAATTAACTAACGTGTAACTATACACGTATAGCTGCCGACATCCACCGGATATCTATCCAACGTTGCTATTTTTTTTTCTTTTTCCTCACTGCAGAAAATTTCTATTATTTAATCGTAATTTTCCTTACTGCAGAAATTTTTAAAAATATTTCCTAACTGCAGAAAATTTTCAACAATTTTCCTTACTGCAGAAAATTTTAATAACATTTCCTTACTGCAGAAAATTTTAATAACATTTTCTTACTGCAGAATTTTTTTTTATTAATATTTCTTTACCGCAGAAAATTTTTATTTTACAATTGAAACCTAACATTTTCTTACTGCAGAAATTCCTTTTATTAACATTTCTTTACCGCAGAAATATTTTATTTTATCAGTTACACCTAACGTTTTCTTACTGCGGAATTAAAATTGAAAATAAATAAAGTTCCCTATCTAAATAGTTACCAAACTGCTCGTTTCCAATAGTCATATGAAAACTTACCTATAAAAGAAAAGACAAAATTAAATTAGTACAGGTAAATTCAATTATTCAAGAAACAAAATGCGAAACGGAAATGAATGAAAGTAGAAAGACACAAAGGCATCAAGCCATTGTGCCCCCCTAAATTTCATAACTAGAACCCCCAAATAATTGTGTTGCAATAAAACAACACAATTAAGAGGAGAATAAAATTTTCTTTGAAAACACGAAATTTAAAATTTGAACCAACGATATTTGTTATATATTTTGACTTTAGACAATTTTTTCTTTCTCATTTTTTTTTCAAAATACGAAACGTTTTTTTTTACTTTCACTTTTGAAAATTTTTTTTAATTAATTATTTCAAAAACAAAAAATATTTTTCTCTTACTAACTGAAAATTTTTTTTCACTACAAAGTTTGTCTTCCTTTTCTTTTCACTAAACTAAAATTTCTTTTCTCATTTCACTACACTATCACTAACATGATGCCGTCCACCAGAATCAGGCCATCCCCAAAATGCGCCGCTCGGTGGGGTATAATAGACCCCCACCCCGAGCCGAGAGCCATGTTTCGATAAAAGCTAATTGGGCATCATTTATGGGCCCGAACTCAGCTCGAAACTCGAGCGTTTCGAACTCAATAGCGCCATCCAACAAGTCCCGGAGCACTCCGTAAGTGCTCGGATTCCAACCACGATAATTTGAGTAAAGTTGCCGCGCAATGTCCTTACGCGCAATTTTAAGTTTTACAACTTTCTCGTACAAAATCATTAAGCGCGAATTCTGTAGATAGTTGTTGCTAGAAAAGAAAAATACAAAAATAAATACAATAGTTAAATAAACACAAAATAGGTAGTTATAATGCACTTATACTTACATAGGCTGTGAAGTTTCGTAACTCTCTCCATTTTCACCATTTTCTCCGTTTGAAGACATGTTGAAAATTTTTTTTTCACGGTAAAACACAAAAAGTCAAAAAAAAAAATAAAAAAATTTCTATTGTTTCCACTTTAATAAAAACAGAGCAAATGGGCAGAATATACTTAGTCGATCTCGTAAATCGCCAATACGGCATAATCTCGCACGTATTCACGATCGAATTTCAGATTCCCAAAATTCTAGGAATCTGAAGATCGAACCATTCAATCGCTGAACCAGTGGCGGTTCAGCTAATTAAGGAACATAAATTTCCCCAAAGCCATTTTCAAATGTTCCTCCCCAGGAAATAGGTCCAATAAATGGATAATTAAAGGGTTTACCCATAGTCGAGTTTCCAAGAAGCTTGTAAATAATTATAAAGAAAATTAAAAACAATGCAAGTAGCAAATGAAAATAGATACCGCTCAATCAAAGTCATGTGTTAAACAATTAACACCAGTAGCGGTCATCAATTTTCAAGCCAAATGGAACCTCGAACTATGAATTAAATGATAATTTTTTTGCTAATATAGGATCCATGTTAATCATTAGTCATGACAAACGAACTTCGTTTTTTTTCTCTTTTCCCGAAAGTTCAAAAAACAATTGTAATCCCTCAAAAACTTTTAACACAGCTGTTAGAATTAAGTATTCAATAATAATAACGAAATTAGAATTAATGCGCGCGTAGATTTAAATTTTCAAACTAAGTTTTTTTTTATTTTTCTTACTTATAACATAGATATATAATTTTTTTACTTTCTCTATTTATATCAAAAAAAAAAAAGAAAAAAATTTATGAATTAGGTAATTAATCACGAATTTATTGTCAAATAGATTACACCGAGAGCTTCGCTACATACAAGAACAAAGCACTACAGGAAATACGGGACACGATGATATGAAGCTGGTAAAATAAAATCAATGAAGCCACGGCAAATGGTTAGCACAGTCCAACCATCCAAAGTAATGAAGGAAAATTGGAACGTCAAAACAGACAAACCTCGAACCTGGGTCAATCAAGGGCTGCGGACATCATACAGCATTAAGTTATCTAAACAAAGTATAGTCCATACTCCGAAGTGCAGCCAAAAGATGTCTAAACATCACCCAAACAGGATTCAGAGGAAACGACAACGCAAAGAGCCAAAAGAATGACTCATCAAAGTTCTCCACAAAACAAACAGTTAACAGTGCTAAAACAAAATTTTAAAATCCAGCGAATAAAATATTTAAACTGTTATCAAAGTGTTCCCTAAATAATTTCCCAAAAAACAAACCAAATTAGTGCATATTCAGTACGTAGTGAAGTGGGCGAAAGGACATTTAATCTATAATGCCGCGCCAAAAGATAAAATTTTAGACTGATTATCAGATTATAAACTCAAACTAATAAGTGACGTCATAAACTGCACAATCATGAGTTATTTCATGTTAAATTGTCTCGATATGTAAAAGTAAAACAAATCACCATCTCCTGAAATTACACGCTCCAGTAGTATAAACGATAAAAGTAAGGAGTAATGTATTAGTAAGGATATGACGATTAAAACAATGGTAATAATTAACGTTTTTTTTGTTATAATAATAATTTTTTTTTCTCTTTATTGAAACTAAGGTTGCACTCGTATAATCGATTCGTTTTCATTAATATGTTTGTTGTTTGTCACTTTATTGAGATACAAACAACGTGTTTTCAATCATTTTTTTTTCTTTTATTAGATGGTAAGCAGGGGCTTACCAGGGATTAGTCTCGTATTATAAGCGAAACTGTAGTAATTTGTCGTTGGT